>CM053586.1:265022966-265052335 GCA_028646515.1 Pseudochirops corinnae
AAAACCAGAGTTGAATAGAAAATCTGACATTCAAATACAAGAAGCACGAGAAGGTAAACATGGGAAAGAATTCATAAGGAATTTATCGAAGTTGAACTATTTACATTCCTACGTGGAAAAATGATAATTGTAACTTATGAAACTTTTCTCAGTATGAAGATAGTTGAAGGGAATATAAATGATTATATATGTATACATACATATATATGTCTATATAGGAGGGTATATATGTGTATGAATACATATGTGGGTGTGTGTATATATGTGTACAGGCATACATAGACAGAGAGCACAGGATCAATTGAATAGGAAGAGATAATATCTAAAAAATAAAATTAAGAGGTGAGAGATGAATATGAGAGGAGATAGAGAGATAGAATAGGTAAATTATCTCATATAAAAGAGGCAAGGGAAAACTGTTACAATGGAGGGGAAGAACAGGAAGGCAAAAGGGAATGGGTCAAACTTACTCTCATTGAATTTGGCTTAAGGAGGGAAAACATACACAGTAAATTGGGTATCTTACCCTACAGGAAAGTAGAGGGGGAAGGGGATAAGAGGAAGGATGATAGAAGGGAGGGCAGATTGGGAGGGAGGGTAATTAGAAGCACACACTTTTGAAAAGGGACAGGTCTAAGTAGGAAATAGGACAAGTGGGGGGGAGGATAGGATGGAGGGAAATATAGTCATTCTTTCACAATGTATCTACTCTGGAAATGTTTTGTGTAATTACACAGGTACAACCTATATTGAATTGCTTATCTTCCTAGTAAGGGTGGGTAATGAGGGAAGAAGGGAAAGAATCTGGAATTCAAAGTTTAAAAATCAAATGTTTAAAAAAGTTTTATTATTATTATTGTTTTACATGCAACTGGGAAATAAGATATACAGGTACTGGCGTATGGAGATTTATCTTGCCCTACCAGAAAGTTGGAGGGGGGATGGGGAAGAATATAGGAGGGAGTAGATTGGGGGAGGCAGTATTCAGTGGGATCACTGTTTTGGGGTGGTGGGTAGGGGACAGATGGGGAGGGGGCAGTTGGGGAGAAAATTTGTAACTCAAAGTCTTGTGCAAATGAATGTTGTAAATTAAAAATAAACATAAAATTTTAAAAAAGGAAACAATGGATAGAACTTACAAAAATGCAGATTTAAGTTTGAAATAAGAAAAAAGTTTCTGAACAATTAGAGCTTTCTTAAAGTGGAATACAGTGCCTTAGGAAATAGGGGCTCCCTCCCAACTGGAGGTTTTGAAAGAAATGCTGGGCAGCCATATTGTAAAGAGTTTTGTTGGTTCAGGTCTGACTGAAAGGTCTCTAGAGTTCCTTCTAACTCTGCCATTCTTTGGGAAGATCCCTTGGGTAGAAGTTGCCCCTTCCCAGGTACCAGAGAACAGAAAGACATTCAGATTTATAATCACCACATATGAAGTTGCTTGTTGCTCCCTCGGGCACTTTCTCCTTTAGAAACAAAAAATTCCTAGAGGAGAGCTCAGTTGTTCCCACAACTCAGCCATACTGTATGAGAAAGATTCTAATCATATAGTCCTCATCGCTGCTAACTCTGTGTTGAAATATATACTAGCAACCAGGCTATAAGCATTATTCATGGTATAGTGGATAGAACACTGAATTTTAGGGGCAGAAAGACCTGGGTTCAAATCCTACTTCAGGTACTTATTAGCTGTGTGACTCTGGGCACATCACTTAATCTTTCTTTGCCTCAGTTTCCTCATCCATAAAATGATGTTGGACTGAATGGTTTCTAAGGTCCATTCCACCTCAGAATCTCTGATGCCATGGTTATACCCTCAAACACAAGACTGAACTTTCAGAGGATACTACTACTCTTTGGTAACTCTCTCAAGTCCCATGGTTCTGCTTTCTCACACTTCTCACACCAAAGACTTATCTGAAATTTAATGCTTCTGATAACCACTGCTTTTTCTTGATTGCTTGAGTCTACACTCAACAGCATCTTGGCTGGCTTTCAACTGCAGCAGCCTTCTCTTCCTAATTCCTGATGCCCTGTCATCTTCTCTGTGGCCCATGACACTCCTGAGGGTTGCTCTGAACCAAATGTACTTGGGAAATATTTAATGAAATAGATAAAATATATTAAAACATAGATAAGATAAAATTTTAAAACTAAGTCAAAATGCAACTCATAGGGATCTGTATGTATGGATCAGTAGACCCCATTTCTATTTGAGTTTGATATCACCGCTCTAGAGTAGTTCAATAAACAGGTCCTCTTTCCAGCATCCTTCACTATTACAATAGTAGGAAGGGAGTCATCCTGCACAATTCCTCTACATCTGTATCTATCCTCTCTTTTCAGCTCCAGAATATCCAAATCTCTCAAGATTTAATCTGAACCACAAGTAAGTGACTATAATTCTCTTGGAACTGGAAAGGAGCTATAATAGCTGACTTTTGTATTGTTGTTGTTGGGTCACATCTGACTCATTTGGGGGTTTTCTTGGCAGAGATACTGCAGTGGTTTACCATTTCCTTCTCCAGCTCATTTTTACAGATGAAAAATTGAGACCAACATGGTTAAATAACTTACCCAGGGTCACATAGCTAGTAAGTGTCTGAGGCTGGATTTGAACTCAGGAAGATGAATCTTCCTGGTTTCAGGCCTAGTGCTCTATCCACTGCACCACCTAATCATTCTTGACATTTATATAGGACTTTACATATATAATCTCATTTTAGCCTCATAACAATCCTTTGAGATGGATACTATAGGTTTTATTCCCTTTGAGGGAGAGTGGGAGAAGACAGAACCTTTTCTATGATTTTATTGTTATAAGGAATCTCTGTTAAGGACACCCCCTTGATCGAATTGGCACCTGCATTGCAATTGTAGTCTAAGAGAGTTGACTGGGGGTGCTGAGGAGTTAGGTGACTTGTCCATTGTCGTACAGTCAGCATGTGTCCAAGGTAATCCTGGCCCTGAGGCTGGCTCCTAATCTACACCTCTTTTTCCATTTTACAGATGAGGAAATTAAGTCTCAAAGAAGTTAAGCAACTTGCTCATGGACCTACATCTACCAGACAAAGAATTTGAAATCCAGTCTTCTGACTCCAAGTTCAGTGCTCTGGCCACTGCACCATACTGCTGCCATAATTGCAGGCTTTTTCCCAGACAGCTTTTGTGTGGCCAGGGGTTGACAGCTGTGGCAAAGAGGAATCCTCTTATTGTTGAGAGGATCTGGTAGTATCACTAGAAATGGGATGTATCCCAGGGAAAACTGTGTTTTCTTCAGGACAAGAAGAGGCGCTCTAGGGTCTTTACCTTTAGTGGCAAGGACAGTGGTTAGGGATATTGAAAGTCTTTGCTTTAAAAAAGAAAGAAGTTCCTACTGAAAGCAAGGGGAACTATAGAAACATCACAATAAGCTGAGGATAGGATTTTCCATCCATAGCTCAGAGAGACTTCAGAGCAACTTCCTCATTTTACAGATGTAAGACCCAGAGAGGTGAAAATGCAATTAAGTAACTGGCCTAAGGTCTCACCGATAGTAATTGAAAGAGCTGGAACTCGAACTGAGGTCCTCCAATTACAAATCCAGCACACTTTTCACTGACTGATGCTGTCTTTCTGGTTATATACCTGCGAGGTACAACAGGGATCTTGGGAGATTATGAAGCCATTGCCAACAGAACTAAAAATAGCATTTCTTCCACCTGAAACAAAAACAGGTTGGGTGGAGGGAATAGGAAAGGGGAAGAAAGGATGCAACCACAAATGTAGTTGTATTGGGAGAGGGAGGTGGTTCCTCCTCAGGATACCAGAGAGCCTAGGGCAGGCAGGGAGGCTGGGACACCCTGATAGGATAGAGGCGGTTGTTCTTCACAAGAATGTGGATTGGTGAAGGACTAAGAGGCAAGGCCAGAACAGTTCACCAAGCCCTGCGTGCTTCCCTAAATGTTGGCGCCCTTAATTGAAGCCCTTTTTACCCCACAGAAATTATCATTAATCCTGGAGTCACTTCACCAGCAGAGGACAGTAGGAAGACAGCTGTCCCTAACAGGAAAACATCAGAAATTACTGAGAGAGGAGAAACGACTGGAAGTAACCCTGGGAAGGGAGTTGCTTAGTAGAGGGTATAAGTGTATTTTCTTAAGTTTATTTCCTATATTCTTATAGAAGGTTTCTTTTGTTTCCAAGGGTTTTGTTTTCCTTTTTTAAAATTCATGACTTTTTATATCGTATTTTTAAAATGTTAATTATAAATTTAATGAATAACAACCACGAGCATTTCCATATACGAAGAACAGAATAAAAGATCATATATGAAACTGTGAATCTCTATTACATACAACTTGTTACATATTAAATCTAACACATAAGTACTGACATTGCCCTGCTTGTATGTTCTCCCTTATGAATTTTCTTCTATGTATCTTTTGTGATATTTCACAAAGAAAAGAAAAAAAAAAAACAGAAATCAGCTTCCTGACCTAAAGAAAACTTCCTACAGAACTTTCCAGACCACATGTAACTCTTCCCAAAGAGATTTAGGGACCTGGGGTTCATTAGAAGATGCCACCTCACGTTCAGGTGAGAAACAAAATTGACTTGACTTGGTGCCTACAACCTACTTCTGATTTTAAGGAGCTAGAGCACAGTGGGGTACACTTTCCCCCAATATGTGAGGGGATCACTCTCCCTTATTTCATTTTAGTCTCTAGGGAGAGTAGGCTCACTCTTAGCAAAGTTTCTATATAGCATAGCATAAAAACCTTACATTGTATCTTCTCCCCTTTCCCTTAGGATCTCTCTGCTTTTGTTCTGGATCCAAACTCACAGAGCAGTTTTAATTGTTGAATAATACCAAAGAAAAAGAAAATCAAGCTTCTCATTTCAGAAAATCTAAGTCCTCACCACAATCTCAAAGCCCCATGGGACTTTCTCCATAAGGGAATTAGCAACCTGGTATAGCCTAGAAGTAGGGATTTGCCAGAGCCATCTCAAACCAGCACATAGGAACTGGTTTTTAAATTTTCAGTGTGACTATTGACACCTCAGAAATTGGCAAATGTTATGAATTAGGGCTTGATTTATGGTTTTGTTGATTTTCTCTAGACTAAAAAAAGAGAGATAAAATGTTAATATTGCAGATTAAACTTAAAAGTGTATCATGCATACATTCCCCACCCCCACTTCAGAGAGCCAGTTGTTTAAAAAATATAAGCACAAAATTTTCTGAATATCCTTTTGTACACAAAACACACCAAAAATTCTTTGTGAGAATCTTTGTACCATAGGCAATCCCCTTATAGATCCAGGAAAATTTCCTTTGAATCTCTATCTGAAAGGGCACCTACAATTTCTCCAAAGGTGTCTCTGCCATTACAAGGGCAATCCTACCGGAATTACAAACTCACTCAATAATAGGACAAAGGTACAGTTAGAGAAAATAGCAAAACCAGTCAAAAGAAAAAGGCACAGAAAAGGACTAGATGCTCAAGAAAAATAATTAAATGCTATGTGTTAATTAGTTGATCTTTGTAGGAATGTAATTAAGCCTTATCTTATAAGACATAGGAATCTCACAATAAGGCAAATAGTCTAGGTCTGTTTAAACACGAAAAGAATTATGATCATTTTTCAACCAGGCATTTGCATTTTAGTAATATAAATTCTATTCTCATATTAGTTTCAATATTAATACTTGTGAAGACTCCAGTAATATATTAGGTATCACTATTTAAACACTCAATGAATTGAAGAATGAAAAATTTTGCAAGTGACATCTTATTTGACTTGTAAAGAAACATACCTGCCAGAAAATGATGGTATAATTATAGCCTAAAACAAGGAAGAAAAAACTATGCTATTTCCCTCAAAACTAGAATATCTACAAATAAAAGTCCCAGATGGAAAATATCTGCAAGCATCTCTTCAAATGGAAAGAACTCAGTTTTATCCTGAATGAGGCTCCATATATAGTGAGTATGCTCTGGCTCACTGTCCAAGAGCCACATTAGCCATATATCCCCTTTAGGATGCTGTGGCTATGCTGAGGGGTTTGGGAGTATTTCTTCTCTAATGCTATTAGGTTGAGCCCGTATCAGTTGTTTTGTCCTCACTGCTCTGTTGCCAATAACTAACTTTCTAGTTTCATTTAACCAATTAACATTAATTAGCTTTTATAAAAGCATATTTACTTTGACTATATGGCAAGGACAGTACAAACACTTTCCCCCAATACCTCAGGAGTTTACTTTCCCCTACTTCATGTTAGTCTCTAGTGAGAATAGGCTCACTCTTAGCATAGTCTCTAGATAGCATAGTATAAAAGCCTTACGTTGGATCAAAAAGTATAGTCAAAATAAATTCACACGTTCTCTGAGTCTGAGAATGCATGTGTCCTTCCGTACCTCTAGTCCATCATCTCTCCACCAAGAGATGGGGAGACATGAGTCACTATCATTCTTTTGTAGACATGATTGGTCACTGCATTGAGTTCATATCCAGACATGGCAGCATTGCTGGATGTCTTTACCTCAGCTACCACTGGGATGGGTCCTGAAGTTCCCACCTTACTCCCTGGAACATCAGTGCTGTGTTGGATACAAAAATATAGACACTACTTTCCGGACCTTTTGATACTCACAATGCCATAGTCTCTGATTCCTTACTTAAAATGCAAAAGACAAATGGTAAGGCCAAAAATTTCAGGCTGTTTTCACAAGGAAGGCCTTCCTGCCCTTATCTAGGAAGGAGGGAAGGAAAAAGACCCACGGCTACTAGATAAATTAGTCTCTCACTGTTCAAGCCAAAGAGATGGGACCAATGGTGACAAAGACCTTTCCAAGGTATGATATGCTCAGTTCTGGTTTTGCAGCTGCAGCCAGTTGAAAAGGCTTATCTTAATTCCATGATTAACAGACTGGAAGCAATTGCAAAATATCTGCTCCCATGTCTCTCCAAAGCATTTCCATTATACACCCTCACAACTCTCTCAGAAGCAGGTTCTTTAATCTCCTTTAAATTAGGGATACAATGTCACAGGCGTTTTGTGAATGTATCAGTTCCCATTAACATCTTCCTTTTTTTGTATCACTCTTACTGACCCAACATTCCTTCTCCCCCTCCTCCACCGCAAATAAAAACTTTCCATTGTATCAAATAGTCCCAAACTATTGACTTATATAGTCAAACAAAATAAATTCACACATTGGCCAAGTCTGAGAATGTATGTCTCAATCCGCTCCTCTGGTCTATCACCTCTACTAGGAAATGGGAAACATGCTCATTCTCAGGTACGTTTGGTTACTGCATTGATCACAGTTCTTAAGTCTTTCAAAGATGTTTTCCTTAATATTATTGTAGCCAGAAATATTTTTCTGGTTCTCCTCACTTCATTCTGCTTAAATTCATACAAGTCTCCCCAGGTTCCTTTGAATGCATCTGTCTTATCATTTCTTATGGTACAATAATTTTCCATTATATTCCTATACTATAATTTGTTCAGTCACTTCCCATTTGTACTTTGCATAATTTGTACCTGGTTCTTTGCTACAATAAAAAGTATTGCGATAATTTTTTTTTAATATATGGCTTTTTTCCCTCTGTCTTTGACATTTTGGTGGGGGCTTAAGGGGGCATATGCCTGGTAGTAGTATAGCAGGTTACGCAGTTTAATGACTTTTAGGGGTAAATTCCAAATTGTTTTCGAGAATGATTGACTAATTCACAGTTCCGTTCACACTAAATTAGTGTATCTATTCTGCCAGTCTTTCCAACAACTGTCATTTTCCTTTTTTTTTCCATCTTTGCAAATCCTGTATGGGGGAGGGGAGGGGAAAGAAGGAAGAAGATAGAAAGAAGGAAAAGGGCGGGGGGGGGGGGGCACCAACAGTTTGTGGACCAGGAAAGTGCTTTTGCAATAGGTAGATTTTGAGCTAATTCTTGAAGGAAGCCTGGAAAGTTGGGAGGTGAAGGTAAGAAGGGTATGCCAAATCAGTCAGTAAATAAACACTTATTAAATACTTACTATATTTCAGGCACTGTGCTAAGTTCTACGGATACAAAAAGGGGCAAAAGACCTTTGCCCTCAAGGAACTCACAACCTAACAGGGGAGACCACATGCAAACAAACATATAGCTAAGCTGTATACAGAATACATAGGAAATAATTAAGAGAGAGAAGCCACCAGAATCAAGAGGTATTGGGAAGGCTTCCTGTAGAAGATGGGGTCTTAGTTGGGATTTAAAGGAAGACAGGAAGGCTAGTAAGGAAAGATGAGGAGAGGGAGCATCCCAGGCACAGGGGACAACCAGAGAAAATGTCCACATCTGGGAGATGGAATGTCTTGTTCCTACAGCAGCCAAGAGTCCAGTGTCACTGGACTGAAGAGTATGTGTCAGGGAGTAAGGTGTAAGAAAAGTGGAAAGAGAAGAGGGAAGCTAGGTTATGGAGGGCTTCGAATGCCAAAAAGAACATTTTGTAGTAGATTCTGGAGGCAATAAGGAGCCACCAGAATTTATCGAGTGTGTGTGTGGGTGACATGGTTGGATCTGTGCTTTAGGAAAATTATTTTAGTGGCTAAATGGGGGATTGGAGTAGAGAAATATTTAAGGCAATGAAGTCCCATCAGCAGGCTAACACAGTAGTGCAAGCATGTGGGACAATCACTGAAAGGGAACAGAGTTGTGATATAGAAGGTTGTGTGTGTGTGTGTGTAGCAGCACACAGAACAGGAGCAAGAATGCCACTGTCGCTTAATTGTAGCATGCATGAATGGAAGTAAAGTGTAAGAAGACTAGAAAGATATGAACAGGTCAAATTATAAAGGGATTTGAAAGCCAAGCAGGATTTTATATTTGAATCTGTGGGTAATAGGGAGTCAATGAAGTTTATTGAGAAGAAGCGTGACATGGTGAGACCAGCACTTTAGGAGGATCACTTTGAAGACCAAATGGAGGCTGAATTAGAGAGTGGGGAGGGACTCAAGGCAGACAGACAGTATTTGACTTACATTCCAGAGCCCTGTCTTTTTAAACCTGCTCTGAGACGAGGTTCCCTTCTTAGTATCTTGCAGTAGTAGCCTTTCATTCCTATTTTTACAGGAAACAGCTGTGTGCATGCAAAGACATATGACCTACTGCCAGCTGGAAGAGAAAGAAGTATGGAACGGACTAGGTTCACACTAGCAATGGTCAGTCCTAGCAGAAGGTAAATTAATCCATCATCTTCTGTTTTCCTTTCTATTGTGACTGTGCTATGTTGGCTCTCCCCACAGTAGTAAAAGGTGTTATTCATTTTTTTAAAAAAAGCAGAAGCCAAGGGAAATATTTAAATATGAAAAACAAACAGGTAGATGAAGTGGCTTAGGTATCATGAAGCAGTCAGATATAGTCAAATATTTATCAGAAGTGGTTCCCAGGCTTTGATTCCCCTGGGCACATAGCCTGCTTGGCAAGGAGCTCAATCCAGATTTACAGGGGTCAGGAGTGGTGGATTTATGCAGAGTGGGGTTCCAGAAAATGACTAAAAGGGCAAGAGCAAGACTCAGGGGGTCACAGATAGCAACATTGTCTAGCATCCTAGATAGCTTTCTACGGGAGATTTGTGATAAAATATGGTACAGTGTATAGAGTGCTGGGTCTAGAGTCAAGAAAACTCATCTTCCTGAGTTCAGTTCTGCTTTCAGACACTTATTAGCTGTGTGACCCTGGGTAAGTCATTTAACTCTGTTTGCTTCGGTTTCTTCATCTTTAAAATGACTTGGAGAAGGAAATGACAAACTACTCCAGTATCTTTGCCAAGAAAACCTCAAATGGGATCACAAAGCATTGGGCACGACTTAACAACAACAACAAAATGGGCAAGATGATGCTAAGCAATGTAGGGACTGTGATCTTTAACCTCATGGATGAAGTTGTGTTTTAAGTACTAGTAACATATCTCCTCCTCCTCCTTCCCTTATCTAGAAAAGAGAGAAGGAAAAAGAGCCAAAGTTAGTTGATAAATGAGTTTTAAATTAGCTGAGGCTTCTTACAGGCAGCTCTTAGCCCAGAGCCATTGTTAGCTGACAGGGAGCAGGAGGAGAGAAATTATTCAAAGACAATGAAAGATGGCCCCAGAGCCAGAACTGAACAAGTGGGTGGTGACCAAATGTCATCTAATTTCTTGAATCCAACTTGACAGAATCATGAAGTCTGAGAATTGGAAGGGAGCTCAGAGGTTATCTACCTCAACTCATATACAAAAAGAATCCTCATTATCATATACCTGGTAAGCGGGCATCTAGTCTCTGCTTGAGGACTTCCTAGGAGGGAGAACCCACCACCTCTCAAGGCAACACATTTTACTTTGGAGCAATTTGAATTGTGAGCAAGTTTTTCCTGATCTCAAGCCTAGGTCTCTTTGCAATTTCTATTCCTTGCTCCTTTTAAAGTACATATTTAGTCTAGGGTGGTCCGGAAGGCAGGACCATACGAAGGACCTGATAAGTCTAATGAAGGATCTCATCTGGGATGGGGTTTCAGGTCATCCCTTGATTTAGGCAGTTGGGCTATAGGGTTGGTCAGAGGGTTTGGTCCAGTGTAGTTATCTGGAGTCATCTCAGAGCTTTCCTTTGTATGGGATAAGTGAAAACTTCTCAATTTGGGATGGTTAACTTCCCTTCCTCCTTCTCAAATTGCTTGTGTCAATCAATTTTATCTTCCTTTGTCTGTTTTCCTGCCTTAGTAGGACCTTCCCCCCCCCTCCCTTTCCTTGCTGTTCCAGTTGGGAAAGAATTTGGTGAAGTATGCCTCTCCACCAATGAGAGAGGAAACAGTTGGGGAGTGGTCTTGACTAAGTTAAGTTATAAATTCTAGCACTGTCTTTTGTAACCTGCCTCTTCTCCATGATGAGTCATGGGGAAGACCGCCCTCTTCTCCCAGGGAAGAGAATAAACGCCTGTTCTTATCCTAAGAGATCTCTGTGTTTATTTTATTTTATTTTTTTACTAAATTAAGGATGAAGGGTATTTTTTCATCCCAAATACCTTGAATGAACCTGACTTGTCCTTTCTTCCCCTGGACTCCAGGAGTGATCCCTGACCTAAGTCAGTCTCATAGACTTAAACTGTATTACCATAGTGTCTCATCCCTCCCAAGGCTACCATAGAATAAAAGTAAATATTATTGCTTTTAGATCTGGAGTCCAGTTGACTACAATATTTAACATTTCTACAATCTCTTTGACATCTGATGACCCATAGACAAGGATCACTGTTCTAGCCCCTGCTACTGAAATATGATCATGGAATCATAGATTTAGAACTCAAAGAGGCTTTAGTCATCATTTAATACGACCAATTCATTTAACAGATGAGGAAACTGAAGCCCACAGAGGTTAAGAGATTTGCCCAAATTCACACAGGTAGTAAGGGGCCAGAGCAGGAATTCAAACCCAGGTCTTCTGAGCCTAATTACTCTTTCCATTGTTCCAAGTTTTGTAATCATTCATTCCTTCATTCAACAAACATTTATTAAGTATCTGCCATATTCAATTCAGTTGTAGAGCAGTTAGGTAGTATAGTGGATGGTGTCAGGCCTGGAGTCAGGAAGGCCTGAGTTCAAATCTGACTTCAGACACTAGCTGTGTGACAATTGAGCAAGTCACTTAATCTCTGTCTCAGTTTCCTCACCCGTAAAAGGAGCTGGAGAAGGAAATGGCAAGACACTCTAGTATCTTTCCCGAGAAAACGCCAAGGAGTCATGAAGATGATTCAGTGACTGAATACAACTTCAATTCAAAAGGCAATTTGGTATTATAGAGAATTGGCCTCTGAGTTGGGACAATGACCTGGATTCAAACCCTGATCCCGATGTATATTGACTATATGACCGTAGGCAAGTCACTATACCTCTTACTGACAACTCTCCAAAATCATACGATTGCCACTCTTCATTGGTAGAGGGAGCTTCCACACTGGGGACAAAATCCCACGTCCAGAATAACAAGAAGAAGAAGAACAAACTGTACAACTTTAAATAAAGAATAATAAAGCATTCCATTCTGTAGACTAGAAGAGATATAAGCAAAACAGAAGAATAAAAGAATAAAATAGAGAATAAAGAGAAAATATAAAGAGAGAAGAATAAGTAAGAGGATAAAAAGAAATAGACACTGTCCTTAATCTTAAGGATCTTCAGGACCTGAGTGATTATCCAGGTTTCATTCATTCATTCATTCATTCATTCATTCATTGAAACTGCAAAGTGAGAGAAAATCGAAGGCACATATTGAACTCATCTCCTGGAGACTAGTAAGAAGCTTTTGATGTCAAAAACTCATGGCATTTGGGGCAGCGCCCTTCCTACCAACTTTCAATCTCCAATCCCATCCCAGGAGGTAGGCTGAATGCTACTTCTCCCTCACCCACCAACTGCTGTATTCCAATCAAGTTTCTCTAACTTTGCCTGGAGTTATGAATTCAATTCAGTTCAACAATTCAATTCAACAAGCGTTCAATAAATGTTGTTTGGGAGAAACCACTGATGAGGGAGTAGGGGTGCTTTCCCGGAGTCAGAATTTGATGAGCAGGCTCTCAGCAGGAATCCCTCATCACCCATCATTCTGCAAAGGTGTGGGGGCGGGGTACTAGGGGGATTGTCTTGACAGGCAGGAGAATAGGAGAGAATCAAAGAGACAGTGACAAGGCAACACATACAAGATAGTTTAGGTTAAAATACCAAACCTTGACTTGGTGCCAGTTCGCTATGGCAACAGAAGAGAGGATTGCAGCAGCTATGCTGGGCCCAGGGAGCTAGTAAGTGGGCCAGATTGGAGGCTATGTCAGAGACCAATCAGGCAGCTGAATGAACACTTTGGCAGGTTTGACAATTTCCACTGGAGGACACAGACCCTGATCCCTTCTCTTTACATGAGAAGATTAGACAAGGGATAGCGAAGACCTTGAGCTGAGCTGTCAAGGGAGGACAAAAAAAATATATTTCTTTTTCCAGAGGGATTGAAACATGGATGGAGATAGACATTTATCTATCTGTCTGAGATCACACATGCAGTATGGCCTGGCAGCCAAGAAAATGGATTAGAGTAATAGAATCAAAGAATCTTCCAGGGAAAAGAAATGACTAGTGTGGTCCAAACCATTAATTCTATCTAAAACATCCTTGGTCATCTCAGATCTGTTTGAAGATTTCTAGGTTAACAAGACACAATTTAAGAGAGAAAAAGGTAAATAAAATCTTATATTTTGGGATTCAGAAGAGTCAGATTCACATGGGTTCAAAAAAATCAACTTCACAGTTAAGTGGTACAGAGGGTAGAGCACTGGACCTGAGTTAGGAAGAAGAGTTCAAATCTAGACTCAGATACTTACTGGCTATGTGACCTCGGGCAAGTCGTTTAACCTCCATTTGTCTCAATTTCCTTATCTATATAATGGGGATAAATAATGGCATTTTACTCCCAGGGTCATTGGTAGAGAGCAGCTAGGTGGTGTGGGATAGAGTGCCAGACCTAGAGCCAGCAAGACCTGAGTTCAAATCTGAACTCAGACTTACTAGTTGTGTCACACTGGGCAAGTGACTAAACTTTGCCTCAGTTTCCCCATCTGTATGATGAGGGTAAGAATAGCACCTGTCTCTCAGAGTTGTTATGAGGAACACATGTAATTTGTAAGCTGCTTAGCACATTGCCTGGCACATAGTATGTGCTTAATAAATGCTTGTTCCTTTCCCCTTTGAGGGGAAAAGCTGCCATTTTCCCAGTTTACCTCCTAGGAATCATCCTTTACTTTTACCTTTAACTAACAGGGACAGCTCTGTGGCAGAGTGGATAGAGTACCTGGAGTCAGGAAGATTCATCTTCCTGAGTTCAAATGCAGGCTCAGACACTTAGCACCTGTGTGACCCTGGGCAAGTCACTTAACCCTGTTTGTCTCAGTTTCATCTGTAAAATGAGCTGGAGAAGGAAATGGCAAACCACTCCAGTATCTTTGCCAAGAAAACTCCAAATGGGATCATGAAGAGTTAGACACAGTTGAAATGACTGAGCAACAATTACAAAACCCCCTCAAAGTTGTCAAGTCTTATTGATTCTACCTCTGCAATTTCTTTTGCTTCCATCTCTTTCTCTCTACTCTCACAGCAATTCCCTAATTCAAGCTCTTATCACCTGTCTCCTGTATTACTGTAAGAGCCCACTAATTGGTCTCTCTGCATCCAGTCTTTCCCTTGTCAAGTCCATCTTCCACACAGCTGTCAAATTAATATTCCTATAGCATGGATCTGGCTGAGACACACCCTTACTTAAGTGGCTCCCTATTGCCTCTTGGATAAAATACATCCTGCTCTGTTTGGCATTTAAATTCCTAGTTCCAACATATTTTGTTATTGAGACAAGTCACTGAAACTCTCTCAACCTTGATTTCCCCATCTGCAAAATGGGGGTAATAGCACCTACCTCCCAGAGGTGTTATGAGGATCAAGGGAGATAATACTTGTTCCCTGGTAGGCAAACCATAAATCTCTCCATACTTCAAACTGTGAGGGAGAAAGAAAGGTTCCTAAAGAATATCAAAGTAAGGTTTCAATGGGAAAGAAAGGCACCTGAGGTTGAGGAGGTAAGATGACCCTTGTCAGGGTGATGGAGGACCAAAGGATATTATGCAGAAGAAAAAGGTTTAAGAAAAGAATGTCATATAATTACAACTTAGCAAGAGATTTTAGATTCTTCCTTGAGGGGAGAGAGCTGGATGAGGAGAGGAAGGAGGAAGAGGAAGAGGAAACTGTTTATCCTCCTAAGACTGATACAGTAGAGACACAAACCATCATCAGATGAGAGTTTCTCTCAGGCATGTGCTGGAGCCAATCTACTCAAGAGTCAAACTATTCAATTTTCCATGTGAACATTTATACCTCGGAAATCAGCAAGTGCTATACAACAAGACTTGATTTGTTGTTTTCTTGATTGTATTGAATTGTATATGAAAATCTTGATTGTAAGAAAGTGATGGAGAAGATGTAAATAATGCACATTAAACTTGAAAAGAAATAACGTTTTCAGACAACCAGTTACATTTACCATCACACCCCTGAGACTATGCAGTAAGGATCAGAAGAGAACAGTACTTTCCATTGGTGACTCAGGGATATTGAGTCAGCTTTTTCTCTATATAACAACAATAACAGAGAGGTCTGTTGTCTTCCTGAGGCATGTATCCAAGACAAAACATAGAACCTAGAAAGATTTATCAAAAAGAATGACAATTATCCTTTCCAGTGACTTATGTGGGCACAAATCACACTACCAGGTATAATCTAAAAAGTCTTGCCAATCATGATGAAGTTTTGAGCAAGAAACTAAAGACCCCAGGGGCACAGGTTGTGTTTTCCTCACTGCTGACCATGAAAGGCAAGGGATGCAGAAGATAAACATTAATTTGGAACGAGAACAGCTGGCTATGAAGGTATTGTCTGAAAATGGGAATTGGATTTCTGGATCACAGCTTCCAATATAGAGTTGACAGTTTCCTGGCCAGAGATGGAGTCATATTGAGGACACCTAACAAAGGAGGGTAAGAATGTATTTGCCAGGTGTTTTGAAAATCTAATCAAGGAGCTATAAATTAATAAGGGAGAAGACTGCTTATGCAAATCCCTTAACTTAGATTTATAGAGAGCAGCCACAAAGAAGAGCATCTGAGAAACTCAGAAAGTCACCAGAGGGGGGAAAATCCAAAAAAGGAACCAGTAATAAAATCCACAGCCTCAAATGTCTGTATAGAAATGATTAAAGTTTAGGCAACAAAAAGAGGAACCCAGAAAGCCAAATCTGACTTCACAGGTATCACTGATAAAACCCACGACAGGTAGGATAAAACCAATGACAAGACAATGGCTTTGGAAAGGTATACCTTATTGAAATGGGAAAAGAATGAGTGAAAAAATGAGAGTTGGGTAACCTTACACAATAAGAAGGTAGAGGAGAGGTAATTCAGGACCCAGAGGGAGGAAGTATAACAAATAGTATTTGAGTAAAGGTCAGAGGAGGAAGAAACAGAAGTGACTTTGTTACTGGAGTAAACTAACAATCACTTCACCTGAGCACAAAGATGAAATAGATGAGGACTTTGGGAAATAAGCTTTAACTATAAAAATAGGGGCAACAATATCAGCTACTGTCAGGGTTGTTGTGAGGATAAAATGAGATAATATTTGTAAAGTGTTTGGCATAGGGTCTGATACTTAATGGTGAGTGCTTAATAAATATGTTTTTGTTTTTGTTTTTAAATAGATCATAAGCCTGGCTGGGAGCCAGAGTAAATGATGATAGACTTCAAGTATCCAGACATCCTTTGGAGTGCTCTTTTTGCCAAAAGCAGATCAGCTAATAGCTTCATTATTTGCCTTAGTGACCATTTCATCCCACAAAAGGTGGAAGAACAATCAAGGAGAAATTCTGTTCTGTATCTAATTCTCATCAACATGTTGAATCTCATGAATGCAGTAGAAATGATGCGGAACTTAGGGGGAAGTGACCTCTCCATCCTAGAGTTTGTGATAGAAGAGAGAAAATCTGCAAATTATCAGCCATGCACCCTAGATTTCAGGGAAGCAGATTTCTTGTCCTGAACCTCATCTGGCCACTGGACCCAGATAGCTTCAGAGAAGAAAGTGAGACTGGTGACTTTGCCCAGCCCTCCCTCACTTAAATCCAATTCACTTGCAAGTCATGGCATCACCTCCCTGATGCCCTGGTCCTCTTTGAGAACAAATGACAAACAGCAGTAGCAGCAAGGGAAGCAGATTTCAAAGGATTCAGAGGAAAGACAGGTAGATTCCCACAGAGGTCCAGAGGAAGCCAGTCCAAGAAAGACGAGATACTCAAGAATGAAATCATGAAGATGCAAAAGGAAAAAATTCCAGTGGGAAGGCAAAGTGGGATTTGTCTGAAGAAACCAAAGTATATGCTCAGGGAACTTATCAACCAACTTAGATTTAAGAAATAAATGTACAGAAAACAGAGATAACAGCAAGGCTTAGTTCAAATTATGCCTTCTATAGGAAACCTTTCCAGGTTCCCTCCGTAGCAGTGAATAGTACCTTCCCCTCTGAGATTACCTTTCCATTTTGTATATATCTTGTATGTACCAATTCACTGAACCACTGTGAGTGATATTTGAAAAATCATGGAAAATAGGAAAAGTACTTCAAGAGTACTTTTGGCTTAATTTTTAAAAAGGAGGGTGGGGAGAAAACAGTGTCGTAAACTATAGGCCAGTGAACTTGACTTCAATTCCTGGGGAAATTCTAGAAAGGAGAGTTAGAGCCCACAAGGCAGAACTAGAAGCAATGGTTGCAAGTTGCAAAGAGGCAAATTTAGGCTTGATATCAGGGAAAACTCCCTAACAATTAAAACAACACTAAAGAGTAATGAATGGGCTAACTCCAGAGGTGGTGGGTTCTCCTCAGAGTTCTTCAAGCAAAGGCTTATTGACTTTGTTATAAAGAGGATTCCCCCATGTTCAAGTTGGATGAGAGGGCCATGGAGTTCTCTTACCTTTTGATTCTGTGAAATGGAGTTTCTGGTCACTGAGTCCCTGTATCTCTGATAGAGCTCTCTATAGCTTAGGGTTAGATAGGCTATGTGGGTCTGCTTTTATTTTTTGATTCCCATCCCTTCTTCCCTCCAAATGGGCAGCTAGGTGGCACATTCAGACACTTACCAGCTGTGTGACCCTGGGCAAGTCCTTTAACCTTGCTTGCCTCAGTTTCATCATCTGTAAAATGAGCTGGAGAAAGAAATGGCAAACCGCTTTAGTATCTTTGGTAAGAAAACCCCAAATGGGTCATGAAAAGCTGGACACGACTGAAAATATGACTAAACAATAGCAAATTTTCTCAAACTCATTTAGAAGGATTTCTACAGCACAAACCCAAGATATGTCTCGCCAGACAGATGGTCAGGAGACTGGGAATCACCTCAGTCTTATATACACTATACTTTCTTCTAGCTACATTTTATCTTGGTGTAGTAAATACCATGCAGGAGTTAGGATTAGGAATTCCCAGATTCAAAATCTATCTCTTCAATTAATCAATCAGTAAGCATTTAATAAGCATCTACTCCATGCTAGGTAGTGTGCCAGACAAAATGAATGAGTCCCTGCTCTCAAGGAGTTTATATACTATCAGGGGAATTAACACATAATTATATATATACATAATTTTATATATACATATAAACACATATATATAAAATTTACATATTTACATAAAAGTACATAGAATGCATACACAAAGTAATATTTATAAAGCAACTAGCAGTTGGGAAGGGATCAGGAAAGGTTTCCTATAGGAAGTAGACCTCATAAAAGTGATTAACTTATTCTCTATGTGATCATGGACAAGCCAGGAACCCCAGCTTCTTCCTCTATGAATGTGAATGATAAAAATACCTATGGTACCTACCTCATCAGGTGGTCATGAGGTTTAAATGGGATAATGCATGTAAAATGCTTTACAAATGTTCAAGGCCAATATACGTGTCAGTAATGATGTCCATGATGATGTGAGTGGGAAGTCTGAGTCCCAAGGTCTTCAGCTCACCTAAACTATTAGAAGAAGCCCAGGAGCACAGGAAAATATGAGCATTGATGTAGCCAGGAAAAAAACTCCATGATTGGTTTAATAGTATCATGACCCAGAACGCCAAACACACCGAGAGGCTCCTCCAGAAGAGAGATGGGAAGGCAGAGAATCCCAGTCCAATGCCAAGTTCCTCTCATGTTTTTCCTTTTGCATCTTCCCTCAAGGCTCAGCTGCAGTGAAGCTTATCTCCTGAGCAGCTGGTTCACAGCCTGCTACTTAATAGATTAACAGAAGAAACCGTTGTCATTAGGATTGTCTGTTTACATCAATACAAACAGATCCCAACCTGCCTTTGATGGAAACAGACCCATCCAGCTAATTATTTTTAATTAAGGCCAGAAGCCTGGCCCAGAACTGAAAGAAAAGTTATCTTCCAGGGGTTTGGAGTCACTTGAGAAGCAAAAGGAGTTGAGGCTGGTAAGCAAAGTCCAGCCTTCCAAATCAGCATATTAGCTCATTTGAATGAGCCCATGGAACCTTCCTCAGCTTAGCCTTAGAAAGGTTGTTGCACAAAGGTTTGGTGATCTTCTAGATTCTCCTGGTCTAAGCCTTAGGCCGCAGGCTCCATGCAAGTGGACAAAGGGGGGAGGGGGGTGTTCCAAGGTTGATATTTCTAGTCACACTGGAAAATTCGGGGAATCCAAGCAGAGTACCATAAATAAATAACAGGTCATTTTACAGTTAGTGCTATTAGAGTTTCATTGCTCACCTCTTCCTGGCTTTGCTATTCATTTAGCTTTGATTCTTTCCTTGACCTTCTCCCAAACAAATTTTTTTCTCACTCCTCTCTCCCTATCCTCCTTTTCTCTTCTCTCTTTTCTCGCTCTCCACTTTCTCTCAATTTTCTCCTCCTCCTCCCCCTCTTCCTCTTCCTCCCCCTCCTCTTCCTCCTTCTCCTCCTTTTCACTTGGAGTTAGGAAGACCTGAGTATTTGACACATATTGTCTGTGTGACCCTGGGCAAGATCTGACCTCTTGATACTCTGGGCAACACTTTTAAGACTATAAGCTATGGGTAAATTGTTGATCTCCATGAACAACCAAACAATAGTGGTGGTGATGGCAAAGTGGTCCACACTAGAAGTTTATTACATGAAAGAAATACACAGATTTGGATGGACTAACCACAGCTGGCATTTAGATAATTCTTTAAAATTTACCCAGGGTTTTACATATATTAGCTCATTTGACCTTTGCCTAAGAAAGCTTGGTGGTTGGGGCAGCTAGGTGGCGCAGTGAATAGCACCGCTCTGGAGTCAGGAGGACCTCAGTTCAAATCGAACCTCAGACACTTGACACATTAGTCTAGCTGTGTGACCTTGGGCAACTCATGTAACCCCAATTGCTTGGACTTCCCTTCTCCAAAAAAAAAAGGAAAAAAAAAGAAAGCGTGGTGATGATAATTCATCTCTCTGATATTGTGCTGTAACACAATCAGCTACACTAACAAATGAAACAAAATGCATTTGCCTAAGGGATAGATTAAGCCGTTTCTGCTGTTCTTTCTCCCTCTGGGGCTGGTTGCTGGATACTGAATTGCCGTAAGCTCTGCTGGGAAGGATGCTTTTGGCCCAGAGAGACAGAATGAGGAAGTGCCCATAAACTCAACACCAAGCCCTCTGGATGTACACACCAGTGATGGTTTTTCTACACCAATAAGCTCAAATTCAAATAGAAATGAGGGCCACTAATCCATACCTAAGGATCCCGGTGGTAGTGTACTGAATTAGTTTTAAATGTAGGATTATCTATGTTTTATTGTATTTTCACCTATTTTGTTAAATACGTCCCAATTACAGTCTGGTTCAGACTGCACTCCCCAGTGTTATGGGCTCATGTGTCCAGCTGGCACCTCTGGTTTACACAATCTGAGAAGACCTCATAGGTCTCTACACTTCAGCACAGAGCTTGTCCCTCATGAACTTTCCCCCCATACCCCCTGAGGAGGATACAAATGGTGTCCTAAGGGTTAAGAGTTGCTTTTTCAGTACTTTGTGAAGCCCCTATTTTATTCTCTAACCTGAAGGTATCCTAAAGTCTCTTCCCTTACCTTGAAATACCATAAAACTTTCCCCTTATCCTGAACCATAAAATTCCTTGTCTCCCCCCCATCCCGGGTCAGAAAATTTCCCTTGTCTCCGTTATTTTGTGTCATCCATCTTCCCCATCCTATCTCTAATCTTTTGACCCCCATAAAACCTCTAATGCTATATCACCATTCTGAAACCCCTATATAAGAATAACTCCCCACTTAGCTTTCTTGCTAGGAGACCCATATTGCTTTTGCACCAATAAAGCTCCCAATGGCTACAGAGAAAGTCTAAGTGAATTCATTCAGACCTGAAGCAGCTCTACTAATTCTAAACCTCATCATCCCCCAAGTCACCTCAGGAGGAGGACATCATATAAGAATGAAAGGAATCCTGAAACATGACATAATGATATAGGGAGTGAAGCAGCTTAGCTGGCCCTGGGTGAATTACTTTCACCTCATGGTTCCTCCTTCCCTTCACTCCTACACACCAATACTCTAGTATCTAAATGATGTCCACTGGCTGTCCAGTCCCTCCCTCTAATTTTGGTTCCTTACACCTTTGACTATCTCCAGCTGACTCTAGAAAGGCTTGGTTTGGCCATGTATAAATAATAATAATAATTAAGTCATTTATATGAACTGCTTGCACTCTATGCCTAGTTACCACATAGCATAATAATGATGATGCATATCATTAAATATGCCTTATTAATTGGTTGTAAATTTTATTTCATTAAAACATTAGATTCTAAAACCTATTTACATAGGTGTAGTCTTCATAGTTAGCTGCTCACATAACATGGGCATCAACCAATCATGTGCCAGGTTCTGGGAATACAGACAAAAATGAAACAGTCCTTGCCCTTAAGGAGCTCATACTCTATTGAAGGAAATAACTTTGACATATGCAAGCATTTTCAAAATAAACATAAGGTTTTGGTGGGGGGGAAGACTCCTCATCTAGGAGGTTTAGGAAAGAGTTCTTGTAGAAGGTAGTACTTAAACTAAGCTTTATAGGAAACTAGGGTTTTTAAGTGACAGAGATGAAGACAGAATTTGTACCTGGTATAGGAGACAGTCAGGGCAAAGGCATGGAGATGAGAGACAGAATATTGTATGTGAGGAACAGAAAAGTCAGCTTCACTGTGAAGCTGGGAGGAGTATGTGAAGGGGAGGAATGTATAAGAAGGTTGGAAAGGTAGGTTAGGTTGGGAACAAGTTGTACAGAGCTTTCAATGTCAAACTGAGAAATTTGCATTTTATCCCAGTAGTAAGAGGTAGCCACTGGAGGTTATTGATCAAGAAGAGGACTTGTGCTTTCAGATTATCATTTTGGAAACTGTGTATCATTCACTCACAAATTGGAAAGAAATGTCAAAGGGACCATTTCTGGCAATCTGGGCCATCTGGACCAAATTGCAACTTTTGGGGGCTATTTTCTCATCTTTCAAAAGAAGGGGTTAAACTGGATGATGTCTAAGATTTCTCTAAGTTCTAATATTCTGTGATTCTACATCTGGTTATTCTGGGAGAACTGCAAACTGTTAAAAAAAAAAAGGAACATGAATTGGTGACTTACTGGTAATAGCATTTGGAGGTGGTTAACATTTTCTGTTGGGTCTTTAACATTCCATTGTTATCTGAAGGTAATTTCAGCATCCCAAATAGCCTGTGCATTAATGAATTCTTCAAGGTAATTTTTTGTCCTGTAGAAAATAGTTTAAGAAATCATGTGAACCTTGACCAAGATGGTTTCACATGAAGCAATCAGAGAATTGAGGAACTGAAAACCCTCAGAGCTCAGTACGTTTCCTGCATGGATGCTTGGTTGGCTGAGATCAGGAATGAGACTCAGGCCTGCTTCATCTAGCTAAGCCATAAGAATGGTATCTGCTTCCTGGAGCTTAGTTTGGGGGAGAATTAGGAGAAGAAATGTGCCTGAATTGACTAGTGGACATTTACTTTTCAATTGCTTTGCTTTCTGTTGGAGAGTTGGTACTATATAGTTGAAAGAATGAAGATCTGCTTTCCAGTTCTGCCTTGCTTATTTACTAGTTTTGTGACTATAAATAGGACACACAACCCCTTTGGACCTCGGTTTCTTCATGTGTAAAATAGGACAGAGAACAATATCTTGATCAGAGGCCAACTAGTTTAAATCTCTCATCATATGAAGAAACTATGACTTGTCCAAGGTACCAAGGAGCAGGGTTTTTGTGAGGCTCTGATGAGATATTTGGAAAAATTTTAGCAAACCTTAAAGTGCTGTATAAATTGCAGCTATAATCATCTTGAGAGGCAGCCTGTTGTGCATGGTAGATGGAAGGACTGATCTCGGAGTCAGGAACATCTGGTTTCAAGTGCTGCCTCTGAGTCATACCAACCCAATCACTTTGGGCAACTCTCTATGACTCCAAATTACACAGAAGTTGCTGATTTGTCTCAATGGAGAAAGTTCTCATACCAGGAATGCATCACACTGAGGTACTCACAGGTGAAGTCTAACCAGAAAAAAAGGAAAATCATCTCATTCTTACATGCTTAATTCTCAGGTTCTAGGACTTTTTCTGCTTGTCTGTGACAGGGTTTTTATTTTCATAGAGAATCAGGTAGTGTGAGTTATGTTGGTAGGGTAAGGGGAGAGCAAACCAAAGGGTTCTTGGGAGCCAAAGCTCGACTTTATAGAAAAAACAATTGATATCTCTTTTAAACAGATGAGGAAATAGGCCCAGGGAAGTGAAATGTCTTCCTCAAGGTCATGATGAGAGTTAATAACTGTGGTCTTTCTATTATGCCACACTAGCTCACTCATTTCTTTTCAATAGGGGTGGGAGTGGGTGACTGTCTACATCACCTGGTATCAATGAAGAGAAAAATCAGTGTAAACCAGAGAAGTAGTTCCTTCCTTCCATGATATAAATTATCAGTTGTTCCTAATATTTGTCAGGTGGGAAAGGAGGATGATTCATTTGGCAGAGAATCAGACTCATAACTAAGGGGATGATTTATGAATAATTTGGCTGGATTAAATTATTGAACCTGGAATGACTGGAATTTAGAACATGATACTTTAGGGCTGAGAGTAGAATTAGGGGATTGATTTAACTCCTGCCATTACCTTAGATGTTCTCAAGAAGACATTCAGGCTAGACAACCAGTCCTAGGTGTGGGTTTTGGAACCAGTAGATCCATATTTGAATTCTTGAACTGCTGATTGTTGTCTTGAGCAAGACAACCCTAAATTCCTCAGTTGTAAAACAAGAAGGTTGGGCTAGATGACCTTCCAGTTCTCTTCCAGCTCAATCTCTATGGTTTATCATTTCTATCCTTTTGAACTTTTTCATCTCAAATTGATAGGAAGCCTACAAGCTGGGTAATAGGATCTGCAAGTATACCTTATTAAATGTGGTTAATTAATTTTTTCTGAGAAAATATAGGAACAGTTCATCATAGTGATGAGTGCTCCCCATTCACCCAGGCACTCAGTGTCATCCTTGGCTCCCCACTCACATTCAATACACATACCAACCTGTGACCAAGGCTTGTCATGTTTGCTTTTGCAATCTCTTGTATTTATGTCTACCCTCTGAACTCATAGTCACCATCCTCATCTGTTGTTGTTCAGTCATGTCTGACTCTCCATGACCCCATTTGGGATTTTCTTGGTCAAGATACAGGAGTGGTTTGCCATTTCCTTCTCCGACTCATTTTGCAGATGAGGAAACTGAAGTAAATAGGGTTAAGTGACTTGCCCAGGGTCATTTAGCTGGTAAGTGTCTGAGGTCAGATTTGAACTCAGGAAGATGAGTCTTCCTGACTCCAGGCCTAGACTCAATCTACTGTACCACTTAGCTCTCTATAGTCTTTCTCTTCTGATGATCTCATAAACTCCCATGGAGTCTGCTACCATCTCTATACAAATGACTTCCTGATCTATGTATCCAACCCAAGCCTCTGCTTTGAGCTGCACTCCACCATAACCAACTGCTTGAAAGCCAATTCAAACTGAATGTCCTGTAAGTATTCAAAACCAACATTTCCAAAATAGAAACCATTGTCCTTCCTCCCTCTCCCAAGCTCTCTTCCTAATTTCCCTATTTCTGTTAAGGGCACTACTAGTCACTCAGGTTTGCAACCTCAAAATCATTCCTTGACTCTTTCCTATCCTTTACCCCATATATCTAATCAGTTACTATGCCTTATTAATTCTACCTTAACCTCTGCCTTCTGGAATCTACCCCCTTGTTTATATTCATTGTCTTTTGCAGAGAATAACCAGGGGTGGGGAACTTGCAGCAAAACAACAGGACAAATTTGTTCAGTCAAAGGGTTGCACTTGAGGACCTAGAGGGCCACATGTGGCCTCAAGGCTGCAGGTTCCCTACCCTTCGTAGATCGCCAGAATTGGTCTAATTGGTCTCCTTGCATCTAGAGTCCCAAGTATGATCCATCAGAGAGCTGCCAAAGTCATCTTCCTAAGCCAGACAACATCATACCTTTGTCCAAGAAGGTCCAGTGGTTCTGCTTCTTCTGTTCTCTAAGATCAAATACAGACTCCTTCTTAATACTAATGTCTTTCTTCTAGGATTATCTATCTATGTATCTATCTTGTTCACACATGGTTATTTTCATGTTGTCTCTTCCATTAGACTTTTCTTGAGAGACAGGATGATTTTTTGCTTTTCTTTGTATCTCCAACAGGCAGCACAGTACCTAGCACACAGTAGGATGCTTGTTGAGTTGACTGAATTCAATTGAACTCCTCTGTTTGACATTTAAAGCTATTCACAGGCTATCTCCAGCCCTCCTTTCCAAGAGTACTGAACATCACTCTTCTTCCTACTGAATTGACCCATTTCCTGTTCCCCACACATGACATTATGCCTCCCAGCTTTGCACCTTTGCACCTTTGCAAAGATTGTCTCCCATTCTTGGAAGACACTCCTTTGCCATCTCTGCTTTTTAAAATCCCTGGCTTCCCTCATGGTTCAAATTAAATACCACTCAAGGCTTTTTCTGATCCCCAGTAGTCTGTGCCACCCCCCCCCCTCAATTACTTAGTATATGTTATATACTGTCTTGTTTGCATACATGTCCTTTTCCCCAGTAGAGTGTAAGCTCCTTGAGAATAGAAACTGTTTCATTTTCGTCTCTGTATCTTGGCACCTGACACAGTGCTTGATTCATTGTAGCATGAATATAAATCAATGCCTCTGCTTCATGTCTAGAGATAACATCATCATTCTTCTAGTATAGATAGTGATCCAATTTCCTGGTGCCCTTTGGAGTGTTGGGCACCTTTTACTATGCCCAAAAGAAGAAGAACTAAGTTTACTGAAGCTGCGTCACTTTTTCCTGTCTGTCTGTATTTGGATCCATTCCCATTCATTACTGTCATAGCTTCTGATCTAAAGAAACACCACAGTGTCTACATGGAAAGGGGAGAAGGGGAAGCAAGAAAACATTTCTTAAGTTCTTACTATGTGCCAAGCACTGTTCTAAGTGCTTTACAAATATGACCTCAGTTGATCCACAGGACAACCTAAATCCCCATTTTTGAACTGAGAAAACTGAGACAGACAGAGGCTATGTGACTTGGCCAGGATCACATAGCTATTAAGTATCTGAGGTCATATTTGAACTCAGTTCTTCCTGTCTCCAGGCCTAGCCGCCTATCCACTTTCCCACCTAGCTGCCTCGTAAGAAAACAAGAGTCTCTTTCCAGAAAGTAGGTGAATTGGAGTTGCAAACCAGCAGCTCTCCTTTGAGGTTGAGTGGGACAGGCAGAAGGAATGGGAAATTGCAGATCTCAAAGGAACCCTGAGAGGTCCTTAGATCCATTTATTTGCCTCTAAACTGCCCCAGAGAGAAGAGAGGCAAAAATATTTCTTGCCTTCAGAACCCCCAAAGGAGTAAGCTTCTTCATCAGTGTCTTTGAGAAGCTTATGAACCATGTCCTTCCCAAAGCTATTGAGGCAGCTAGGTGGTGAGGTGGATAGTGTTCTGGACTTGGAATCAGGTAGAACTGAGTTCAAATCCTGCCTCAGACACTGAACTTGGGCAAATCCCTTAACTTTTTTTTCAGACTCAATGTCCTCATCTGTATAATGAAAATAAAAATACCACCTACTTCTCACAGTGTTGTTGTGAGGATCAAATCAGATAATGTGTAAAGAGCTTTGCACACCGTGAAGTGTCTTACAAATGTTAGCTAGCTATGATTTCTTCAGGAGGCTGAAATGTACTTGAGATGAAGAAGATTGTATTTTGTTCTTCATTTTATTTAAGCTTTTTACAAAAATGTTTTAGCAAGACATAGGTGAACCCTGATCTGGAATATGTGGAAATCTATCCAAATCAAAATAAACAGAACTAGGAAAATAACCACCATACCCATCAAACACCACTATCCAAACTGAATACTACAAAATGATAATGAATAAGCCAGGCTCCCAAAAGAGATATAAGAAAGCTTCTTACCACACTTCTTTTTAGAGGTGGGGGGATGGGTGAAGAAAAATGTCAAACTTTTTTCAACATCTTGGATAGTTTTGCTAAACACTTTCTACCTCCTTATTTTTCATTAAGAAAGAGTTGTTCTCTAAGTGAGGGGGTGGGGTAGAGTGAGGCACAGGGGCATACATTGGGAAATGCAGGCTATATAAAAACAAAAAGCAATAAAATTTTCTTAAAGGAACAAGTGGATTGTTTGCAGTGACTAGAAATACTGTATGTAGCTCTGGAGGTGAAGGTAGGAGAAACGGACCAGTAGTTTTGAAGATAGTGTTGGATTTCTAAAGAAATTTAGTTAAACTAAATGTGTGTGTTCAGAAAACTGTTAACTTGTTAAGTAAAACTGCAGAGCAATAATCCTTAGGAAGAAAAGCAAATTGCACTAACAGTTGCCAGATGGTAAAGTATGAATTAAAAACTGACCTAAGTGATCGTGGTGGGCCACACACCAAACCAGGGAATTTGGAGGATGTTCAGAGAGCTCAGATGATTAAAGGGTTAGAAATATGAAGGAAGATGAAAGGAATCAGCCTCATTTAGCCTATAATCATTTAGTTTGGGATCATTTAATAACTGTTTTTAATTCTGTGAGGTTGCCATTCAGATGTAAACAAGAGCTGGTTGCCATCTCCTTGATGATAGTACAATTGTATGGCCCCTTCTACCTTCCAAAGTACTTTTCCATAAGTTCACTTGATTTTCATAACAATACTAGGAAGTAGGCAGGGAAGGTAATCTCCCCACTTTAGAGGAGAAGAAACTGAGCCTTAAAGTAGTTCATTAACTAGCCTAAGGTTATATAGCAAAGAAAGAAAAAAAGAATTCCCAGTATGGTGCTCTTTCCACCACACCCCAGTGTCTCTCTAATGAGCATCTAAACTTGAAGAAATGAGCTTATCCTGAATCATAGGGATTTAGACAAATTATTTCCACACTTGAGTCTCTCTGCAATTTCACTGATATGGGTGGTCCCTCCAGTGGTGTCAACCACAACCCGTCCATGCCCATTCATCCTGTGTGACTCTTGCCTCTGTGCTCTGGGTATATCTTCTACAAGGAACCCAACCACTGTTATCCCTTCCACATTGTGATTTTCCCCATCATGGTTTCAATACATCATGGATTGACATAAGAAATTAAACGGGAATTTGGGGGGAGTTTTGTGGAAGCCACAGATGACAAGCAAAAGCCAGCAGATGATACAGAAAAAATTTGGAAACTTAGAAACACATAAAAAATATATATAGTGTTATATGATGTCAACATAAATTCTATCCTTTAATGCCATAATAATTCGGACATTTCTGGTAAAAAGGGAGGGCCAAAAACTACATAGATTTTCCAGATCAGAGGGGTACTTTACCCTTAAACCCAGTGATGTAGAAGGGATCGCTGTAGTGTGTTGGCATATGGGAATACATGGAGGAGATAGACTGTCCCTCCGGGATCCCTGGTTCTTGTTACATGCCTAGCTCACTTCCTTTCTGACTGTCCTTGACATTTTCTAAATCTATTCTGGTTCACAATAGTACCTCAGATACTTCCTAACTATGTGACCCTGGGAAAGTCACTTAACCTTGGTTAGCCTCAGTTTCCTCATCTATGAAATGGGGATAATAATAGCACTTATAGGATTATCATGAGGATAAAATGAGGTAACATGTAAAATGGTTTACAAATATTAAAATACTACATAAATGCTATTATTGTTATTATCATTATTCTTGTTATATACATATCTCATTGTTGCCTTTTGGAGTAAGTAACAATCTTAATTTTTCAGAGACTGTTATTCCATGATTCAAGGTCTTAAAAAGCCACCAGAAGAATGTTGGTCTTATTAAGACAGGCCTTTGTTTCAGAAAGAAGCTTGGGCTTCTGTGAAGCATCTCGAAATTCCCCAAAAAAGAAATTTAATCTGCTTTCCTCTTCCTGTTCAGCTCTGGGCCCAGTTCATCCTTGCTCCTCAGTGTCTGTCCCAGAGAGATATCCTAGGCCAACATCTACCTACTTTGTTAGAGACATGGCATAGGGACTGGGCCTGTGATTTTACTGATAGAGAGAACTCCTGGGTCAGGAAAGCCCTCTTTACTCATGCAGGACCATACCTTCTCTGAAATTTGAAATTTTAGGGATTTGCCTAGAGGGTTTCAGTTGTAGCAAACATCTGTATAGCACTTTAGGTTTAC
>CM053586.1:265052835-265064848 GCA_028646515.1 Pseudochirops corinnae
GCTGTTGACTCACTTTTCATGATTTTCTTGCATCATTCTCATTTTTCTTCCCAATTTTTTTTCCATTTCTCTTATTTGATTTTCAAAATCCTTCTTGAGCTCCTCCATGGCCTGTAACCAATTCATATTTTTCTTGGAAGCTTTTGATGCAGTTTTGCCTTTGGTGACTTCATCTGGTTCCATGTTTTGATCCTTTTTTGTCCCCAAAGAAGGATTCTATGATCTAATTGTGCTTCCTCTGCTCGCTCATCTTGCCAGCCAATTACTTGACTTCTGAGCTCTTTGCCATGGTAGAACCCTGCTTCCAGAGTGGAGAGATCTGTGTCCCAAATCACTGGGGGTTTCGCAAATGTTGTCAGAGGTCTGAGGATGGAGCCCTCTCTATAGCCACCACGAGCTCTGGCACACTGGCCACATATCCCAGGACCACCACCCAAGACTGTGACCCAGATCAAAGCAGATCAAAGCAAAAGCAATAACCCTCTGAATGGTCACTTGGTCCCCCTACAATCTGTAGTTCAGGAGTTCTGGAGGCAGCCAGGTGGTAGCAGCTGCAGCCACTGTGCCTCCACCACCTCTCACTCTGTGGACAGGACCAGACTGTACTCTTCTGTCATCCAGTTCCAACCGAGTTCCCCACCGACCTTTTAATTTCTCTTTGGCATTTATGGATTGAGAAGTCTGGAAAGCACCACAACTGCTGTTTCTCTCTGTCACTTTGTGGGTTCTGTAGCTCTAAAATTTGTTTAGAGTCATTTTTTACAGGTATTGGAGGTGGTTGGAGTAGGAGCTCAGCCAAGGTCCTGCTTTTACTCCACCATCTTGGCTCCTCCCCACCATTGTATCAGATTCTTGATCAACTTATTTGTCAAATAAATAAATGAAAGTTCACTAAACAAAATTTTTTATTTTAATTTTTAAAAACTAAATTTAAAAATTTCCTCCTAGATATTTTACCTACAATTAGGATGAGCTACTAAGAAGCTGACAATGATAACTTTATGTCTTGAGCATTTAGGATCTCCACAGGTATGGTTAACCAAGAGGAACAGATTACTGTTTGTCACTTGGAGGCAAAATAAGTTATTGGAAAAGAGGAAAGGCAATGTGGTACCATAAATATGGTACTAGGATTTGAATCAGGGAACCTGAATTTTCATGATGATGATGATTACATTTATACAGAGCTATAACACTTGTTTTTAAAAATTATTTATTTTTAGTTTTCAACATTCACTTTTATAAGATTTTGAGTTTAAAATTTTCTCTCCTTCCTTCTCCTCTCCCCTCCATAAGATGACATGTAATCTGATATAAGCCATACATGTAGAATCACATTAAACACATTTCCATATTAGTCATGTTGTAAAGAAGAAATGGAACCAAAGGGAAAAACCACCAGAAAGAATAGAGAGAGAGAGAGAGAGAGAGAGAGAGAGAGAGAGAAAACAGTGTGCTTCAATCTGCATTCAGACACCATAGTTCTTTCTCTGGATGTGGTTAGCATTTTCCCTAATGAGTCTTTCAGAATTGTCTTAGGTCCTTGCATTACTGAGAAGAGCTAAGTTTTCCAAAGTTGGTCACCATATAATGTTACTGTTGCTGTGTATAATATTCTCCTGGTTCTGTTCACTTCACTCAGCATCAGTTCATAAAAGTCTTTCCAGGTTTTTCTGAAGTCCATCTGCTCATCATTTCTTATAACACAATAGTTTTCCATTACATTCATATACCACATCTTGTTCAACCATTCCCCAATTAATGGGCATCCCCTAAATTTCCAACTCTTGGCCACCACAAAAAGAGCTGCTATAAATATTTCTGTACATGTGGGTCTTTTTCCCATTTTTATCATCTTTTTGGGATGCAGACCTAGAAGTGGTATTGCTGGGTCAAAAGGTATGTACAATTTTAGCACCCTTTGGGCATAGTTCCAAATTAGAACTACAAGATTTACATGATAGCACTTACATAGAGCATTTAAGTTTTGCAAAGTAAGTGATTTACATATTTATTTTATTTTATTTTATTTTGGTTTACATATTTTATGTCCTAGATCTGACACTTCCTACCTATTTGGTCTTGGACAAGTCATTTAACTTCAGTTTGATCATCTATAAAATGAGAGTGTTATACAGAGAGATAAAGAAGGGCTGGATTTAGAATTGCAAGATCTGGTTTTTAATCACCCCCAGGTGACCATGCGCTAGACAGTTAACTTCTCTGAACTTTTATTGCCTTTATTTCTAAAATGAAGGACTAGATGGCTTCTAATGTCTCTTCCAGTTCTAAAGTCTATGGTCCTATTTATATGTAGCCCTGAGTTGTTGAGATCTGGGATTAGAGACTTTGGATGCTATTGCTGTACCTTAATTAGATCAGAGGCACTGTTGTCAGGCATTCTGAGGAGAAGTCATATATTAATAGACATTCTGAGCAGAGTTTTATTCCAAAGAACTCCATTTGTATGGGTGGTCTAGTAGCCTTAAGAAAGGGACTTCAAGTTTTAGAGTATTAACATAAAAGGGCAGCTAAGTGGTGCAATGGATAGAGTGCCAAGCCTGGATTCAGGAAGCCTCATTCTCCTGAGTTCAAATTTGGCCTCAGACACTTACTAGCTGTGTTACCCTGGACAAGTCATTTAACCCTGTTTGCCTCAGTTATCCTCATCTGTAAAATGAGCTGGAGAAGGAAATGGCAGACTACCCCAGTATCTTTGCTGAGAAAACCCCAAATGGGGCCACAAAGAGTCAACTGAAACAATTGAGCAAATTAACTTGAACCTGAGATGCAGGAAAAAGAAGATAGGTATATATCAGAGGAGTGGACTAGAGTTGAGACCAGGCCAAACCAACAAGAGGTGGCAATTCAATATTGTCCAATATTGTCTTGAGTCTCTTGTCCTATTATCAATCAATAAAGTAATCAATATTTATTAGGCACCTACTATGTTCCAGCCATTGTGCTAAGTTCTAGAGGGTACAAAAAAAGAGGTAAAAGACAGTTCCTACCCTCAAGGAACTTACAGTCTAATGGGGGAGACAACACGCAAGCAAATATATAAACAAAGCAAGCTACATACAGGATAAATAGTATATAGAGGAAATAATTAAGAGAGGGCAGGCACTAGAATTAAAGAGAAGCAGGGAAGGCTGCCAGTAAAAGATAAGTTTTTAGTTGAGACTTGAAGAGAGTCAGAGAGGTGAATAGCCAGAGCTGAGGACAGAGAGTGTGCCGGGAAAGGAGGATAGTCAGAGAAAATGCCCAGAGGTGAGAGATGCAGTGTCTTGTCCATGGGACAAGTGTCACTAGAGTGAAGAGTATATGTCTGGGAATAATGTGTGAGAAGACTGAGAAGACACGAAGGGGCTAGGTTATGAAGGTTATCTGAACATTCTCTGCCAAGTTTCAGTCTCAGATTACTCCCACCATCCACTGCCTTCATCCCCACTCCCAATGCTGCTGAATGAATCCAGAGAAAATCACAAAACCATGCAGATTGGGTCTGCTACAAACTTTTTTTTTACATAATCTCAAATGAGCTCTTAGTAGGGCAAGACTCTCCTTTTGTACCTCCTGAATTGACTCATTGATCCCCTCACCACAGTGCTTTTTCCCAACCTTAAATCTTTATGCTGACCTTTAGTCTGTCATCACCAAATGCCTATTGAACATCTTAAACTGCTTGTCCCATGGACTTCTTAAACTCAACACATCAAAACTAAACTTAGTATCTTCTCCCTAGAACTCTCCCCTCTTCCTAGCTTTCCTGTTACTGTTGAGGATAACACCATCCTCTCAGTCACCCTCCCAGTCACCCAGGCTTCCAACCTACATGTCATCCTCAGCGCCTCCCTCTCTCTCTCCCATCCCTAATATTTAATTTGTTACCAAAGATTTTCCCACTGAAACATCTCTTGTATATGCCCCCTTCTCTTCTCTGACATTGCCACCACTCTAATGCAGGCCTTCTTCACCTCGTGCTTGGACTACTGCAAAAGCCTGCTGATGGGTCTCCTTGCCTTAGGTCTCTCCTCATTCTCTAAAACCTTCCACTCCACTGTCAAAGTGTTCTTCCTAAAGCACAGTTCTGTCACATGGCTACTCAAGAAACTCCAGTATCTCCCTATCATCTCCAGGATCAAATAGAAAATCCTCTTTTTAGCATTCAGCATCTTTCATAAGCTATCCCTACCCCTACCTTTCCAGTCTTCTTACACCCTATACTCAGTGACACTGGTCTCCTTACTATTCCTCAAATAAGAAACTCCCATCTCAAGAGAAGGGCATTTTCATTGGCATCTCCCATACCTAGAAGGTCTACCTTCACATCTCTACCTCCTGGTTTCCTTCAAATTCCAGTTAAAATACTACCTTTGACAGAAAGCTTTCCCCAATCCCTCTTGATTCTAGTGTCTTCCCTTTGTTGATTATTTTCAATTTATTCTATTTCTAGTTTGTTTATACATGGTTATTTGCAATGTTGTCTTAACTGACTATTTTATCATTTGAGTATGACAGACTTTGAGGTGGAAGGGACCCTAGAGGCCATCAAGTCCAACTCTTTCCCCCATTTTACAGTTGAGGAAACTGAGGCCCACAGATTAAGGAAGATTCAGACCTTGAACCCCTGATTCCAGAGGCAGTGCTCCTTACACTGTACTATGATTTTGGCAATCTATGACATTTTTGGTGACCTTAGAAAAATGGTGGAAAAGATAGATGGTAAAATACATTGATGCCTAATGTTGTATATGCTGACAAATTCTATGTATCAGTCGACAGGTTTCCAAGGGGTTGGTGCAAGGTAAAGTAGAAGTGCTTGTGGGATAAAAATAAGACATCAACAATTTTTTAAAGAAAAAATCACAGAGGATAGGAAATGGGAAAATGCTCAGATTTTCAGTGAAGAGTATAGAGTATATTCTTCAAACTATAAACTAACAACTTCAATTCCTGGCAAAATTCAAGAATATGTTATGAGAAAGATGATCTATAAGCATTTAGAAAAGAAAGCAACAATTGCTAGGAGTCTGCATGGATTCATCAAGAGCAGGTCATACCGAGCCTTAAATAATTTTATTTTTTGAGAGGTTTACCAGTCTCTAAGAAGAGGGGAATGCTGTAGTTATAGCAAACGCTGTAATTAGATTTTATAAAGGTATTTGACAAAGACACTCATGTGATCTTTGTGAATAAAATGAGGAGATATGGGTTACGGATAAGTGATAATACATAGAATTAGATTGGTTTGAAATTAGTGGGAGAAAGGAAGGAAAGAAGGAAGGAAAGAGGGATGGAGAGAAAGGAAGAAGCAAGGAAGGGAAGAAAGAAGAAATGAAGAGGAGGAAGAAGGAAAGAAAAAGCAAGGAAAGGAAGAAGGGAGGAACATAGGAAAGACAGGAGGAAAAGGAGGAAAGAGGGAAGAGTGAGAGGACACCACGCTAAGTATATAAAAATACAAGCAAAGGGACAGCTAGGTGGTGCAGTGAATAGGGCACTAGCCCTGGAGTCAGGAGGAAATCCGGTCTCAGACACTTAACACTTACTAGCCATGTGGCCTTGGGCAAGTCACTTAACCCCAAATGCCCTGCCCTCTCCCTCCCCCCCCCCAAAAAAATACAAGCAAAAAGGACCATCCATGACCTCAAGGAGCTTAGCTTCTGAAGGTGGGGAGGGAAGACAACACACAAAAGGGAGCAGGAAATTGGAGGGCAAGAGGAAGGTACTCTGCCCCCAGAGGCATGGTTTTGAAGTATAGAAAGTTAGGGATGGACTGAGAGGAGAAATGATCGTATCCAAAGAGTTAATATCTTAACTCTAAAGTTAAAAGATCGTATCCAAAGTGATTAATAAATACACACCAAAGCAGAGGGAGGTCCTCCCATCTAAGATTATTTTCCATCTACTTTATAACGTCTTAGTATTTCTATCTACTCTTGCATGTTGTCTCCCCTATTAGACTGGAATCTCCTCTAGAGCAGGGGCTGTTTTTGCCTTTCTTTGCATCCCCAAGACTGTGTTTAACAAGTGTTTGTTAATTGACTGATTGCCCTTGGTCCTGTTCTGTTCATCATTTCTGTCAGTGACCTGGATGAAGACTTTAGCTAGGTCCTGCAGTAGCTCCCACTGAGGTACATAGTATGAGAGCACTTGGCAAAGTAAGAATTTAACTAGGTGGGTGCAAGAATAACAAGGCTATGAAGTACAGGAGGGGAGAAACTAGTTAGAAGAACAAGGTTGTGAAAGGTAAAATAGGTATACCTATAATCACATAGACCAAGCACTGACATCTTTGCACCAATCCAGGGGCCCTCAAACTCCCTTGCACAGGATAGTGTAAGATCTAGAGCAGTCTCATTATGGGGAGAGAGATAAAAGGAGGCCATTGGCTAACCACAACTATTAGTGGGTCTGATCTTACGTGATAGATCTTGACCTTGTTTAACCACTGTGTCCTTTGTTGTTGTTTGGTCATTTTTCGCGTGATAGACTTTTCCTGAACCCATTTGGGGTTTTCTTGGCAAAGACACTGGAATAGTTTACCATTTCCTTCTGTGTGGGATAAAAGACCCCACGGACCATTACCTAAATAAATCCAGAGGTTTCTCAAGGTAAAGACAGAAGCTCTTTATTCTAAAAGACAAGTCTCGCGAGAGTTGGGCGTCACCTACCCCAGTCAGTCTGGTGTAGGGAGGCACCCAAGAAGAGGCAAGCAAGCAGTTTTATACCCTTGTACAAACAATTCTATGAAAAACCCCAAAATTTCCTGATAAACCCCAAAACCCCTTCCCACCAAAAATCCCCTAATGCTGGATCAATACCCCATTGGTGGGGTAACATGACCTCACAGTCTACACAAGATCCTGGAAAGCCCCTCTTGACCAATACAAAGACATATAGCTATGATTATCCATATGTAGCAAAAGGGGGCTGTCACAAAAAGCCCCTTACAGGAAAAAGGGAGGGGGAGTAGGGGCACATCATCTGATTTCCCCGAAATCAGGTGATTTATAGGAACATGAAAGTTAGGCCTAAAGAGATCTAGGACCTAGCTCAAGTTTGGTGACTGTCTCTTTTATTTTATGAGAATGCTTTCACCTGTCTCATTCATGTCTTCAGTTCATTTTACAGATGAGAAACTGAGATAAACAGGGCTAAGTGACTTGTCCAGGGTCATACAACTACTAAGTGTCTGAGGGCAGATTTGAACTCAGGGCTTCCTGACTCCAGACCCAGCATTCTATTAAGTAAATCCTGGTTTTTTATACATAATCTTTTCTCATGTTGAGTCAGACATTTTCTTCTAGATACCTGAGGTTAGAAGAGTTTCTTCAGTCTCCTATAAGAGTATCCATGGCAGGTATGTTCAATTTGCAGAAGACACATAGCTGTGAAGAATAGTTATAATATTGAACAACAGAGACAATTAAAATTAATTTTTTCCCAGAATTTATTTATTTATTTTTAGTTTTCATCATTCATTTCCACAAGATTTTGAGTTCCAAATTTTCTCCCCATCTCTCCCCTACTCTCACTCCAAGATGGCAAGCAGACTGATTATTCCTTTCCCCAGTCTGCTCTCTTATATATCCCCTCTATCCCTACCCTTCCCCCCTTATCCCTTACTTTCTTGTAGGGAAAGATGGATTTCTATACCCCAGGTAATCAAAATTATTATAAACTTAATAACCATCAAGAACAAATGATAAAATAAATACATAAACTGAGGAATGAAATTTTCATAAAATCATTAACATTGAACAGGGTAGAATTAAATCAATGAATTACAAACAAGCAAAAATTCTTTTGTTTTATTCCCCTTCAATTTCTGTCAGAAGTTGCACTGAAGAGGCAGTTAGGTGGCCCAGTGGATAAAGTGCTGGACCAGGAGTCAGGAAGAGCTGAGTTCAAATCCAGCCTCAGATACATACTAGCTGTGTGACCCTGGGCAAGTCACCTAAGTTTTACGTGCTTTAGTTGCTTTACCTACAAAATGAGCACAATAAAAGCACCTACTTTCTAGAATTGCACTGAGGATCAAATGAGGCAATATTGCCTGGCACATAGTAGATACTTCATAAATGCTTATTTCCTTCCTTCTGGCTTTTTTTTGGAGGGGGGAAGGCAAAGCAATTGGGGTTAAGTGACTTGCCCAAGGTCATGCAGCTAGTGTCATGTCTGAGGCTGGATTTGAACTCAGGTTCTCCTGACTCCAGGGCCAGTGCTCTATTTACTGTGCCACCTAACTGCTTCTGGCTTTTCTATTTTAATTAAAAATATAGTTAACAATAAGTATACAGGTGTGGTTCTACCAATATCACTTTGTATCATTTCACATAGGTCTTTCTTTATTTTCTTGTATGCTTTATATGTGTTCTTTTTATGGCAAGATAATATTCTATTACATTAATATGCTGTAATTTATCCAACCATTCTCAAACTTGGAGGCATATTTATTCCTAATTTTTTGCTATTGTAAATATAGAAGGTATTAATAATTTCGCACACATATGTCCTTTTTAGGGCATTTTCACAAGATTAGGATAAAGTCCTAACAATGAAATCATGGACTTGAAAAGTCTGATAAATTTTGTGACTCATTATTATTGCCATATTTCTCTCCAAAATGTTCCAGGCCACAGTACCACCAACAATATATTAAATCCCGGAAAACCCAGTAACAATTAATTTTAGGATTCAGTGACATTTTGATATGCTTGATTTACTTTAATCCAAAATTTACTGAATGGTTCCTATGTTAAAGGTACTTTTATGGATAGTGGGATTTTTTTTTTTCGTCTAGATCTGTGATTTCATTGGAATAGGAAACTCCCACTGAAGAAATTCCCTATAGCAATACAAAATTAGTAGCTTGTCTGAAATTTGTATTCCTAAGGAGTTGCCTAAGGCAACTGAGAGTTTAAGTGACTTGCCTGGGATTCGACAGTCAATCAACTAGCAAACAATTAGTAATCATTTACTATATGTCTGGCACTGTGTTAATTGCTATCAATACCAAGAAAGGTCAAATACAGGCCCTGCCATCAAAGAGTTCACATTGTAATAGAGGAGAGACAATGTGTGCACAACTATAAATAGGAGGTAGTCTGGGGGAAAACACTAGCATGGGGTGGGGGAGATTAGTCTCTTGCAAAACATGAGATTTGAGCTGAGTCTTGAAGAAAGCCAGGAAAACCAAGAGGTAGAGGGGAGGAGAATGTTCTAGGCATGGAACTATGGAGCTGAGAGATGGAGTGTCCTATGTGAGCAAGAACAAGAAGACTTATATTGCTGGATTGTAGAGTGCAAAGATGGGAGGGATAAAGTGTAAAAAAAAAAATAAAACTAGAAAGAAAGGAAGGGGTCAGATTAAAAGCCAAACAGATTTTATATTTGATCTGGGAGGTAATAGGGAGCCACTGGAGTTTATTCACTAGGAAGGTCTGACAAGGTCAAACTTGTACTTTGGAAAGATCACTGGTAGCTGAGTGGAGAATGGAATGGAGTGCCTAGTGGTTTAAATCAGTGAGATAAATAAACAGGATATTGTCCACAGTCCAAGTGGACTAAGACCTGTGTTAGGGTGGTGGCAGCACAAGTGGAAAGCAGTTCAAAGAAAGAGCAAGAAGAGTTGGCAACAGATTGGCTATGTGGGGTAAGTGTGAGTATGGAGTCAAGGATGACGCTGAAGATGCAAGATACAGCTACTCCCAGAGAACCGAATAGTTCCTATGTTCCTTTCCAGTCTATTCTCTGGAAGAGATAATAAGACATAAAGAGAGCCATTTACCAATTGATAAATTGTCAGAGGATATGAACAGGCAGTTTTCAGAAGAAGAAATCAAAGCTATCAATGGTCACATGAAAAAATGCTCTATATCACTATTGATTAGAGAAATACAAATTAAAACAACTCTGAGGCACCACCTCATACCTATCAGAATGGCTAACATGACAGAAAAGGAAAATGACAAATGTTGTCAGGGAAGTGGAAAAATCGACATACTAATGCATTGTTGGTAGAGTTGTGAACTGGTACTACTATTCGGGAAAACAATCTGGAACTATGCCCAAAGGACTATAAAACTGTGCATACTCTTTGAGCCAACAATAGTATTACTAGGTCTGATTCCCAAAGAGATCAAAGAAAAGTGAAAAGGACCTATTTGTACAAAAATATTTACAGCAGTCCTTTTTTTGTGTGCTGGCAAAGAAGTAGAAATTGAGGGGATACCCATCAATTGGGGAATGATTGAATAAGTTATGGAATATGATTGTCATGGAACACTGTTGTACTATGGGCAGCTAGGTGGTACAGTGGATAGAGTTCTGGGTCTTGAGTCAGGAAGATTCATCTTTGTAAGTTCAATCTAGCTTCAGACATTTACTTAGCTGTGTGTTCCTGGGAAAGTCACTTACCTTGTTTTCCTCAGTTTCTTCATCTGTTAAATGAGCTGGAAAAGGAAATGGCAAATCACTCCAGTAACTTTTCCATGAAAACCTCAAATGGGGTCATGAAGAGTTCAAAACAACAGAACAATAACAACGACAACTACTAATACCACTATTGTGCTGTAAGACATGACAAGCAAGATGGTTTCAGAAAAACCTGGGAAGACTTACATGAACTGATACAAAGTAAGCAGGAAGTAAGCAGGAAGTAAGCAGTACCAGAACACTGTACCCAGGAACAGGATGATCAACTGTGAAAGACTTAGCTACTCTGATCAAGACAATGATACAGGAAAATTCCGAAGGACCCGTGATAAAAAATGCTATCCAACTCCAGAGAGAGAACTGATGACCTCTGAGAGGAGATTAAAGCATACTTTTTTAACTTTCTTTGCTTTTCTTGCCTTGTTTTTTTTTTTGAAATATGGCTCATATGGAAATAATGTTTTGCATGAATTTACATGTATAACTGATATATTGCTTACCTTCTCAAAGGGTAGGGCTGAGGGAGAGAGAAATTGGAAATCAAATTTTTAAAAATTAAATTAAGACATTCAATGTTAATTAATTAAAAAATTAAAATTAAATATAAGATGTCACCCTTTCCCCTTCACCTGAATCCCCCTGCAATGATTTCATCACCTAAGACTTATCTGAAGAACCAAGAAATACATCTAGAGTTGTTTGTACCACTAGGCACAGTAGAACATAAGCTGTTTTTTTTTTGTCTCTTTTTATTGATGTTCTTTTAAAAAATATCATCATAGTTTCTCCCAGTATCATTTCCCTTTTCTCTCCCAAAGAGCCATCCTATATAACAAACTATTTTTAAAGACAAAATAGAGAAGGAAAAAATTTGCCTAATTGATCAATACACTGAAAAAAATGTGAAACATGCAGTATACAATATTTATGGACCTCATATGTCTTCCTTTGAGTCACATTTGTTCATCATAATTATGCAATATTAACTTTTGATTTTGATTTGATAACTTTGTGGTTGTCCTTTTCATTGAAATTATCGTAGTCATTGTATATGTTGCTTTCTTGCCTGTGTTTACTTCACTCTGTATCAGTTTGTATAGATGTTTCTCTGTATTCATCACATTCATCATTTCTTACAACACAGTAATATTCCATTACATTCATGTCCAATAGTTTGTACAGTCATTCTCCAAGTGATGGGCATCTACTTTGTTTCCAATGTTTTGCTATGAAAAAGATTACTGTTATAAATATTTTGGTGCATATGGTGATATTTTTTAAACACTACTTCCTTAGGATATGATTAGTAGTAAAATCCTTGGGTCAAAAGGTATGGCCACTGTAATCCATTTTATTTGCAAAGTCCAAATTTCTTTCCAAATGATTCTACTGGTTCATAATTTCCCAAATAATATATGCCTTTTTTTTTTTTTACCACAACCCTTCCAATATTGATTATTCTAATCTTTTGTCATCTTTGCTAATTTGCACAGTGTGTGAAATGAAACTGGAGAGTTATTTGATTTGTATTTCTCTTATTATTAGTGATTTTGGAACATTCTTTTATATGGTT
>CM053586.1:265064948-265087414 GCA_028646515.1 Pseudochirops corinnae
TATGATTTTTTTAAACCAAGAAGTTTATGTTCTACTGTACCTAGTGATCCAAACAACTCATAGATTTCTTGTTCCTTCCTCTAAGACCCAGATAATAAAATCATTGTAAAGGAATTGGGAGAGTGGGGGGGGGGGGGCAGAATATGGGGAAGGTGGGAGAGAATGACTTTTTAATCTTTATTTATTTAAACATTCATTTAAAAATACATGTATAAGGTGGCTAGGTGGCACAGTGAATAGAGCACTGGCCCTGGATTCAGGAGGACCTGAGTTCAAATCCAGCCTCAGAACTTAACACTAGCTGTGTGACCTTGGGCAAGTCACTTAACCCCAACTGCCCTGCCCCCCTCCCTCCAAGAGGCAAAAAACTCCCAAAAAACCCCAAGCCATGTATACACACATACATACACCCACTCTCTCTCTATGTGTGTATATATGTATAGATAGATAAATAGATAGGTGGATAGATAGATAGATAGATAGATAGATAGATAGATAGATAGGTAATCTCAGATACTAAACCCTTATCAGAGAAATTTGACACAAAGATTTTTTTTTTCATATTACACTGCTTCCCTTTTTATCCTAGTTGTGTTAATTTTGTTTGTGGAGAAGTGCTTCATTTTCATGTAATCAAATTATTTTATCTTCTGTAATTGCTTCTACCCTTTTTTTTCTTTAGAAATACATCTACCCATAGCTAGGAAAGGTATATAACCTGCTTCTCTTTTTAATTTTTTTATAGTCTGATCTTTAATTTTAATGTCATATATCCATTTAGAATGTATCATGGAATATGTATAAGGTATTAGTCTAAGCCTAATTTCTACCAGACTGCTTTTTAATTTTCCTGTTTTTTTAAATCAAATAGGGAATTTTCTTAGAAGTAATTTATATTTTCTGGTTTATTGAACACTTGCTTATTGATTTTCATTGTTTTTTTATTGTCTCTTGTCTAGTTCATTGATCTCTTTCTCTCACTTTCTTTCTCTCTCTCCTTTCAAGATGGTTTTTGATGATTGTTGCTTTATAATACAGTTTGAGATCTGGAAATGCTATTCCCCCTCTGACCTTACTTTTCATAATTTCCCTTGATATTCTATGGCTTTCATTTTTCACATAAATTTTATTATTTTATAAAAATCTTTTAACTATCCTTTTGATAATTTGGCATAGCATTAAAACTGTAAATTACCTTCAGTAGTATCTGTATTGTCAGTTTTATTATATTGTCATGGGGCAGCCATGAGCACTGAATATTCTTGTAGTTTTATCTCCAATTATTTTAACCTATTTTAATGCAATCTAATTCCCAATGTCTCTCTTCCCTTTATCCCCAACCCCTCCTCTTCCTGTTGTTACCTCCTTTCCCTAGTTTCAGAGTTTTGCTTCACTTATAGGTTCTTTTCAATTTCCTCCTTTTACCTAATTATTTAATTCTTCCCTTCTTCCTTTGCCTCTTAGTTAAGTAAAATTCTCTGTCCTTTCCTTACCTTCAACTTATTTGTTTTCAAAATTTTGTTTTTCACACTTTCCCCCTTCATTTTCACTCTATACATTCCCTCATTTTCTTCATCCATTTATCTTCTCTTTCTGACTAGTCTAGGCTTTGATTCTTTGATTCATGACCCTCATATTTATTTAGTCTTTCTTTAGTCTCTGTATTTCTTATGGAATTGAAGCTTCTAACGTACCTATTTTGGGTTCCCTCTTCTTAATAGTTCCTGTTACTGCCTTGTAGAACCTACTTTCTGGCACCCTTTTTCTACTGTGCCTCACTCTTAAAAATACAAAGCAATACCGAGATTATTGCCTCTTGGTTGGAATGTCCCTGTGGTGCTGATTGTGCAGTTTATTCTTAACCTTTGCCATCCCTATGGTAATTTTTTCCCATTTGCCCCAGTCTCCTCCTTGCTCTTTTGTGTGTCAGTTGACCCCCAGGGACTCTGATTCCCCTTTTCTTGGATGCAAGGTGAATGATCTAACCATCTAATTTCATTGTAAGGTTCCTATCTTCCCTTATAGAATCTCTCTCTTTCCCAAAGTATTTGTCCTTCAGTGCTCCCCACTCCTACCACTGAAATAAGGATTCCTCTTTTGTTCTCCTTTTCAAACTTCCTCTTGCCTCCTTGTCCATTCTCCTATGTTAGCCTTCTTCCAGAGAGACTACAGGAATTATTATCCCTTTATTGTTGACCCTGGACTTGATAGGGTCATCACATATTCTTCTCTATCTTCTTCCTTCCCTCTTCCCTTTTATGCACCCTCCCCTTTTTAAGTTTAACCCCACAAAACATTAATTTACATATAAGCAGGGTGTTGTGAAGTTTAGCCCGTGATTTTTCAGCCTTGTTTCTCCACCATCACTTCTGTTTGGCTTCTACTTTCACCATTTCCCCCTTGTTCACTTTTAGTAAGCAGTTTCTTAACGTTCTCTACATTATTATTTTGCTGTTCTCCTTGGTTGCTGTATTGGTTTACCATTCTTGTATTTCTGTAGTCTGGGGTGTTTCAGAGCCCAATAGCTTGTATGGTCTGGTATTCTTTCTAGAAATGATTTGAACACTTCTTTTTCATTAAGTGTTCAACTTTGTTCATTGACAGGCTGAAGTTTACAGTGTCCTTTTAGGTTGCATATTGAGTCCCTTTGCTTACATTTTTCCATTTCCTCCCACTATTTTTGGTGGATGCAGAATAGTCTTGCATTATTCAAATGTCCTTTCCTTCATGTTTAAAGATCTTTTTCCTGGTTCCTAGCAGAAATTGTCATTTAAATTTTTAAATTCAATCCCTATGCGTCTTGGAGTTTCTGGGACAGGGTTGTTCCCCCACCCCACCTCCGGCAATATGTGGGTTCTTTCAGTTGTCACTTTGTTTTCTGCGTTCAGAAGATTTTAAGAGTTTTCTTATATTATTTCTTTGCATTATGATGCTTGGGTTTTACTTATGTTCTGAGATTTTTACAATCCTTAAATTATCTCTACACATCCTGTCTTTAAGATCAATGTTTTGCTTGTAGGTATATCATGTTTTCTTTTAACACTATTGCTTTTTCCTTGTCTTTTTTTAGACTGTCCTTCATTTCTATACATTTACATTCCCAATTAATTATTTTCTCTTGAATTTCTTAGGTGAGATTTGCCCCCATCAATTCAAGTTTTTCCAGTTTGTCAAATATTACTGCTGTGCAGGTCAAAAATTCTGCTTTTGTTATTCTTATTTCTCTTATAAATTATTTAGGAACATTGTTTTAATTCCATGCTCTTTTGAAAAATCTGCAGATTCATCTACCTCATCAAGTATTGATTCATTTTCCTTTGTCTTGTAATATTTATTCAGAAATATCTGGATTCTTTTAGCTGATCTAGAGGCCCTATTCCCTTCTGTCATTACCTTCTATGTTGGTTATGTACTTAGGTTCAAGATCTTTAAGTGAGTTTTTTATTTCTCCTGGAAAAAAGGTCATTTTGGTCTTTTTACCTTATTTTCCTTTATTACTCACTTTATGGCTCCTTCTCCTTTGATTTTGGTTTTCTATGGGGCTAGACCTTAAAGCCAGCATGTTTCACCAACCTTAGTCTGCTCCAAGTGACTTGGGGAGTAGGATAGTCAACAGAACTAGCTCTAGTTATATGTTGTGTTCTTTCCCTAAGGTTTAGTGATGTGCTAGACAGTGATACACACGCTATTATGCCTCAGTCCTTTGATCCAGTGCCACACTGCTATCCAGGTTTCTGCTTTTTGGTTTGCCTTGGTACTGGGAGGGAGGAGCAACAGAATTGGGTTCTATTACAAGCTCATGGATCAGCTTGTGCAGCCCTACCCTGAATGGTAGGCAGTGAAGGAAAGATGTTGCTGAGAGTAACAGGTTATAGTTTAGCTTTCTCTGTTGTTAGTTCACTGAATTGTTTATCTTGTTGAGGTTCTTGGTGTACTAGGCTAGGGAGATAGCTGAAATGCTTTTTTTCTTATATGTAGTTCCTATTTTGGAGAATTTTAAGAGAATGTGAGTATAAGAGAAAAAGGTTAGTTTTCCGGTTTGTTGGTCACATGACTTGGAACTATTGAATGTAAACTTTTTTAAGGGGAGCCTTTTTTTTGGCCACTGTTAATCCAGTGCCTAACATAATGCCTTAAACCAAGCAGATGTTCAACAAATGTTTGTTCAGTTGAGACTGTAAAGAAAAAATGAGGGGAGAAGAATCCCAGAGACCACTTTCAAATAGGAAAGAAAAAGAAAAATTTCATTTGGGATGGAATGCTATGCAGGTAGTAAGATACCCAGCATGGGGTTCAGACTGAATAGGTCTCAGGGTTGGTGTTGATCTGCACCCACCTTACTCAGATACCAACTGAGAACAATAGGCTGAATGGTCACTTTTAAAAAAATTCATTTTGAACTAAAATACAAAAAGACACCAAAAAACAACATTTCCATGTACCCAGCACAACATAAAAAAAGATTCAATATAAAAACATGAATTTCCTAAGTGGTCAACTTTCAAAAGAGCAATATCCTGTGCTGCATGCAGGTGGAGGATTTTTTTTTTTCAGATCAAATAAATTTCAAAGATCAGTTTTGGTTGTGACAGTGGCCTTCCAGATATTGAAGTTCCAAAATCTTCAGCAAAGTACTGATCAGCCATATACCAGTTAAGGTGAACAGTTTAAAGCCCTAAGAATGAGAAGTGTTAGGACAAAGAGATTTCTCTCAAGTAGCTAGCTAATGCAATAATCTTTGAATCTGGCTGCCTTCTTCTGCTTTTATGTTTCTTTCCTGAGGACATGTCTTCTACCAGCAATTGGCCCAGAATTTGGTGCTGAGGGTCCAGTAGGACATGATTACTACAACTGCATTGTTTGTGGAAGAAGATGGTAGCCAACAGGACCATCCTGGATCTGAAAGGCCTGTGTGGCTTACCACAAGATTTGGATTTTGTTAGTGACTCTGGCAGTGCAAATCTGACTGAGGTGAAAGTGAAATGTCTTTTTAGCAGTATATTTTGGGAAGGGTATGGTAAAGGAATGATTTAGTGTTTTGAAGTATTCGTTGTTTAATACTTATGAGTCTTTTGTGGTTTTCCTTTTGTGGTAGAAGAAAAACATAGCTGTCCTTTATATGGCACTTTGTACATTGTATATTCCTAGAAGGGAATTTACTACTATTCTTCTGGGGTGACCCTAGACAGGGCCATATCAGGGTTTTATTTTTGAGATCCTCCCTCATTACTCCTCCAGGTTAGGAGCATAACATGTCAGAGACAAAGAGAAAAGTCTGATCTTTAAGGAGTCAGATTGCTCCCACCCCATGAACTTGTCTGTGTTAGTTAAGAGCAGGATCTTTCTTTGGGAGGAGGATCCTTGGCCATAGATAGCATCTATAAGTCTGTTATGTTTTCTACATTCAAGTCACTGGTTAAAATGTTGAATGGGACATGGTTGAAGACTGAGCCCTACAGCAAAACACTAAAGACCTCCCTTTTTACTTATAGCTCAAAGGAAGACCAAGACCTTAGGAGTCAACATAGAGGCATAGGAACCAAAAGATAAATGGACTATAGTAGTCATAGCCTATTAGGAACTTTGAGACAAGAGGAATTCCAAACGGAGGAGCTTGAAAAAGCTAGGCAATTGTGTCTAATGAGGAAATTCTTGACTTGAGAAAAGGAAGGTGATTACAGAGTTTGGAGAAAGAACAATAGAAAATTGGGAAACCATAAAGGGAAGCAGACATATGCTAGCTATACCAGTGCCAAGAACCTCAGAACAAGGAGAGAAGCCAAGAAAAAGCAATGGGCCTGGTTAATGGAGCAGGAAGGAATGACTTCAATCTATCACTTGATATACCCTTTGGATTTGGTCATTCACTCAACTCCATAGTATCTCTAGTTTATATCTTGTTCATTTGAGAGACTTATCAAATGTCTTGCTGAAATCCAGATATATCATGGACATAGAATTCCCTTGATCTACCAGTCTAATAACTCTTTAATTAATTTGACTGACTTATTTTTAGTGAACCAATACTGACTTCTGGAGGTCAGTTCTAAGTGTTCACAAATTTTTTATTCTACAAGTCATTCCTTAATTGATAAATTGTCAAAGGATATAAAAACAGGCATTTTTCAGAAGAAGAAATCAAACCTATCTATAGGAATATGAAAAAAAGTTCTAAATCACTATTGATTAGAGAAAGACAAATTAAAACAAGTACCACCTCACACCTATTAGCTTGGCTAATATGACAGAAAAGGGAAATGATAAATGTTGAAGTGGAATACTAATGCACTATTGGTGGAATTGTGAACTGATCCAACTGCTCTGGAGAACAATTTGGAATTATGCCCAAAGGGTTGTAAAACTGTGCATACTCTTTGACTCAGAAATACTACTACTGGGTCTGTATTCCAAAGGGATTTTTTTTTAAAAGGAAAAGAAACTATATGTACAAAAATATTTATAGTAGCTCTTTTTTGGTGGCAAAAAATTGAAAATTGAAAGGATGCCTATCAATTGGGTAATGACTGAAATAGTTGTGGTATATGATTGTGATAGAATACTATTGTGCTATAAGAAATGATGAGCTAGATGGTTTCAGAAAAACCTGGGAAGATTTACGTGAACTGAGCAGAAACAGAAGAACAATGTACACATTAACAGCAATATATAATTACATATATATGTGTATCTATATATTATAACAGCAATATATAATGATAGCAGCAATATAATGATAAACTGTGAATGACTTAGCTATTTTCAGCTTTACAATGATCCAAGACAATTCCAGAATGCTAACCACCTCCAGAAAAAGAGCTGATGGATTCTGAAGGCAGATAGAAGTATACTTTTACAAAACTTTATTTTTCTTGGTTCTTTTGGGGGGGTGGTCTATTTTCTTTTAAAACATGGCTAATATGTTTTGCATGACTACACAGGTATAATCTATATCAAATTGCTTATTTTCTCAAGGAGGGGGGAAAGAAGGGAGGGAGAGATTTGGAACACAAAATTTTAAACAGACGTTAAAAATTGCTCTTACATATACTTAGAATAAAATTTTAAAAATAAATCACATGTTCTATATTTTTCTGATAGTTAACAAAAACATTGTCAATTTATAGTTTCAGAATTCTACCTTGTTTTTCCTGCCACTTTTGAAAATGAGGACATCTGCCCGTTGCCAGTCTTCCTACTCTTTTTCTTTTCTTCACCATTCCCCAAAGTCATATGAGCAATAGCCAGATGGGTGATACAGATAATTAGTGCTAAAAGAATTTAGAAAATGATGAGAATGTGAAGTACACATGTCAAATCCCCTTTCTTCCCCCCAACCAAACACAATCAAAAACAAGTTACCTAAATAATGAGGGGGGAATTCTGGTAGTCCATGGAATCATATAAAAACATTAAAAAGGGAATGCTTCTTGCTCAAATGAATGGGGCAAAATTCTCTACCATACATCAACCAGTTTTTCAGAAACTCATTGGAAATTTTCAATACTGTTTGGGAAGAGCAAGAATATTCAGTTTTACAAACCCCAATATTGCTTCCTTTCATCCCTCTAAAGCAAACATCCAACCAAATGAAGTTGAGGTGATGGTTAACTAGCAGCTTGTAAGATCAAAGGAAAATCCCATATCCTTAAATTTCTGGTGGAAGAAAGTATACATGGGAAATAGAATAAGCTCCACTGTTAAGCAATCAATCACTCAGTTAACAAGCATTTATTAAACACCTATGATGTTCCAGGCCCTATGCTAAGTGTTGTTCACAAAACCCATTTATTAATCATAGGTGGAAAAGTATTTAGACAGGCTTAGCTATGTAGACAAGAATCCCGCAGTATTTGAGACATAATATTTTAACCTACAAGTCCAAGGTCAATCAATCATTTGAAAAACTAAGCATCTGTATATTAAAGTTTGATGTCTCATCTTAAAGAGGAGGTGACCACAGACTCTCAAAGGCTCTCTTAGCAAAGTACAAGGTCAGGTAGGTATTTTCAAGCTGGGATAGCTTCAAAGTTATACTTGAATGGTGATCAACTTTTTGTCATCTGAGGACCTGCCTAAATCAGTCCAGAGAAGCTTATCAATTGCTCACACCACACTAGCTAACTTGCCCCAGTCATATTTCACTTTCCCATTCCATCTTGCCACTAGCCTCACACCATACTTATGTACCTACACACTCCCCTTCCACCTTTGGCTCTGGGCATGGTAACAAAATAAATAGTGCCATTGCTTCTGGAAAAGTGTATTTATTATCAGTTGGATCAATTCCCTATCCTCTTATTCCTCAGATCAAAACTCTCTCATCCACCATTCCCCTATGTATGCTATTACTTCCTCTAAGAATATAAGCTTTTTGAGGAGAGGAATTGGTTCACTTTTTGAATTTGTTTCCCTAGCACTTAGCACAATGCCCAACATAGCCCCATAAGTGCTAAAAACAGACAAATAAACAAAAAAAAATCCCAACTTTTAAATTTATTAGTTCATTCATTCATTCATTCAACCATGGGGTTGTTTTTTAGGTATTGAATTTTTCATTGGCAGCAGCTCTTAAGGATCATTCTGAGTCAGTGGGAAGAAAATCCATGTTGATGAAATCACAGATTCTTGAAGTTGTAGTTCACGTGCATAACTTGTTTTGTGATTGTGTTTGGTTGGGAGGAAGAAAGGAGATTAGACATGTGTACTTCACATTCTCATCATTTTCTGAATTCCTTTAGCACCAATTATCTGTATCACCCATCTGGCTATTGCTCATATGACTTTGGGGAATCATAGAGAAAAGAAAGAGAGTAGGAAGACTGGCAATGGGCAGATGTCCACATGTGTCTGCTATGACATTTCACTTCCTCAAAAGTTTTCAAAGAAGAACTGAAAAAGAGCACTGTAAGTCATTCACATGCAGCATGATACAAATATAACTGAACAGCTGAGAGGCATCTTCTGTGTAATTCAGTTCAACAAGTAATTGTATGTAAAGGAGCCGGACCCATTTTAATAACAACTCTAAATCTAATCAATGTGTTATATGGTGGAAAGAGCATTGGAGTCAGATGAACTTGTACACTCTTAGACGAGGCATCTGGCCTCTATGAGCTTCCTTGTTATATAGAGAGGGCACTTCTCTACTGACAAGGTTATAATGCCCTGATGCATCCTTGCCTACTATCCTGCAGGTAGAGATGGACTGTGGGGGTTGGAGGAATATCAGACAGTCGGAGATGCTGCTACTTCAGGACAAAGTCCAATGGCAGGAATTGACTTGTTTAGGATCATGACAAGAGATATAGGGTTATAAGTGCAGTTTTGTTGGGAGAAAGAGAGAGAAACTGGGGGCGGGGGAAGGGAGGGAAGGAGAAAGAAAGAAAGAGAGAGAGAGACAGGGAGACAGAGATAGAGTCAGAGGACAGAGACAGAGTGCAAGACAGGGAAAGAGAGAGTGAGACAGAGAGCTGGCAACCAGGGCCAGCACAATCATGCCTATCTCTCTGCCAACGTCAGAATTGATGAATGACAGAAAGATGGTACCCTGTTAGAGTTAGCCTCTGAGGCATTTGAACTCCCTACCTTTTGAGTATGGAGGTTGCAGCAATAAAAAGATGCATAAACCAGACAATAGAAGTGGCAATCCTGATCTCCCAGCATCCATGAAAGCAACAACAACCCTGGCAGAAAAACCAACTCTCTAGCCTGCTAGATACTGAGAGTGACTGTGATCATCCCATGTGAAGCTGTTTGCCTGTTTCCTTAACAGGTGGTGTGAGTGGTGGCTCTTATCCTCCCTCTGTATAAGTAGTGATGGGAGATGTAAATCAAGTAGGTAAAGTTCCCAATTTCTTCTGTTCTCAGTTTGGGAAGGACTAAACTCTAACCTGAAATGGGTTTTCTGCCTCTAGGGATCAGAACTAGCAAGTGGGTGGAATGTTGTGCTCTGTGATATGTGTCTATTGATTTTGAATATTACTAAGATTGAATCTAACTTAATTAAAGTGTTTGCTTAACCATGGCCAATTAGGCAATGAATGACTGAAACAACATTGGATCTGTGTCTCAATTTGGGAGTCGGGGAAGGGGACTTGTGGGAGGCAGTAGAGGTGATCAGTCTCTGCTCTCCATTTTCCTCACCATTTAGAATCAAATGGCTTCTTAATTGGTTGATTCGGTGGCAAGCCACAGAGGCCACACCAGGGAAACAACAGATAGCTCACGCACAAAACATATATATCTAGAGCCTAATTTATTGAAGGAGATTAAAGTCACAAAAGACCAGCCATGAATGGTGAAGCTAAGACCATGACTGCTGGTTCTCTCAGTGTTTTGCTGCCCTAGAAGTATTCTTTTCGGTCCTGTGGTCCTATGGCAACTGGTGACCCAGCCCCAACAAAGAACAATTTGTAGGCTCAACTTATAGAACCAAAGCAGCAAAATGGTGTCCCAGATCTCCTTTAAATACCAAAAAAGTCTCATCTCTGATGTAGCCAGCTATATTTTATCAATTTTTTTCAATTGTTCATGTTTTATCAGTTTTTCCAACTTTTAAAATCTGTACATCAGGAGTCAGAGGCCTAACTTTGCCTTAGGAATCTGAGGGAAGTGAGAACAAAGCAATTATTAAAAGAGGTGTTAAAATCATCCAATTCAAGCAGTTTCTAATTATGTTTGGGAGAATTTGATACAAAAGAAATACCAAAGTTTATTCATACATCTTTGTAAAATTTCTGTATCTACTTTACTGATTCCAAACCAAGAAGGCTTCAGTTATAATTTTCAGGTTGTCTGATGATTCTTAGATTATTTCTCCTCTCCCTATTTCCAGATCAGATATTTTCTTCCCTGTTTTCAATCTTGATTTTGTTTGAATATTTCTAGGTGCCTTTCTCATGGAGTCTGTGCCTTCTGTTCAGCCCATTCTAATTTTTAAGGAATTAAATTCTTGGGCAGAGTTTACTACTGTCTTAAGGTATGAGTTTTCCTTGATGTTTTTCCTCCCTAGCTACCCTATTTTGTATCTTCTGTTTCATTTTTCCCCAGTACTCTTGTAATTCTTGTGGCAAGGACATTCCTTTCTCTGAGGTTCTGTTTGAACCTGTTATGGAGTTACTTTCTTTTTTTCCTTTGGGTATCTCTCAGTCCAAGGTATTTCTTCATTTTGATTAGTGTTTTCTTCTATTTTCTCTTATATCTACTCTCAGTTTCTAGATTTCAGACCTCTGCTTGGGTGAAACTCAATTCCTATACTCTTAGATGGTATAGGTAAACTCTGCTTGATCCTGAGTTCAGTGGCTAAGATAAGGTCCTAGCTTTCTTCAGTAATTTCCTGGCTGTGTTTCCTGCTGTGGTTCAGTGCCAGGCTACCTGGATACTGGCTTGGGGCTGACGGGATGCTGGGTTGACCTTGTTTCTTGTCATAGCTGGAGCCCCTCAGTTGCTCGTGTCAGATACCTAAGCAGGGTTTTATCCGAAATCAGTCCCTTTCCATGCTCCCCACACCAAAAAAGAACTATCCGTCATGAGAGAGCTAAAACATCTGAAGAGGAAGAAAAACCAGAAATCGATAAAACCATTACTTTATTTTTTATTATTAAATCTTGCAGGAAGTGTTAAGTATGTTTGTTTTCTATTTAATACAAATAACCTTGCTCTTCTTTTCTTTTGAAAAGCAAATAATCTTATAAAACTCTGCTCCTTCTTACCGTCAAGGATCTCCTTTTCCCTCTTCCAGGTAACACATCCTCGAGCAAATCTATTTCTTGGGGAAGGGGCAATGGTGAAAGGAAGTGATTTTGTCAAACAAAGAAGGTTTTGAAACACTTGCTGCCTCACCAATAAATAGTTATGATAAAGGAGACTATCTGGCAAAGCAGAATGTGTAGATAAATATTAACTAACAATGATGTTTCATATTTCATCTTCCAATGACGGAAGTACTATCTAGAGGCAGAACTATCTCTGTATCTATGCAAAGTCACAGCTGAAGAAACACAGATTATTTCAAAGTGGAATAGGACGCTGGGCATTTAGCAAGCAGTGGGGTTTTACACACATAGCATAGATCTAGAGTTGGAAGTATCCTCAGAGGCCATCTAGTCCAATATCTTCATTTTACATGTGAGGAAACTGATGTCTATAAAGATGAATGACTTCCTCAAGATCACCCAGTCAGTAAGCATCAGAGATGGTCATTTCTTAGACAAAAAGGTATGTCCTTGTCAATGGAGCACAGTTACTTAATGGGAGGGAGTGTTAGGAGCCCATGATACAAACATGTATGTAATATGTGGCAGAAGTAGAGGTGGTCCTGAGGTTACGAATACCATGGCTCAAGCCCTGCTTTCGGCACTCACTTGACTGTATTGCCCTGTGTGTTTTTAATGTTCAGTCGTTTCAATCATCTCTAACTCTTCATGGCCCCATTTGGCTTCTTCTTGGTAGAGATACTGGAGGGGTTTGCCATCTCCTTCTCTAGCCCATTTTATAGATGAGGAAACTGAGGCAAACAGGTTTAGGTGACTTGCCCAGGATCACACAGCTAGTAAATGTCTGAGGTCAGATTTGAATTCAGAGAAATGAATCTTCCTGACTCCAGGCCTGGCACTCTGCCCACTGTGACACCATTACCATGTATGCATAACTTAATTTCTAAGACTAAGAAGTCACCAACTGACATTGATAGGACTTTGCTCACCAGGGAGGTGCCTATACCAGCAAAATCTGCTCCCTACTGGACTCCCCTTAATATCCACGCATACCTATACATGTATATCTGTGTGCATATTTCAGAGCATTCCAAAAAACTTAGTGTAGTTTTAAGTTTTTAATAGCTTACTAAGACTTTTGAGGCCTCTAATATATACATCTATACACCTATACACGTATGTAAAAGAAGGCAGGAACCAGCCACTGTAATAAAGTTTTTGAGTAAAGTAACCTATTGAGCAATAAGACCTATGAGGTAATTTTAAAAATCATAACAGTGCTTTTAGGTCCTGTTTCTCTGAAACTAATTTCAGAGCTTTGAAGCGTGTAAAAATAGCCTTTGTTCAATAATGAGATGTATAATTTTTCACATAAGCACTTGCATGTGGGAAACGGGCCAAGTAAATATATGAGGGGACTGAAAAAGGCAAAAAAGAATAGGAGGGTCAGTAGGGAGTGGTGGAGTCATGTGGCATGTTTGACCCACACATTCTTTGTCAAAAAAGGCCAAGTATGAGAGTAAGGGACAGAGTGCTGAGTGATCAGTACACACCTGCCTCAAGGTTCTGGCTGTAGACAGGGTCACCTTTTGCAGTAAAATTAGGGGATTGGGTTCAGTGATTGCTAAGGGCCTTTCCAGTTCAGAGTCCCATGACCCTTTCCTCCCACCCCCACTTAATGAAAACTATGTACTTTCCCATTGTTGTAATGACTTAGTGAAACAGCTCATTATATTTATTCATTTAAATATATGTGTATGTGTACATACATATATGTATACACACATATATGTATAAAATCTGGTTGTTTTTTTGGCAAAGATACTAGAATGGTATGTCATTTTCTTCTCCAGCTCATTCTACAGATGAGGAAACTGAGGCAAACAGGGTTAAGTGATTTGCCCAGGATCACAAAGCTAGTAAGTGTCTGAGGTTGGATTTCAACTCAAGTCTTCCTGACTCCAGGTCTGGTACTCTATCCACTGTATCACCTAGATGCTCAAGTATATACATACAGACATTTGTTGTTTAGTTCATTGGTTATGTTTGACTCATCTTTGTGAGTTCAAATCTGGCCTTAGACACTTAATAGCTGTGTAACCCTGGGCAAGTCACATAACCCTGTTTGCCTCAGTTTCCTTATCTGTAAAATGAGCTGGAGAAGGAAGTGGCAAACCACTCTACTATCTTTGCCAAGAGAGCCCCATAGACAGTATGGTCTGTGAGATCACAAAAAGTCAGACATGACTGAACAAGATACTATATCTATATACATACACATCTATTTATATATATGTGTATATATATATATATATACACACATGCATATACAAATATTTACATACATACACACGTGTCTATGTCTACATTTATATAACAAGCAGACCAGTTTGATTAGATGATAGTATGTGGATGGGAATGCTATATAAGAAGCCTGAAAAAGTAGGTGGAGAAAAGGTTGTGAAGAGCTTTAAAACAAAAAAAAGAATTTTGTATTTTATCCTAGGGACAATAGGGAACCTCTGGAGTTTCCTGAGTGAGTCAGTGACATGACCAGATCTGTGCCTTTGGAATATCACCTTGGCAGTTGCATGGATTATGTTTTGGAGAGGAGAGGACCTGGAGGCATATGTGCGCACACACGCACATGTGTGGCGTGTATGTGTGTGCGTGCGTGTGTGTGTGTGTGTGCGTGTGTGTGCATGTACGTGTTGGGTCAAGGGCTGCCCTATGAGTCAGGCAGATCTGGTTTCAGATCCTGCCTCTGATACATATGGACTATGTGACCCTGGCTAATTCACTTAACTTTTCAGGGAACTCTTCAAGATTATAAGTTATACAGCATGTGTTGATCGTCTTCATCAATAAAGAGTGTTTCCTCAATGAGAGGTCCATTCCAAAAAAATGCATATTCTTAATAATCAAATAATGAAACACCACTCTTTTTATCTATTGTATTTCTTTCAAAAAGTTCTAACTTTCTAGTGCCAAATTCTGAGCCTAACTACTATCTCACCAACTTTCAGCGATACCCCATGAGGTCAGAGCTTTCTCCTTGCTTTATGATCTCTACTTCACCCCATTCATTACTCATTTTACTGTGCAATGGCAGATAGATATCTGCCAGGATGAGTTTTATTGTCGATTCCCTTCTTGTCTCCTGTGATGTACGGTCGTCTCTTCTGTTGCTCTTTCTTCTTTGATGTACCTACCACCCTCTGTGGTACCATGTTTCTGAGGTCTGTGTGGGCAGTTTTCTCTTTGCCTCTCCCTTTTCAGTTTAAAACCTTCTCATCAGACTTGTAAGACTCCAGGAAATTTTTTATTTTTATCATTATTATTATTACTTTTACCAGCCTTTGCCAAGAATCCACCATTCAAAGGTTTTAAGTTGTGGCCCATAAATTCAAATCCTGTTCTTTGAAACTATCTTCTTAACCAGCTGTTCATTTCCCGGAGCTGCCTTTCTCTTTTGAATTTACCTTTGGTAGGCAGCATTAAAAGCAGTATTTATGCCTCCAAAGTCTTCAGGGCTTCCCCCCAGGATTTTATAATTCTTAGAATGCTTTCTGGATTCATTCCATTGGTGTCATTTGTCCCAACGTGAATCCCTAGAAGTAGGTATTGAGCATTAAATTTAACAGTTCTTGGCAGGCTCTTCCTTATGTTCTAGTACAGGTTGCAAGAAGACCTCAGACCTCTCTGTTGTTTACAAAAGGTCAGCAGAGTGAGCTCAACACTTTTCTGTGGGTTGTTACTAACAATGATGTTCTTTTCTTCTTCCTCTGACCATTATCCTGTGATTTTTTACCCAAGCAGCTAGGTAACACTGTAGATAGAATGCTGGCCCTGGAGTTAGGAGGACCCAAGTTCAAATTCGACCTCACATACTAGCTGTGTGACCCTGGGCAAGTCACTTAAGCCTGTTTGCCTCAATTTCCTCATCTGTAAAATGAGACAGAAACAGAAATGACAAACCACTCCAGTATCTTTGCCAAGATAACCCCAAATGGGGTCATGAAGAGTCAAACACAACTGACAAAACAACAAACCTGTGTGTTCACAATGTAATGTTATTCCTTGAAGTACAAGAAGATGTTTCTGCCAAAGATGGTCAAGGTGCCCTTTCTGCACTGTAGGAAGAGCTTCATACATATCATATAGTTTTACTCATTTGGTTGTCCTTCATCCTTTTCTTCTGCCTCACATTTATCCACTATCTCACTTCCTGGCATTCCCTTTCTGCATTTTATAGCAGGTGAGAATTTCCTCTTACCTTTCTATACTTGGGAAGGTAGGCTGATCTTCAGAAAGCACAGCCTGTCACCAGTGCTATACTGAAAGCTTCTCAGTTAAATCTGACTATAGCGATGGGGAAAATAAATGATAAGGGAAGAGATGGTGAGGCAAGTTGGAAGGTAGCAGATGAGAACGAGGAGGTCCAGGACTAAATCCACAGTAAGCCATGGCATAGACAGCTAAGTGGAACAAAAGTCATTTGGATTGCAATGTAAATTAGAAACAGTTGAGTGGGAGAGCAAGCTAGGGAGGAGGAAACTGGTTAAACGGTATTAGGTAAGTCATAAAGAATGGGAATGTGAAAAGAGAATTTAAGACACTTGCAAGCTATCCGGGGAGAGATTTATAGACAGGGCTGGAGAGAACATAGCTGTCAACAGAAAGCTGAGACAATCAAATCAAAACTGATCTGTTGTTGATTGGGATTACTCTGCCTGCCTGAGGAGTGAGTGGTGAGGCTGACGGAGGCAGGGGAGGGGAGAGCAGCCATGAGAGGGACTGGGAGCTGCTGATGTCTGAGTGATGGGATTTCAGAAAGGGCTTTAACTAATGAACTTAGCTGGAGCAGATGAGAATTGAAAAGTGATTTCATTAGAAGGCAACATCCTGAGTGAATGCATTATAGCAGAAAGGAGAGAAGAATACAGGTGGGAGTGGGCAGAGAAAAGTCACCACGAAAATTAAGTCTATAGTATGCAGGCATTGTATCTACACCCTGTTTCATTGCTCCATCTTGCAGGGATAGATTTCACTGGATGATCTTGGAGTGCTGATGATCCTACCTTTCTATTATCCCCCTGCTTTTAGGGACAAATAGCCACATGTATACTCCTATGCCAGAAATGCCAATTAAGTGCCTTCTAAGCACAGACTGTATCTGGGGCAAAGCTCCATTTGCCCTACAGTTATGGATTTGATGTCTCACAAGAAACCAAAAGATAGCCTTTAGCAGGTTCAATTTGTTCAGTCATTTTTCAGTCATATCTGACTCTTCATGATCCCATTTGGTGTTTTCTTGGCAGATACTGAGGTGGTTTGCCATTTCCTACTCCAACTCATTTATCAGATGAGGAAACTGAGGCAAACAGGGGTAAGTGACTTTTCCATGGTCACACAGCTAGTAAAGTGTGTGAGGCTAGATGAGCTTTCCTGACTACAGGCCTGGTACTCTGTACTCTGTGTCACCTTACTGTCCTAAGTACACCCTATTACCTTGGCAATAACGATGCTGTACACTTTTATTAACTAGTCCATTCTTTCTAGCAATTTGGTGCCTGACCTTTTCTTCCTAATGAGTGTTAGGGGTGTCACTTGTTTTTCTAGAACTAGGCTCTTGTTCAGCGTTCCCTGAAAAAAATTGGGATTTTCTCAAGGTGCCCACCATCTGGTAGTATTAGTAAGGAAAATATATGAAAGGCTTTGCTTCTCTCCCAGGTGTTCTATGTAAAGAAGTAAGAATGTAAATAAGAGATGCCTTAGAGTAGAGGTGTAACTACAATCTCACCTTGGACAAATTCAGTTAACGAGAGAACACAGGTGGTGGACTGCTCAGAAGAGTTTTTGCTCACAGGTACAGTACTGGCAACCCAGAGAGCAGTTCAACTGTAGGTACAGTCATGCTGGAAAGGGGGTAGCCAATACCTTCCAATGACACAGGAAGGAAGACAGCTTTGGAAAAGACAGTGGCAGAGCCATAGAAGTGGTGGTATGGGCCAGTGGAAGATAGTAAGAGTACAGGGATGACAATCACCACAGGGAAGAAGAATGCCATTCAGCACCCTGGGAAAATATCCATTCACTCCTGTTTAGTTATGACTCTGCTTGAGAGTTACCCTCTGGCAAAAGCTAATTTGGCCTGGTGTGGAATTTAGTTTCGTTAATAGTTGCTACTTCCTAATGTAACCCAGGGGCAGGTAGGCAGTTAGGAGATGGTAAACCATTCCAGTGTCTCTGCCAAGAAAACCCCAAATGGGGTAGAGAGTTGGACAAGACTTAAATGAATGAAAAACAATAACAAAAGGGCAGCAAACCAGAGAGTAACCTAGCTGACTAAGGAGCAAGCTGTGGTGGAAGGGAAGGTGTTTATGCAGGGACAATAACTAGCAGTGAAGGGATTTTCTGATGGTTATTTATAGTTGGAAGTAGGAGCTGAAAGGGAAGGGGCTCCCTTATGTAGGGTCCTGATTTAGAAATCTGGGAGTCAGGTACAGGGTTGGGAGAAGAATGAAAGTCAGCCTGGGCTCCTTCACAAAATAGAGTCTCTTGGAAGAACTCACCAATGGAAGGAGGAGGAAGGCCTTTTTTCAGAGGGATGCTCTGGGTTGAGAAGGCCACAGGTTAGATGTGAAATAGATAGGCATAGAGAGACATAGATAGATATATCTATATATCACACACACACGTGTGTATGTGTGTATAAAAACTAAGTAAATTATTATATTATACTATATAGTTATAACTACTATGTGATTTGTACATATATTTTATATAAACACATATGTATTTATGTACATTTATACACACACACGAACAGGCATCTATTGTTCTATTAACCAATCAATCTATAGTTGGATGGATTGATCTATACATGGTTGGATAGATCAGGGAGTTGGGAGAGATAAATAAAGATTCTACCCTGTTTGCCAGCCTGCTGTAGCATGGGTACCCCATCAGGAACCATTTCCTACTGAATCAGAGTCCAAGTTGTTGACAGTGAGAAGGTCACCAGGGTAATATTTGGCAACAATCTGAATATGGGAAGTGAAAGCTGGAAAGGGATGGGAGATGTCTTCTCTGAGGGAAATGTAGGAATTGGGCTAAACATTCCCCCAAACTGTATCATCATCATACACACTTAGTAGGAAGGATTGAGTGAAGGGCTTGTTTTTCTTTTTAAACAATTCTTGCTCTCACTAAAAGGTATGAATAGAAAGAACAATGGATTTGGAGTCAGATGACTTGGGTTTGAGTAGCACTTCTCTCTTTCACTGACTATGGTTTGGATCAAGTCACAAATAGCCCGCATGCCCCGGTTTCCTCATGTATAATTTAGGTATGATCACACACATGCACACACACCACCTCCCTCATAGGGCTCTTGTGAGGAAAGTGCTTGACAAATCATGAAGTGTCATATACCTAAGAGTTATTCATATTCTTTAGAGTTTTTGCTGTTTTTCTTTGCATCTTCAGTGCTTGATTAATTCAATGCCTGGCACAAAATAAATGCTTAACACATGCTTGTTGATAGATTGCTTAGTGTCCTATACACAGGAAGAGAACCAGGCTAGATGATAAGACTTCGAGATGGAAGGAGCTTGGAGGTGGTCTAGCACAACCCCCTCACTTCACAGATGAGGAACTGAAGTCTAAAGAGGTTATATGATTTGTCCAATATCTCACAGGTAGGAGGCAACAGAATCCAGACTGGAACCCAGAATCCTCCAACACCAATACAGAATTGCTTTCATTATGCCACAGTAACAGGTTGCTTTATAATTATACAGTTCATACATGAACATCAAACCGCACCATAATATTGGGAAATCCAGTGTAATGTCATTTTCCTCATTGCCCAAGACACAAAATAGATGGTTTAACCACAGCTTTAACAACTGTGATGTTGGTCTCGCCTCACCAGATAGCAGCATTAAGCAAAATACCGAATGTCTGCATTGACTACCCAGTTGGTGGCAAACCTTACAGGAAAAAAAAAAAGATCCAAGTCCTCAGTGAGGTTTTTGTTCATTGAGCAAATAATGACCCTCTCAGAGACCAATCCAAGGTCTGTGCGATGTCAGGGATGGGAGTGGACACTCAAGACAAAATCTCAGAATGTCAGCCAGGACAATATTTTGTGGGGACTTCATGCATCCTGAAACCACTGTGGTTGCTGTGAGGCCCTAATTGAAACCCTGGAATTGTAGAGAACAGAGCTTTGGGGATGCTTCTGATTACATTAGCCACCTAATGCTAAGTGTGACATACTGCTCCTTGGAGTCAAAGAAATAGATGAGTTGGCACAGCACTCTAGGCTGGCCCTACTCAAACCCATAGAGATCATCAGTTTAACATGGAGAATGGTAGAATGAATGGTATTTTTTTTTTGTATTTTGGTGCCAAAACAAGGCAAGATACATCAGAACAAATCAGAAATACCAATACCTCATCTGCTGAAAATGCTTCAGCACAGATGGTACAGACTACTAAAGCAGCTAAACCATAAGCACAAGTAAAATGAACTAAAGATATGAATGCTTTCAATATTATGCCCAGACTCAATCATAATAAAATTGGAAATAGATTTTACAAATCCATATGCAAAGGCTTTTTACTGCTTTCTTGTCGATAGTACCTTCAGTTAAGAATTACAAAATAATGTAATAGAGACAAATATGAGGCAATGATAAAAAAAAAAAAAACCAACTCAACCCTAAATCTAGATTAGATGAAATTAGAGCTGTAATCATCAAACTACAAAAATCTGAAGAGACGAAAGTTGAAGAATCTGAGGTCATTGAAAATCTTCACTACATGCAAACCCCATAAATTCTACCGAACCAAAAGACAGATAATAAAAGCAAGTAATGTCTTAAATGACTTGGAAGGGAGATGGGCATTCTTAAATTGGAATATTGAAAAGCACTTTGAGTATGACAGTACAAATCCAACTAGTAGATCAATTATACCAAAACAGAATATATAAATATGTAATGTACCTAGCATTTGACATAACCATCAAGAACAAATGCATTCTCCTACAACATCTGAAAGAAAGTACAAAAACATTTTAGGACTGGCATATAAGAATACTGACACCGGCCACTGTCACAATAAGAACCATAAAAGGGAAGGTGAAACCATCAAGAAATAGACCTAAGGACATGCATGCGTCAAATACCACTGTAGAAGAAGCAACTTGAGAAAACTATTGAAGACCTACAGAAAGGCCTCAGAAGATTAAGTCAACGTATAGTTGGCTCATGCAGTTGAAAACTTGAGTGCCAGATTGTGCAATTAAAACCAACAAAAAGGAAACGTGGACAGGAAGACAGAAAATAAAATTGTTTTGTAAATTCCAGATTTCCTTTGAAAACTAAAATCAAAAGGTTAAAGTCATACAAGATACAACAAATATCAGATTTTCAAAAATGGTTCTGTTTTTTGGCATAATTGACTTTCAAGTTGGATTTGTGTATTTTTAGAACTGGCACATAATGGACATGTTTGTATCTTCAGTCCATTTCATGTGCTCAATTCAATAACAGTCAAAAACTTTATTTTTAAAAATAATGTTTTATTTTTTTCCCTGATCACATGTAAAAACAATTTTTGACATTCATTTTTCAAAAATTTAGTCAAAAATCTTTATTACAGAATCTTAAGAAGCAAAAAACAATCAAGAGAAAACCCTCAAAGAAGAAGGATATGGAAAAATTCTGATCATCTGTGTGATCATTATAACAGTAATACTAATGATATTAGCTCACTTTATATAGGGCTTACTGCGTGCCAAACACTGTGCAGAGCACTTCACAATTACTATTTCATTTGATGATCATAATATACATTTTATAGATGAAGAAATTAAGGCAGAGGTTAAGTGACTTGCCCAGGGTCACACAGCTAGTAAAGTGTCTGAGGCTACATTTGAACTCAGGTCTTCCTGACTCCACGCCTGACACTCTATCTACTGAACTACATAACAATAAAAATAATTAGCATTGATGCAGTGCTTTAAATTTTGCAAAGAGTTTTTTTTTTGTACATAATCTCATTTGACTAAAAGAAGACCAACACGATAAAAATACAAAATTACTCTAATATGAAACTGAAAACTTACGTACAGTTACTTTAATAACAACAGTTTTGTCAAAGGAGATATCTTACATGCTAGCTTCTCTGGAAAGCATCAGAGGCAGCTAAGACGTATAATTATTGGATCAGGTGTTGCCTGATGGCACACGAATTAATAGCAAAGCATGTTACTGGTTTCCTTTCAGAGGCACGCCTAATCTCACCTTTCTCAAGAGAAGATGTCACTTTTCTACTGTCAAGAGATGAGAATAGCTAGTATCCACCTTTCAGGTATAGACCAACTCCACACATATAGATTTTATACAAAGCATTCATGATTTGTATCACTAAAAAATAAAAAAAAAAACTATAAGTACTCATAAGAAAATAATGTGCTATCTGAAGAGCACAAAGATTGTGTTAAAAAGTCCCAATGGTATAAAAACCCATATTATTGATTTGGTCATTGTTGCATGAACATTCTGAAAGCACCATAACATTTCTACTGTTGCCTTTATTGGTTATCACAAAATTTTTTTAAATTTTATTTTAGTTTGCATCATTCATTTCCACAAGATTTTGAGTTACATATTTTCTCCCCTTCTTTCCCCTACCCACCACCCCAAAACAGCCATCCCAGTGTGTCCCCCCTCCCCC
>CM053586.1:265087914-265122830 GCA_028646515.1 Pseudochirops corinnae
TGCCTTAAAAAATCAAATTGCCAGATGGAAAAGAAATTTCAAAAATTCACTGAAGAGAATAATTCCTTCAAAATTAGATTGGAGCAAATGGAAGGTAATGACCTTATGAGAAATCAAGATACTATAAAACAGATCCAAACAAATGAAAAAATAGAAGGCAATGAGAAATATCTCATTGGAAAACCACTGATCTGGAAAATGGAACCAGGAGAGATAATTTAAAAATTATTGGACTAACTGAAAGCCATGACCAAAAAAAGAACCTAGAAAGCATCCTTCAAGAAATTCTCAAGGAAAATTTCCCTGATATTCTAGAACAAGAGGGCAAAATCGAAATTGAAAGAATTCACCAATCACCTCTTGAAAAAGATCCTAAAAAGAAAACTCCTAGGAATACCATAGCCAAATTCCAGAGTTCCCAAATCAAGTAGAAAATATTACAAGCTATAAGGAAGAAACAATTTGAGTATTGTGGAAATACAATGAGGATAACATGAGATCTAGGAGCTTCTACATTAAGGGATCAAAGGGCTTGGAATATGATATTCTGGAGGTCCAAGGAGCTAGGATTAAAACCAAGAATTACCCACCCAGAAAAACTGAGTATAATGCTTCAGTGGAAAATATGGTCATTCAGTGAAATAAAGGACTTTCAAGTATTCTTGATGAAAAAAACCAGAGCTGAACAGAAAATTTGACTTTCAAATACAAGAAGCAAAAGAAGTATAAGAAGGAAAAAGAAATCATAAGGAACTTATTAAAGTCGAATTATTTACATTCCTACGTGGAAAAATGGTAACTGTAACTCATGAGACTTTTCTCAGTATGAGGATAGTTTAAGGGAATATATACATATATATGTATACATGCATCTATATGTATGTATAGGAGGGTGTGTGTGTATAAATACATATGTGATTGTATGTATATGTGTACATGTATACATAGAAAGAGGACACAGGATCAGTTGAATAGGAAGAGATATCTAAAAAATAAAATTAAGAGGTGAAAAAGGAATATAATGAGAAAAGGAGAGATAGAATAGGGTAAATTATCTCATATAAAAGAGGCAAGAGAAAATGGTTACAATAGAACGGAAGAGTAGGAAGGTGAAAGGGAATGGGTCAACCTTACTCTCATTGAATTTGGCGTAAGGAGGGAATAACATACACATTCATGTGGGTATCTTACCCTACATGAAAGTAGAGGAGGAGAGGATAAGAGGAGGGATAACAAAAGGGAGGGTAGAATGGGGGAGAGGGGAGTTAGAGGTACATACTTTTGAAAAAGGACAGGGTCAAAGCAGAAAATAGAATAAGTGGGGAATAGGATAGGATGGAGGGAAATACAGTCAGTCTTTCACAATATAACTACTATGGAAATGTTTTGCATAACTACACGTGTACAACCTATATTGAATTGCTTATCTTCCCAATGGGGGTGGGTGAGGATGGAAGAAAGGAAAGAATCTGGAAATCAAAGTTTTAAAAATAAATGTTTTAAAAAAATTGTTTTTTACATGCAACTGGGAAATAAGATATACAGCACTGGGATATAGAAATCCATCTTGCCCTAATAGAAAGTTAGAGGGGGATGAGGGAGGATATAAAAGAGAACAGATTGGGGGAAAAGGTATTCAGTAGGCTCGCTATCTTGGGGTGGGGGATAGGGGAAAGATGGGGAGAAAATTTGTAACTCAAAATCTTGTGGAAATGAATGTTGAAAACTAAAAATAAATTTAAAAAAAATAAAGAAAAAAGATACCGTAGACAATGAAATAATATCAAAAATTTTTACAGCAAGTTCCTCGATAAAGACCTCACTTCTCGATGTATTCTGAGTATAGAACTGAGTCAAATTTTTTAAAAAGCCATTCACCAGTTGCTAAATGATCAAAGGGATATGAACAGGCAGTTTTCAGAAGAAAAAATAAAAGTTATATATAAGTATATGAAAAAAATGCTCTAAATCTTTATTGAGAAATGCCAATTAAGACAATTCAGTACCATCTCACATCTATCAGAAATAACAAATGCTGGAGGGGACGAGGGAAAATGAATTGTTAATGAGTTGTTGGTAGAGTAGTAAACTTCTCCAAGCATTCTGGAAAATAATTTGTTACTAAACTCAAAGGGCTATAAACTAGTTATATCCTTTGACCCAGTAATACCTGTAATGAGAATGGGAATTTGAAGACCTTCCCTGCCCCTTAATAGACCTAGGGGTCAGTTCGAAGACCTCCTCTGCTTTGAAAGTAAACTCTGCCCAGCTAATAGGCTGAATGTAATCACATGGAGCCTGTGATGGAGGGAATTTGCTGAAGGGTGCAGCAGAGCCCACAGGAAGCTGGTCAGAGCCAGAGAGACTGTGGGAGAGAGAAGAGATTGAGGCAAGGAGATAGAGAGGCTTGTGAGTAAATATTGATCTTGTATTGGTTTGTGGGAAGGCTGAAGGATACTGTGACTCTCAGCATTATTATGGCTTCTGAATATCTTTGGTACTATGATGGAATCAGCGTACTGGTTTGGGGATTCAGTTTTCTGGTGTCTAAATAAATGTTTTAGTTCTATCCTCAACCTGGAGAGTCTGGTATATGAATGTCATGTCATATTTATAGTCATGGTCTTGATCATGATGGTGGGCATTGTAAATATTGCATTGGCACTATAATACCGCTACTAGATCTGTATCCCAAAGAGATCAAAGAAATAGGAAAAGAACCTATGTATACAAAAATATTTATAGTAACTCTTCCTGTGGTAGCAAAAACTTGGAAACTGAGGTAATGCCCTTCAACTGGGGAATAACCAGATAAGTTGTAGCATATGATTGTGATGGAGTACTGTTGTGTTATAAGAAATGATGGGGGTGGGGGACAATTCAGAAAAACACGGTAAGAACTATGTGAACTGATGCAAACTGAAGAGAAAGGATGGGGAGATAGATAATTGTGCACAGTAACAGCAATGTTGCAATGGTGATCAACTGTAAAAGCCTTGACTACTCTGATCAATAAAATGATACAAGAAAATTCCAAAAAACTCATGATGGAAAAACGCTATCCAACTCCCAAGACAGAACTGATGTACTCTGAGTACAAATTGATGTATAATTGTTTCACTTTATTTTGCTTGCTTTTTTTGAAATATGACTAATACGGAAATAGATTTTGCATGATTTCACATATATAATTGATATCATATGTCTTGCTTTCTCAGTGGGTTGGGAAAGAGGGGGAGGGAGAGAATTTAGAAATCAAAATTCAAAAAAAAGAATGTTTTAAAAAATAAATAATAATTTTTTTTAAAGGAAGGAGATCTGTTTTTCTTGGAAGCAAGGGCAGAAACAAGCATAGGGGATGGAAGTCGCAAAGAGGCAGATTTAGGACTGATTTCAGGAAAAACTTCCTAACAATTGCCCTTGTCCAAAAATGTCAAGGTCTGCTCAGCCAGGTAATATTTCCCACCCCCACTAGTCAATGGAGATCTTCAAGCAAAATATGTCACAGAGTGAATTCTTTATTACTTGTGGGTCACATAGCTGCTGAGATCCCTTCCAGCTAAAATTCTGTGAAACATTTATTAAGTACTCACTTAGTGAAATGAAAAGGTGCAATGCTACATGGGGCAGCTAAGTGTGTCATCCACCTTGGGGTCAGGGAGACCTGAATTCAAATTCAGCCTCAGACACTTATGGTGTGACCCTGGACAAGTCACTTGAGCTCTGTTTTTTTTTTTTCTCAGTTTCATCTTCTGTAAAATAGGAGTAATAATAGCAAGTACCTCCCAGGGTTAGTATGAGGATCAAATAGGGTAATAATAGTAAGGTCCACATAAATGTTAGCTATTATTATTAGACGCTGGGAATACAAAACCAAATCAAACCAAATTGGTCTTTATGCTCAAGAAGCTTATAGTCTACTAAAAAAAAAATTTTAATGAACAAATATTTCTTAAGTGCCTCAAGACCCAAGACATGGTGCTAGGCTTTGCAAACAATCTCTTTGAGAGCAAAGACTGTTTGATGTTTTTCTTTGCATCTAAGTGTCTGGCACATAGGAGGCATTTAATAATAAATGCTTGTGATTGAAAACTAAAAAGTCACAGTAAGTAGTACAGGGAGCTTTTTAACAACGATTTTCCCTTGGGTTTCCCTCCAAACTATTGGTAGAGAAAGGGCATTAGGCAGAACCGAACACGCAATGTAAGTAGGATTTGGGCTTTTGTGCTGTAAATCTGGTAGCTGACATTTCCCAGGATAGTTTCAGGCTTTTGATTTTATCCCCTGGCCTCCCATATAAGCTGTCCTTTTAACTCCAAAGGTAAAAAGCCAACATCACCTCCTGCCCTTAAGGTGGAAAGGTGCAAGGATGTGAGGGGAAGTAGGGGAGGGGTGATGATAGAGGAGGAGATCATTATGACTTTGATTGGAATTGAGGGCCAGGTAACAAGCTACCTTATCCCTCTGTCTTACCAAACTGGGAAATCCTCTTGGAAATATTTACTATTACTTTATAGTTTTCTATCACAATCAACAAGCATTTAATCAAGTTGCCTTAAGAGTCACATCCTCACTCCACAATTAAGTTAAAGTCTTTGTTTGACCCTTATCTTTCCAAGTTTGTCAATTGATGAGTCAATGAGTCAAGCTTTAGGCAATGGCACTGAGATCAGGTAGCTCAGTTGGTTTGAGATTTACACTCTGCTTTAAGGAGAAGAAGGAAGGTTAAGGGGGTGGGGATGGAATTAGATTTCTCTCCCTCAGCTCCCTCCCCCCAAATCCTTCCCTGTGCTAGCCCATCTTTCCCCATCTGATCTTACCCCCTAAGCCAGCGGTTAGCAACCTGAGTTATGTTCAATTTGTAACAATGAAAATACATCCTGCATATCAGATAGATTCATAACAGTAGCAAAATTACAGTTATGAAGTAGCAACGAAAATAATTTCATGGTTGGGGGTCACCACAACATGAGGCACTGTATTAAAGGGTGGCAGCACTAGGAGGGTTGAGAACCACTGCCTAAGCCAAGCAATGACTGGTAGGTTTTATATTTGTTCTTGAAGTGGGTTTTAGTTCTGAAAACCACTTCCCAATTTTCGACATAACTTCAAATTGTTGAAACTTTGCATTCCTCTGGTATGTTTCTGTGGGGTACTAGGAAAATTCTAGCATCGAAACAGGTGAAGAAAAAAATAAGGAAAAAGCAGAAATTGACAGCAAAAGTCCAGGATGTCTCTAGAACTCTTCAGGGTCAATTCCAAGTTTCAATTTTACTCTTTCCTCAGCTCACCCCCAACAAAAGTTTGAGAGTTATGTGAACTTTATACTTTACACTTTCAGAATATACTTTCGCCTGATTACCCCTTCCCCTCAAACAAGGTCATTTTCTCTTTGCCTCGCTTTACCTCTTGGTCTTTCAAGCCTGAAGCGCAGGGACCTTCCTACCTTCTTGTCTTTTGGCACTGGCTCTAGTTTCATCGGGCGACTAGGTAGAGTAGCGGGCAGAGTGCTGGGCCTGGGGCCTGGAGCCTGGAACACTCTTCCTCCTGTGCTGTGTGACCCTAGGCAAGTTACTCAACACCGTTGGCCTTAGTTCCAGATCTGTAAACGAGTTGGAGAAGGAAGTGGTAAACCACTCCCGTACCTTTGCCAAGAAAACCCCAAATGGGCTCATGAAGAGTCGGAAAAAGCCTGAAAGGACTGAACAACCTCTAATCTAACACTCTACCCGCTCCCTACTCCGACACTCACGCGCACATACGTACTCACACCCTAACTCCCTTCTCTGCCTCAACTTCCTCGCTCCATCATCAGGGGCAGACGACCCTCAAAGCTCCCCTCCTCTCGGTCTGCAGCTTCCGCTCCACCAGTCCAGCGAAGCAAGAGCAGAGTTTAGAACCCACCGCCCGGACACCCCCCCCCTCCCCAATCCCCCGCAATTTCTTGAACCTGAGACAGGACTGAGGCTAGCTTCGAGGAAGATGGTGATGGAAGGGGTGGTCAGAGGGAGACCTGAGGGTGGCGGCTGGAAGGGGAAAGAGTAGGAAGAATCCCCCTAGATGGCGAGATGGAAAGGGGAGGAGAAGATCGTTTCTTGGCCTGGAGGGAGAAGAGGATCTTGGCAGGACTACGGAGAAAGCATTCAGAATAGGTGAGTTGAGGAGCTGGGTGGGGTGTGGACAGCGGTCAGGGCCAAGAAGTTTTAAGGAAAGATCCTTCCCCTCCCTCTGGGTGGAAGGGGCGGGACGAAACTGAATAGATTCTTGGAGCTGTGGGAGGGGACCCATCCCTCTAGGGGAGCCGGAAGGAACCTAGGACTGAAGGCTGGGCACGCGAAGGCAAAGACTTCGGGGCTGGTAGAAAATGACAAGCCCTGGGGGGTCCTCTGAATCAAACCTGGGAGGAAAAGGAGAAGATTGAAGGCTGGGGGGCATGATTCCTGGAGGTGAGCTGCTTTCTCCCAAGTTCAAAGGCCAGGCAAGACTCTGTCTTTCTCTCTCTTTCTCTCTCTCTGTCTCTCTGTCTCTCTGTCTCTCTCTCTCTCTCTCTCTGTCTCTCTCTGTCTCTCTCTCTCTCTCTCTGTCTCTCTCTCTCTCTCTCTCTCTGTCTCTCTCTCTCTGTCTCTCTTTCTCTCTCCCTCCCCCCTCCCTCATCGTCCCAAGGTAATTTCTGGTAAAAAGAGGACACCGTTTCTAGTGGAAGGGGACGGGGGAAGGAGGAGGGGCGCGAGAGAACCTGGGGACTACTTTGGGAGACGAGGGTGTGGCGAATGAATGAGACCTTGAGAAACCTAGACCTAGAGGGAGAATAATAATTACAACAACAACAACGATAATAACTGTTGTTACTCTTTAGCATTTGCATAGAGCAGTTCACTTTCCCCCCAAACACTTTGACACTGAACCATTGTTATTTATAACTCTTACCTTCCTCTGCAGCCTTTGGAGGCTGACCGGAGGTTTGTAACCTACCCCACGTTCCTTTTGGGATTGCCGGCTGTCCCACCTAGGCGTCGCCGCACTACCTGCCACAGACTTAGGTGTGCAGTAGGAAATGTTATAAAGGAGTCAAGAGAGAAAGGGGCATGATTTAGGAGGGAGGGAGCAAACCCCCAAACTTGAGTGATACAGATGTGATTATAAATCATAGCTACATTTAGGTGGTAATTCATGAACTACAACGCTTTCTTCACAACAACCCAGTGAGGTAGGAACTACACAAGTGTTAGTCAAGAGTCATTGAACATTTCGTAAGCACCCACTATGTGCCAGGTGCTGTATTAAGCACTGGAGATGTAAAGAAAACACCCCCACCAAAAAATAAAAAAAAAAAAAACAGTCCCTGCTCTCAAGAAACTCAAAGTCTAATGCAAGCAACTATGTACAAGCAAGCTATATGCAGGATTAAGCGAGACATCAATAGAAGGAAGACACTAGAATTAAGGAAGGTCAAAAAAGTCATTTTGCAGAAGGTGGAATTTTAGCTGGAGCTTGAAGGAAAACAGGGAAGCTGGGAGGGAGAGCACTGGGAGGCTACTAGGAAAATGCTGAGTCTACAAATGAAATCTGGTGTTTGAGAAATAGCAAGGAAGTCTATATCCCTGGATCCCAGAATATGTGGGAGGCATAAGGTATAAGGAGACTGGAAAGGAAGGATGGTGCTAGGTTATGAAGGGCTTTGAATGCCAAGCAGATTTTATATTTGATTTTTGATGAGATAGGGAGCCATTGGAGTCAATTGAGTAGGAAGTCATCACCATCAAATCTGTGCCTTAGGAAGATCACTATTGCAGCTAAGTAAGTGGAGGGTGGACTGAAGTTGAGAGAGACTTGGGGCAGGGAGACCTGGACTATTTAAATAGTCCAAAAGTGAGGTGATTAAGACCTAAACCAGGGTTATGTGAGTATCAGAGGATATAGGGGAATATGTAAGAGATGTTGCAAAGATAAAATTGACAAATGTTGGCAAAAGATTGAATGACTTGGGTTGGGGTAAGAATTAGGAGTCAAGCAGGATGCCTCTTGTTACCTCTATTCTGATTCTCCCATCTGCTAGCTGGGGCAGCTAGGTGGCACAGTGGATAGAATGCCAGACCTGGAGTCAAGAAGATCTGAGTTCAAATCCATCCCTAGACATTTACTAGCTGTGTGACCCTGAGCAAATCACTTAACCCTGTTTGCCTCAGTTTCCTCATCTGTAAAGTGAACTGGAAATGGGAAATAGCAAACCACTCCAAGTATCTTTACCAAGAAAAACCCAAATGAGGTCATGAAGAGTCAGACATGACTGAACCATTCCTATTCCCTTGTATTAGATATTTCTAATCCCATGAGGAAGTTAAGTCTTTGGAGAAAGACTGAATCACCACTTTATTGATTTACTAATGTGCAGGGAACTTAAGTGATTTCCTCAAGATCATACAGCTGGCATCATGAAAAGCAATGTAAAGTAGCTGAAAGGGTGCCAAACTTGATATTACAGGATTTGGCTTTGAATTTCAGCCCTGCTCCTTATGTGTATGACCTTAGGGGAGATATTTCGCCTCTCTGGAGAAAGAATGCTCCATCTAGAGTCATAAAACTTGGATTTGAATCCCACTTTCATACTGTGCATCATCCACTGTGCTTCTTATAGCTTATGTGACCTTGGGCAAGTCACTTCCCCTTTGGACATCTCTAAAAATTGTAGATGATCTGTCGCCATCCTTTTAAGCTTTAGATCTTATTATCCTGAGCCCCATGTTCCAAATGCAAACTCAATGTAATATTTAACTTAGTTCTTTAGTAAATACTGTTGATTCTTAGGGTTCATGATTTTGATTCCAGTCCAAGAGGGACAGATGGAAAACCCAAGGATTCAAGAGTCTTGAGTGAATTTTTTGGTTGGTACCCATGGTGTTCATGGCTTTCTACAGTAGATACCATCAGAACCTCTGAACTGATGTGGGTCAGTCAATAAACATTTCATAAGTGCTTGCTGTGGACCAGGTACTGAACTAAGTGCTGGGGATGCAAAGAAAGGCAAAAGATAGTCCCTGCTTTCGAGGAGCTCACAGTCCATGAGGGTAGCTTCTCTAAGGGTATCTATTAAGGCTACTGTGATACATCATTTGATACAGCACCTTGCAGGTATCCATTTCTCCAGGAGTCTGATCTATAGCCACTTAGATGAATAGATGCCACTTCCCAGAACACTGGTTAATGAGTGTCTATGGCATGTTTGCCCACCACCACGCACCACCAATCACAGCAATCACCTGTTGCAGAATGAGGTTGTAATCGGTAAGATTAATGTCAGTCTTCAGGCCCTTGGATACATTTAAATGTTTTCTCTTGTTCGCTAGATAGAAAAGGGTGTTAATGATTACAAGCTAATGCTGAGCATAGTCATAAAGCAACAGGAGACTACTCTGTTTAACTAGCCAGGCTTCATCTATTTTTCTCCACTCTCGTCTGCTCACCAGACATAGACATGGTTATAATGAGTCTGTTCAGGTCTTCCACTGAATTTCTCTCTTTCCTTCTTCACCTCCTTGGTGGATGCCCATGTGCTGATGACCGTGGGTAGTACTTTCTTCTGAGCAGTAAACATAGAGACATCTGTCAAGTGTTAATTACTTTAAGCAAGTTTGGAAACAGTTTAGAGAGTGGTTGCCCAGTTGCAAAATATCTGAGGAGAGGAAGCCTCTCTTAAGATGGAGATACCCAAGTTTAGTCTTGAAGGAAGCAGAGGTGAGGAAGAAATATATCCTAGGCATGCCGCACTGCTGTTTATAGGCACAGAAGGGAATGCCAAGTTCATGAAATAGCAAATGTCTAATTTGGCTATGACCTAGCTAGTATACATGAAGGAGAGTGATGTCTGGAAAAGATAGGCTGGAGCCAGACTTTGAACATCTTTAAATGCCGATCTAAGGAGTTTATAATTTATCCTAGAGACAATAGTGAGCCATTGAAGCTTCTTGAGCAGAGGTAGGAAATGGTCAATCCTGTGCTTTAGAAAAATGATTTTGGCAGTTACATCAAAGATGGATTACTCTAGCCTACTCCATCTCCTGTCCCCCTTCTTGTATGAATATACTTCTCATTGGTGTTCCCTTGTATTGGTACTGGTTCTCTTTGAAGCTGTCAGAAACTCTCCCTTCACTGCTGGCAAGCTCAAGATTAAAGAACATGATAGTTGCACTTTGGCATAGGTTTCTACATCCAACTTGCTACAAGATCTGACTTGGCTGCATTGCCTTCATTACTGACAATTTCATAAACCTAAGAGGAATTCAATCCATTGACTGATCAGCTAGGAGATGATCTGATTGGTCCATGCCAGAAATAGCTCTAGTCAACTCTAATGATGATTAATGGTGTTTTAGTTGCCTAGGCAGTAAAATGGAAACTTGGAAGTAAGTGTACTGTCCTATGAGAATAAAACTGCCACCTGAGGGAAGCATTTTAAACCTTTAGAGATGAAAGGTGCCCTTTAAGTAAAATGAATAAGGTGATAGATAAGTACTCATATGTTAATATTGCTCTTTCTTTGTAATCCATTTGTAATCACAGGCATCAATCCATATCCCATGACTACATTCTTCAGCAGAGATAAATTTTCTGGAGGGGAGAATGATTGACATTCTGGATGTTTTCCTGAGCATGAACACTCCCTGTTTTTCTGTAAAGTCCCTTCCAATTCTAAGATTCTGTGGTTATAATTACTGTACACTACTGGGCAAGTTAGTTCTAGAACCATAGGGCATTAGAGCTGAAAGGAACCTTGGACATCCCCTAGTCCAATATCTTACTGAGGAGAAAACAGAGGCTCACAATGGACAGGTGACTTGGTGTATTGGAAAGAGTTCTAGATTTGGAATCAGAGGATCTTGATTCTGCCACTTGCTACCTACGTGACCTTGAGAAAGTCAAGTCAACTCTTTGGGGTTCAGTTTCCTTGTCTATAAAAATGAGGCGTTGGATAGGTTGCTGTCGGAGGGTCCTTTGAGCTCAAAATCTAGGTCTATGAACCCAATGTCACATAGCCAGTTAGTGGATTTAAGGCAGTGGTTTTCCCATGACCTCTTATGCGTTGGCATTGGTCCCAGGAGGAAGAAGGTGGAGACAATTCCTTTTGTCGCCTCATTGCCCACCCAGCCTTTAGGCATGTAAAGAAGCTAGCTAGGTAAACAAAATAGTGGTATTTGCTAAGCCTTCTGCAGGGACTGAATCCCAGTGGGACAGAACAGTGGGCTATATATTTCCAACAGAGTTCTTGCTTGGGGCAGCTTTGCTTCTTCATCTATTTTTTTCCTCTACCCACACACTCACTTGGGCCTGATCAGTACTAATGAAATCACTTTTCAATTTTCATCTGCTCCAGCTAAGTTCATTACAGTTAAAATCCTTTTTGAAATCCCATCACCCAGACATCAGCAGCTCCAGGTCCCTCTCTGGCTGCTCTCCCCTCCCCAGCCTCTGTCAGCCTCACCACTCACTCCTCAGGCAGGCAGGGTAATCCCAATCAGCAACAGATTAGATTTGATTTGATTGTCTGAGTTTTCTGTTACCAGCTCTCTTGGCCAGCAACATTGATAGATTTGTTCCCTGGACAGTTCTCAAGTGTTTTCTAATTTCTCCCCATTCTCATCCCCTGTACCTTACTCATCACAACTTAATAGATTTCCTTCGCAACTCTCCTACTTCCCCCAGAAAAACTTTTTTCTCATTTACATCACAAACCCAATAGCCAATTGTGTCATTACATCCAGGGGATGCAGCACTGTATCTTTCATGTGCCATTATCTCCCTTGACCTTGCAGCATCCAATCTTCCCTAGCAATTTACTTTCCCCATCACCAGGCTAGATTTAGCTAAGGTGTGTTCGGGGAGGTCATCAAAGCTGCTTTGACCTCCAAGAGAACAAATGTTAATATTCTAATCTAGAATATTGACACTCTCTGACCTTTGCTCTCAGAATTCCAGGCAGAACTGCCACTCAGCAGGGTTTGACTTCTCAGTGAGTCACCTTTTCCCCTCCAAGGGTCTAAAATATAATCAATATAGCTAATTGTTAACTATTGCTAATAATGCAGCTTGAGCTGTTCCCTTATAATTAGATGTTTAAGAACTCCTTATGTGCTCCACAGTATTTATAGTTAATATACCAGTGGGAAGATCTCGGAGATAAATACTTTTTATTTTTCCATCTTTTTTTCCCTCTACAAAAAGATAATGCCCACAGATTTTTTAAAATTTATATATTTGTTTACTTTTAGTTTACAAGATTAAATTTCACAATCCCTTGAGTTTTAAATTTTCTTCCCTTCCCTCTTGTCCTCCCCCCCCCCCCCCATGGCGGCATGCACTCAAATATAGGATCTGCAAATACCTTCACATTAAACATTAGTCAGGTTGTAAAGAAGGATCTTAACCGATGGAATAAACAATGGAAAAGAGGAAACAGAAGAAGAAAAAGAAAGAGAGCAGGTAGTTCCCACAGATTTTTTGACCTCTGGTAACCAGGCCTACGAAAAGAAAATGAAATAGCAAACACCTTAAGTGTTTAACTAATTTCCTTTTCTCCTTGAAAAGGCAAAAAAAAAAAAAAAAAACCCACCATGTGATACAGGGTTACTCTGCATTGAATGACCAAGTCCACAGCTTTCTCTCTCTCTCTCTCTCTCTCTCTCTCTCTCTCTCTCTCTCTCTCTGTCTGTCTGTCTCTCTCTCTCTCTCTCTCTCTGTCTCTCTCTCTGTCTCTCTCTCTATCTTCCTCCATACTTTTTTTCTCTCTTCTCTCTCTTTCTCTCTTTTATCTTTCCCTGTCTTCTCTCTCCCTCCCTCCCTTTCTCTCTCTCTCGTTGCTTTCTGTGCATTTTAAATGGTAAAATCTAATAGGATTTCTGGATTATTTTTGAATATTCTGATAGTTGAGGTTACTATGTGAGCAACTGACTTCTGTGCCACCCCCTGTGGAGTAGTCTCTTTGAATTCAGCAGGTGGTCCTTGAGAGGAATGCTGATGACAAACTCATTTATGGAGAGTACTTTTAAGATGTGTGTAACACTTTTTTGTTAATCATTTTCAGTTGTGTCTGACTCCATTTGAGGTTTTCTTGGCAAAGATACTAGAGTGGTTTGCTGTTTTCTTCTCCAACTTATTTTACAGACGAGAAAACTGAGGCAAACAGGGTGAAGTGACTTGCTCAGGGTCACACAGCTAGGAAGTGTCTGAAACCACATTTGAACTCAGGAAGCTGTCTTCCTGACCCCAGGCCTGGTGCATTATCCACAACACTACCTTGCTGCCGCATGCACACCCAAAGCATTTGTTAATGTGTTATGTACTGAGCTAAGCTCTGCTGAAATAAAGAAAAGCCACCCCCCCCAAAAAAAAACCAACTTACATACACAGTCAAGGAGTAGACATTCTAATGGAGGAGATGATATGCAAATACCAGATTAAATACAAAGAAAACAGAAGATGACGGGAAAGAGGCAGGTGTTAAGGGAGTACTCCTAGGAGACAGGGTTTGGATTGAGCCTTGGAGTAGGGGAGTAGGGGAACCTAGGAGGCAGAGGAGCATCATTTCAGGAATGTGGGGCAGGCACTGCAAAGGAACAGAGGCCAGAGATCAGGTTCCTATTGGTGTTTGAATGGCAAATGGGTCCCTGTAACTGGATTATAGATTATATGGAGAGCAGACTAAACTGGTAAGAAGACTGGGAAACTAGCAAAGGATCGAGCTATGGAGAATTTTTAAAAACCAAACTGGATTTTCTATTTGAACCTCTAGGTAACAGGGAGTCACTGAGTTCATTGAGCGAAAGAGTGATGCAGTCAGACCTAATTTTTTTTTAAAGACAATCAGGGTTAAGTGACTTGCCCAGGGTCACACAGCTAGTAAGTGTCTGAGGTTGAATTTGAACTCGGATTCTCCTGACTCCTGGGCTGGTGTGCTATCCAGTGCACCACCTAGTTGCCCCCAGACATATTCTTTAGAACAATCTTCTTGGCACTTGAATGGAGTGGGGAGAGTGTTGAGGCAGGGAGGCCAAGTGGAAGGGGAATGCAGTAGACCAGGCAAGAGGTGAGTGAGGAGAGTCTCCACTAAGGTTGTGACTACATGAGTCTATAGGATGCATAGGAGCTATGTTGAGGAGGGAGAATTTCATCTGTGGTTGACATGGTTTGCTTGTCCTCACAGCCACCAGCTAAAGCTATTTGTAAGAATGAGGTGGTTGAGAGGTGATCGCTAAGCAGGTCACTTCATTTCTAGTATTTTATGATCCTTGGAAAGTAATACCCCAGTTCTCTCCAAGACCTACTGAGTTATAAACACCACTCTGGTGTCGATCTTTATTTACTGCCCAGCTGTGGAGCATCATGGGGCAGAAGTCAACAGATGAAAGAAGGAAAGAAAAAGAAATAGAAGGCAATGGGGGGGTCCCTTCCCCTAGGGGCTGTAGGGAAGAGGTAGCCATAGCAACACCAAAGGGGTTGGGAGTGAGCAGCAGGTAGGGAGAGGGGAGCGAGATTTGAACCCTTTCTAAGGTTAGACCTCATACCCCTTACCTGTATTTAGTGACCCTACTACCTACATGTATGTGACCTCCAAAGACTTAGACATTGCATGACCTCTACAGCCTGTGCCTAAAACCTCTGAGATGAGTAACAAAGTGATAGGCTTGGAGTGAGGAAGTCCTCGATTCAAATCCCACCCCAGACATTTAACAGCTCTGTAAACTCCTCCCCTTTCCCCCACTTTAGTTTCCTCCTCTGAAAAATGGGGATGACAATAAGAGTTGTTTCAAAGAGCTGTTGTAAAAAGCAAATAAGACATGCATAGGTGGTGCAGTGAGTAAATCACTGGGGCCTGGATTGTGGAAGCCTCCTCCTCTCGAGTTCAAATCCAGTTTAGGACACTTCCTAGTTCGATGACCCTGAGCAAGTCACTTAACCCTGTTCGCCTCAGTTTCCTCATCTGTAAAATGAGCTGGAGAAGGAAATGGCAAATCACTGCAGTAAATCTGCTAAGAAAACCCCAAATGGGGTCAGACACAATGTGAAGAGTCAGGAATAACTGAAAATGACTAAATAAAAAAGTGTTTCACACATCTTAAAAATATTCTCCACAGATGAGTTTGTCATCATCATTCCTCTTAAGGACCACCTGCTGGATTCAAAGAGGCTACTCCACAGGGGGTGTCACAGAAGTCAGTTACTTGGTATACTTGGGGAAGAAAAAAAAAATCCTCAGGTTTTATATTCCTAAATAGCACTGAAACCAACAGGTTTATTTCCAAAACAATAGAGGCCCGTCCTTCACCTGGGCCTGTTGCCTAGTCTCCATGCCTCTTTTCCTCCTTCCCTGTCTTCTATAGAGTTTTTTCCCTTCTGACAAATTTTAACCCCTTAGCTATTCAAGCTGAAAGGATGGAAAATGGTCCAGCTCTTGGAACAAGGAGCATACGTTTTTCTCTCTTGTTTTATTTTATTTTTTTGCAATTGCATGTAAAAGATTTTTTTAACTTTTTTTTTTTTAGAAAATTGCATTCCAAATTCTCTCCTTCCCTCTCCCTGCTCCTTGAGAAGGCAAGTAATTTGATATAGATTATACATATGTAGTCATCTAAAACATTTCCGTATTAGTCATGTTGCAAAAGAAAACACAGACCTAAAAAGAAAAACAAAGAAAATTTAAAAAAAAAGTAAGCTTTAACTTGCATTCCGGCTTCATCAGCTCTTTCTCTGGGGATGGCCTTATGATTTTTTATCATAAGGCCTTCAAAATTGTCTTGGATCATTGTATTGCTGAGAATACCTAAGTCATTTGCAGTTGGTCATTCTATAGTAGCATTGTTGTGGATATTGTGTGTACAATGTTCTCCTGGTTCTGCTTATTTCACTTTGCATTAGTTCATATAAATCCTCCCAAGTTTTTTCTTAAAGTGTCCTGCTTGTCATTTGTTATTCCATCACAGTCATATACTACAACTTGTTCAGCCATTCCCCAATTGATGGGCATCCCCTCAATTTCCAATTCTTTGCCACCACCAAAAGAGCTGCTATACTTTTGTACATATAGGTCCTTTTCCCATTTTCTTTGTTCCCTTTTATACAGACTGAGTAGTGCTATTGTTGGGCCAAAGGGCATGCACAGTTTTATAGACTTTTGGGCTTAGTTCCAAACGGAGCATACATTTTTTCTAGTCTTTACTTATAACCCTCCACCCTTATCCCTTTCCTTTCAGCTGACTGGCTGCTCTCAAAGTGATGGCAAGATCTTCATTCTTGCTCTAGCCTTGAGTTCATAATTTTCCCAGCTTTTGGTTTGGCCTTTCCATTCTGCCATAAATGAAGGGGAGGGAGAGAGTGGCAAGGGGGGAGTGGGAGAATAAGGGAATGAGGAGGAGGGAGGGGAAATCATAATGCTGAGAATGTACCCTTTCTTAGTAATTACTTCTTACTCAGCCCCTCTGCTTTCCTGGAAGCCCCTCCTCACCTGTATCTCCTGAAATTCTGCCTTATTCGTCCACTTATAGGAAGAGGGCATGTGGTAGGTACAGGGCAAGTAGGTAGGTACAGGGCAAAGGACAAATAAACCCAAGCAGCTTTTATGTTGATCACATCAAAAAAGTTATAACTTTTGTGAGATGTGTCAAATTTTCTAAAAGAGTTTGATGTCAGAAGAACTGAATTCAAATCCCAGATCACTTGATCACTGTATTTGTGTCTATGGGGAATTTTTGGTTTCCTTATATGTAGAATGAGAGGGTTAGATTAGATTATATTGCACCCTCTCTAAGCTCACACTACCAATTTTCATTACCCCTGGCAGGTTGAGTTTCCAGGGAGCAGTTAACTACTTCTCCTTACAGAATTATAAGGATAATACTGAGAGGCTAGGTGTGGTATTCTAGTATGATAGCTCATGAGCCCCTACTGGTGTGCTTCAGAAATATTATTTAATCAGTTAGTCTCTCCCCAAAATATAAATTATTAATATCAATTATTAGAGATATGCTTACTGATAAAACTAGTAAAAACCTAACTTTTAAAAATCCCCCCAATGTCTGAGACATGCTCTCCCACAAGTACATACAGAGTCTAGAGAAAAATGAGCTCAGTCTTAGAGAACACATATGGTGAAAGGGTAACTCACAGCTCCTGGTTGGAGGGAATGTCTCCCTTTGTGGAGATGTTATGGAGTTCCCCTGAGATATGTGTAACTTCCTTCTTGTTCCAAAGATTTTTGAGTCATTAAAGAGTCCTGAAGTGAACTTCTTTCCATATGTCTATTTCATCTTTTCTCAGCCTAGATGCCTTGTTTGTTACTAATCCAGTTTCTGCAGTGATGAGATCAATGGTCAAGGGAGAGAGAAATTTGTACTCCCTTTGGGATGGTTCTCTGCCACCCATCTTGCAGCCTAAACTTAGTCCTCCATCAAAGAGATATCCTCCTTTGATAAGGTAATCAGGGAACAGAACATCATCTTAGTTTTATTGAGTTTGAGCTATAAGACACACTATTCTTAATGATGACTGATATGGACCTTTCCAATCTGAAATCTGATTCTATGGTAATCCTGTGCCTTAAGTTAAATCACAGTTTAAACTGGTATATAACTCAATATTTACAATTGAACCAATATCTGTCAGTATCTGTCCATCCTTTACCTACATGTTGCCCAGTGGAGTTTGGAGCATAGTGAACTGGCCAAAAAGACGAAGTCAAAAAGGATGACCAGGAAAGAATAATGTCACGAAAGGTAGGAGAGAAAAATATATCCAGAAGTCTAAGATGGTCAGCTGCGTCAAATTCTGCAGAATCTTCAAGGAGAGTGAGTCCTAAAGAGACACCACTGGATTTTGCAATTAGGAAATTGTCTATAATCCTCATGAGATTAGAAATGGTCTATCAAAGTCCTTTTCAACATCATGTTTTAGGTTCCAGTAGTTATTTTTATTCGAGCAAATTTTTTTTTAAATGCCATTTTAAAAAAGCTTTATTGATGCCTTTTCTTTTTCACACCAGTCATTTCTTGTGTTACCCCTCCCCTCATTAAATCCTCTCGTATACCAAAGGAAAAACAGCTCAGATTGACAAGATGACCACGTCTGACGCTATATGCGACATTTTGCTCCTGTAGTCCCCTACTCCTTTACTGAGGAGAGGGGTGTGTGTTCTATCATTTGTTCTCTTGGACTAATGGTGGTCAATGCCAGTAGTCTGAGTTGGGCAGCCTTTTAGTGTTCTTTCAATTTGCATAATTATAGCCATTAAGCATATTGCTCTTCTGGTTCTGCTCACACACACACTTGGCTTCATGTATCTTCCCTAAATGCCTCTTGTTGTTGTTGTTCAGTTGTTTCAATCATGTCTGACTCTTCATGACCACATTTTGTGTTTCCTTGGCAAAGATACTAGAGTGGTTTGCCATTTTCTTCTCCAGCTCATTTGACAGATGAGGAAACTGAGGCAAACAGTTAAGTGACTTGCCCAGGGTCACATAGCTAATAAATGTCTGAGGCCAGATTTGAATTCAGGGAGATGAGTCTTCCTGATTCCAGGCCTGGCACTTTATCCACTGTGCCACCCCATTCATGCCTTGCATTTATGATTATATATGGAACACTAATGGTCCCCTGCATTCACAAGCCATAATATGCTTGACTATTCCTCAACCAGTGGTCACCTTTGTTTCTAGTTTTATGCTGCTACAAAAAGTAATGTCTGAATTTTTAAGTTCTCATATATGGAAAAAAATGTTGTATATTATGAGAGCACCTTAAGCATGTTTTCTGATTTTCCAAACCTCAGTAACATCTTTTCTCTCCAGGAAAAAATAGGTATGAACTACCTGACACACAGGGAAAGTATGGGCCATTATCACCATCAAGGATATTCATCCACTCCAGGATCTGAAGTTTGCTTAACACAAGAGACATTTGTATTTTGAAATAGAGGAGATCTATTGGCTGTCCTACTGTTGGGCCAAGGAGGTAAGTGGATACATGTGATATGTGTATTGTGTGTTTATGTATGTATGTGTGTGTGTGTGTGTGTCTGTGTTCCTTCTCTTGGGGCTTACCATTTAATGAGGGAAAGGATGAGTCTACAAACAAGTTGAGCATAAGAAAATACTTAAATGGATTTCTGATGTCATTGATTTGCAAAGGAACTTCAAAAATGTAGATCCAAACTTGGTCTGCCCACGGCATGCAACTTTTATCCACATCATCCCATAAATTCAACATAGGGGGTCCAACCAATATGTTGTAGGTCTTTCTCACTTTCTCTTGACATCATCAAGGTACCAGTGGAGCACCTGTCTGTCTCTCTGTCTGTCTGTCATCCCTCACTCTTACCGTATGACCAGTTCATCTTTTCTTCCCATCAGACATTTTTCTGATAGCCTCTTTACTCCTAATCTTCTCTGAAGTTCCTCATTGGTTATATGTTGCATCCTGTTCATACCCACCATATTCCTCTCAATACCTTCTGGGTGTTATTCATTTTTAACTTTTTAGAATCTGTTGCATTCAATGTCTCACTGTGATATGGGAACACCAGTAGAATGTTAATATGCAAACGGCAGGCTGTTGTTTCCATGGGAAACTTGCAGTCATTAAAGGAAGATGAACCCTAAGGAGAGACCACTGTATTTGGCAATTAGGAAAGTATTGGTAAGGGCAATTGGGCCATCATATCTGGATCCTGACATTACAGATATCCTTATTGGGGTAGCAGAAATGGCACCGAAGAGCACAAACATTAAAGAGAACATTAAAAGCAACCAGAATGGATTAAGTGTGTAGGGAGGGGATCTGTGCTAGAAATCACACAATTGTGAGGGTATTGAGGAATGGAAACACAAAATATATAAAAGAAGGAAATATACCAAATCAGTGGGAAAAGTTTCAGACCTTCTTAATACCAGAAACAACATCAGTAAAGCAAACAGGAAAGCATTAACTGTGGACTTATAGACCAACTCTCCCATATACAAAGATACAAAATCTTTAGGAGAGTCATCTACACAGAAATCAAGAGCAGCCTTATGGAGGGTGTTGATAGGGAACAAGGAGGCTTTCACAAGCAGTATTCAGGAGTTGGCGATATTTTTACCATTTTGAAGTTGACTGAAAGGTAGAGAGACAAAAGATGTTGTCACTTATTATTTGTTGATTATGAAAAAGCATTTGATACAAAAGAAAAGGAAGGGAAGGAAGGAAGGAAGGAAGAAAGGAAGAAAAGAGGGAGGGAAGAAGGAAAGAGGAAGGAAGGAAGGAAGCATTTATTAAGTGCCTGCTATGGGCCAGGAAATGTGCTAATAGCTTTACAAATATTATTTTATTTAATCCTTAGGCACTATTAATATCCCCATTTCACAGTTGAGGAAACTGAGGCTGATAGAGGTTAAGTGATTTGTCCAGGGTTGCAGAGCTAGGAAGTAGACCAAAGGGCTTCCTTAATGGCTCTTTTCCAACAAAGATTCTCCTGACCATACCTCACAGAATGATAGATTTAGAGCTAGAAGGGGCCTTAGGGGTCATCTAGTCTAAACCCCTCATTTAACTAAAGAGGAAACTGAGGCTCAGAGATGCCTTGCCCAGGATCACACAGGCAGAACTAGGATTCAAACTCGGGTCTTATGATTTCAAATTGAACACTCCAGCTTCAGCAGTCTTCACTGAACCACAATGCTTCCTTTCAAAATCATTAAAAATGAATTAAAAGATATAAAACCATATATAATCCTGTTTTTAAAATGCTCTAATCATAAATATCCATCAAGGAATTAAACATAGAAGTGTATGCTTGCCAAAGATGTTTGCCATTGTGATGGAAAAGACCCATTGCCAAGTCTAAGTTGAAAGATCTTTACTTGTGGTGAAATTCTCCAAATGTGTGAGTGCCATTGTTGCATCAAACCCCAAAGCAGTGCAGTGCCTCCTGGAAGATATCTAAAAGCACTCCAAAAGAGTTTGACCTAACCATCCATGTGGGAAAGATCAAGTAGATAAAGAATATTTATTGCCCAGATATGACATGCACCAGTATACATAAGTGATCATTGAGTTGGGCCCAGAAGGATAGTGGGATGGATTGCCTTTGGGAAATTGTAAAACTCCTTTAATGGCATAATAAAGAATGGAAAAATGCAAAAGTAGTGCAACAAATTTGAGGGCTGCAAAGAAATCATGTAGGCCTAGGTATCTGATGGGGTGGTGGTGGTGCAGGGAGGGTTGGATTGAACATAGATGATGCCAAGTAGATTGGAGATTGATTGTGAAGGGCCTTGACCACCACCACCACTCAAAAGTTTATGAATATTTTAATTTAATTGAAGAGTTTAATTGCCTTAAAACAATCACCCATCAATTAGACTGGGCAACAAAAAAATTAGAGGAAACTATCTCAGTACCAGATTCAACAAATACCGTTTGAATCAGAATAACAGTGAAATAGTGAATTCTCTTGACTCCTGGTCTTCGTACCTAAAAATCTTCCTGTGTCATCACCACCTTTTCTTTTCTCCCTCCAAACTTAAAATGTGTTGGTCCATCCTCTTGCCAAAACTAATTTAATTATAGGATTTATTGATAGCATACAAACAACTGGTGAAACACTCACTCTTACAAGAAGAAATATGCATCTGCCTCCCTGCCAACCTGGGTTCCAGCTTTTGTCTGGCTCAGGAAAATCCTAGCCAGGAAATTGGCTCTATCCGTTTAGTAGACCAATTCCAGATGGCCTGTGGTTAGGACCTTTGAGGTTTTCTACTGAGGAAATGAGATGGCTTGCCCAATCTAGGGCAAAAAAACCCCAGTACCTTTGAATAAACCAATTATGAATAGGTCAGATAAGGTTCAACATAGAGAGGTTATTAGAATTCCTTTGGTATCAAGGGACTGCACTCATGGATATTCATCTGTCATTATAGCTGTCTCTGTTTCCAGATCTCCCTTCTTCTCCTTTGAGGAAAAGAGCCCAATCTAACCACTACATAAGTCTTTCTCTACCGGCTCCTTTCCTTCTGCCAATTAAAATTCTCAGCACTCACCAATCCTAGAGAAAAGCAGAGAAAAGGAAAAGAAAGAGAAAAGAAACGAAAAATTTCCCTTGATCACACCACTCGTTCAAGTTATTGTCCTTTATGACTCTTCCCTTTACTAAATTAGAAGATATAGTCAATTTGTCAACTACTCATTGCTTCTCAAGCCCTGGCAATGTAGTCTCCATCCCTTCTCTCCTGAATCTGCTCTTTTAGTTTAGGAATGACTTCCTAACTGCCACAGTCAGTGACTTTTTCTTAGTCCTCATCTTCATCAACATTTCTACAGTGTGGTACCCTTGTTTCATGTGTTCTCTTCCCTCAACTTTGTGATGCTGCTTTCTGTTGGTTCTCCTCCTTCCTTCAGTAGCCACCCCTCTATCTCCTCTCTTTACTAATTGAATGAGAGAGTGCCTGGGCTTTTTCTTCTTTTTTTCTCTCTTCTCCCCTCCTCTTCTTTCCCCTCTTCTCCTCTCCCTTCCTCTCCTATCCTCCTGTTCCTCTTCTCTTCTCCTTTTCTCTTCTCTTCTCTTCTCTTCTCTTCTCTTCTCTTCTCTTCTCTTCTCTTCTCTTCTCTTCTCTTCTCTCTCTCTCTCCCTCTCTCTCTCTCTCTCTCTTTCTTTTCCTTCAGTGAACCCATTCATTCCTATTACTTCAATAATCATTTCTAAGTATAACTCCCAAATCTAGATACTAAACACAAATTTCTCTCCAGAGATCTGTTCAAACATTTCCGAGTACTTGCTTGATTATATCTATCTAGATGCCCTTCCAGAAGCTAAAACTTGACATACTTAAAGCAGCAAATAGAGTGCTGGACATGCAATTAGGAATATCAGACACTTACTAGCTGCGTGACCTTGGGGTGAGTCACTTAACCTTTGTTCAGTTTCCTCACCTGTAAAATGGAGATAATAATAGCACCTATCTGCTATGGTTGTTCCAAGCACCAAATGAGATAATATTTGTAAAGTGCTTAGTACAATACCTAGCAAAAAAATGTTCCTTCTAACTTCCTTGCCTATAGAACAACTCCCAGTCATCCAGGCTAATGACCCTGGAATTATCATTGACTCTATCTAGCTTCTTCTGAACCCCTAACACTTTCTGGAGCTATCTGGGTGCCATATCCTGTTAATTTTCCCTCCAGAATATTTCTTCTTTCTCTGCCTTCCTCTCCATGGTTCAATGGTTGGCAGTTGCCGCTAAGATCAAATATACACTCCTCTGTTTGACATTTCAAGCCCTGCACAACCTGCCTCTAAATTACATTTCCAGATTCATTATATATTACTCCACTTCAAACACTCTACTGTCTGGTGACAAACAGGGCTTTGTGCTCTTCATAATGCTTATTTCCATTTCCTATCTCGGTACTTCTGTATGGACTAACCTCTATACCTAGTATTCATCCCTCTTTACCTCCATCTCCTAGAATTCCTCAGATACTTCAAATCTTCTTTCCATGGACCTGCCACTGAAATCCCTAAATCACTGGTCCTCCAGAAATGATGTCCTGAAGGACTAAACCACTCAACTTTGGAATTCTTGCCCTGGGGCACACTTAGTCCTGAGCACAGATTCACGTGGCCCACTATATCCATCTTGGTCCTAGCCATACTCCACATTCCATCCCTACCATCTTTTTACTTGTCTGATTTTGCCCCTGCTGGCATCTATCTCCTCCCCCTTTCCACCCCTTTCTCTGAAAACTGCAATGAAACCACTTGTCAACTCCCTATAGCTCTGCTCATGTGACTCCCTGAACCAAAATATTTCTCCCTGGCCAACATCCTCCTAGATACGCTATCTCTCCCTGTTAGAATATAAACCCCTTGAGGACAGGGCCTGTGCCACTTTTGTATTTGTATCCGCAGCACTTGGTATAGTGTTTAGCACCTAGAGCTGAATAAATGCTTTTTCTTTTATTCATTTATTCAAAGTTTAGCTGAAGCCCTACCTTCTCCGTGAGGACTTTCCTGAGCCTCCTAAATGAGATAAAAATATTTTGCATGTATTTTTTGTCTACTCATGTTTGTAATTTCCCCTCCACAGAATGTAAGCAGCCTGGTGGCAGGGACCGGTTCATTTTTGTCCCTGTTTTCCCAGTGCCTGAGACCTAGTAAGTATTTAATTAATGCTTGTTTACTGCCTTGCACATTCTATGGGATTTGGAAATGTCGGTTGAATTGAATTGAATATGCCGGTGGATCCTAATGAGAACATCAGCCAGCAGGAAACAAAATGAACTATTGGGTTAGAAAGTGACAGTTCAACAGGAGAATGGAGAAGCTCTGATCTTTCTGGGCTTTATAGGACATGAGCCAGTTATTTCTATGCAAAGATAATGCTAATGATGCGTGTGACTGAAAAGGGTAGATAGGCATTACGCATATTTTTTCTTTCGCATACATGAAAAGCAGGCCCTTTGGTCTGTGGTTGGGGCTGTTATTTGTAGGGCCTATTATTATTGCTGCCATAGGTTTTTCATTTGCCTAGAGACTCTTTGATGCTTTTGCACAAAGTGAGCTCTCCACCACTCCCCACCCCAGCTTTGAATCTTGCCCACTAAAGTTGCTCTCTCTGCTGTAACTGCCTGCTGTTTCCCAGCATTCTCTAGCCATGCTTATTTATCACTTGAGCATAGAGAACAAGTAGGGTCACCTCAGCTTGCCATTTACCTCCTGTTGTCCAACCTCAATGCATGCCCCACTTGGTGGAACAGGGCATCTAGTTTCAAAGCTGATTAGCCAGTTGTTCTTATGATAGGACTCAGCAGAACACAGATGCCAAGTTGTCATGGCACCTAGACATGCCATCATTACACCTGGTGTTTGTGACCAAGTTCTTGATGGGTGAATGTGAAGGCTGCTGCAACCAAGGCTAGACCTCCTCAGCAGGAAGTAGGGGGTGTGCTAGATCTAAGCCCAGGCTCTTCCTTGTGGTTTGTTTGTTTGTTTGTTTGTTTGTTTTAAATCTCAAGCACTTGGGCAAGAAGAGACTGAAACAGGGGGAACTCAGATTCTTTCTGTATGAAAGTCTGATGCACATCATATATTACCATGCTCCAACTTCTGTCTCTACCCTCCTAGATTCCCTCTCTCTTTGAAAACCCTTTTCCAGCAGCAGATGTGTCTTCTCTGAGACCCAAATGCCCATCTTCCAGTCTCCCCACATTTGTCCTGACCTCCCAGTACCAAAGTCTTCCTCCTCAAATCCTGCTCAATAAATAGTAACTAGCATTATTATATTATGTAACATTATGTATACTATAATTTAACACAATATTATAATCTATTACATTACATAATGTTATACAGTGTCTACTACTGCTATGCACTTTACAAATATAGTATTTAATCCTCACAATAGTGCTGGGAGGTGAGTGCTCTTATTGTATCCATTTTACAGATGAGGAAGTTGAGACAGATGGAGGTTAAGTGACTTGCTTAGGGTCACTCAGCTAGTAAGTGTCTAAGGTTACTTTTGAACTCAGGTCTTCTTGACTCTAGGCCCAGCATTCCATCCACTGCACCACCAGCTACCATGAAAGGAGGTAGCTGGAGAGAGGGAAAAGAGAAGAGAGACAGAGAGACAGAGAGAGACAGAGACAGAAAGAGACAGAGAGACAGAGAGTGATAGAGACAGAGACAGAGACAGAGAAACAGAGAGAAATGGATCATTTTTTTTTTTAATTGGTGTAGGAACACTCTGGGAAAGAAATTCTCCCTACCACTGCAGTTTGGCAATCACTCTGCAATTTGTTTAAATCAAAGATTCTTAATCTTTTTATGTGTCTTGGACCCCAGTGGCAGCCTTGGGAAGCCTATGGATCCCTTCTCTGAATGATGTTTTTAATTGAATAAGATAAAATACATGGGAAATACAAGAAAACAAATTATATTGAAATATACTTTTTAATTAAAAAACAAGTTTTCAGACCCCATGTTAAGATCTCACCAGATTTAGAAGGTTGCCTAGGGGCACTAATATACTAAGCAGCTTGCCTAGGGTCACTGATCAGTATGTGGGGATCAGCACATTTTAATGCAATTAATCCAACAGGAGTTAGTGTGGAGATCTTTCGAGCCCTGTTTTAGCCCATTTTTTTTTTTTTTTTTGGTCCTCTTCCTGCTGGGCAAACATAGGTCAACAGAGGGCAGCAGCAGCTCATTCCAGTCAGGATGGGATACACGTTCACTCAGGTTCCCAAGGCATCTCTTAACTTGGAGCACTTTGGGAGATGAGACAATTGTCCAGGTTTGAATAAATGAAATCTGATAAATTTGTTAACATCTTCCTCCACCAAACTTTACCAAATCTAATTTTTAAAAATGACAATAATTGACATTTGGCCCTGCTTAGAAAATCTTCCTAGAATCCCGTTGCCCATGGGATAGGCTGTTTAGCCTTGCTTCCCATGCTCTCCAGTCTAATTCAACATAACTTTCAAATCCTTTCCCTCCTACTATGTCCTGAAATAAATTAATGTTTTGTTTGAGGCAAGCCATTCCAGCCTACATAAGCTCCTTTGGGCTTCGCTTTTTCTCATCTGTACCTACCCTCCATACCTGAAATGTCCTCCACCTTCTGCACACATGAAAATCCTACCTATTTTTCACTGTTCAGCTAAAATCCTACTCCCTCTAGGAAGCTTTCAATAGAAAGATGGAATTAATGTCTCCCTATTCTGAATGGCCAGAGTGTTTATCTGTACCATTTGTTCAGGACTTGAGATTTAATTCAGTTCAGTGAGTATTTATTAAGGGCCTGCCAAGTGCCAGGCACTGTGCTAAACACTTGGGATCAGAGAAAGAAAGAAAGAAAGAAAGAAAGAAAGAAAGAAAGAAAGAAAGAAAGAAAGAAAGAAAGAAAGAAAGAAAGAAAGAAAGAAAGAAAGAAGGAAAAGAAAGAGAGGGAGAGAGAGAAAGTGAGAGGGAGAGAGAGATGGAGGGAGGGAGGGGAAGAAACAGCCCTTACCCTCTTGGAGCTTACATTCTACTTAGACTTTTGCTTGATATATGAAAGTTCACTATATGGAGGTCCTCCCAAACTCACCTCGCTGTGCCCCAACATCTCTCTGTCATGCTATGTCCTCCTCCAATGATTTTCTGCCTTCATGATTGGTTAGTTTTACCAAATTTAGGTACTTCCCAGATCTACCAGACATTTTCCTGCCATCCTGCTGGGCATGTACTCCCCCATCCCCTTTCTACCTCTTACTATAAGAACATTAATCAAATCAGTGCCACCTTAGAAAGGAACAGTCAATCCTAAAATGACATTGTAAGAGCAGTGGCTACACAATATTTCCCTCATAAATCTGGGTCACACTTTCTCCTCAATACATATAGCAATAGTAGGAAGAATGGGTACATATATAGAAGATATTGGCAGTGAGCTATCTTGTTATTCAGTTCTCTTGGTCTCTTCCTGACCCCATCTGGAGTTTTCTTGACAAAGATACTGGCGTAGTTTGCCATTTTCTTCTCCAGCTCATTTAGGATGTGTGCATGTATGTTAGGGAAGGGGGCAGGTGGGTAGAGTATGAAATTAGTTGTTATTCAGTCATTTCCAAAGCTTCCTGGCCCCATTTGGTGTTTTCTTGGCAAAGATATTAGAGTGGTTTTGCTGTTTCCTTCTCCAATTCATCTTACAGATGAGGAAACTGAGGCAAACAGGGTTAAGTGACTTGCCCAGGGTCACACAGCTAGGAAGTGACCTCATGAAGATGAATCTTCCTCACTCCAGGCCCCTGCACTCTATCCACTGTACCACCTAGCTGTCCAATGAGGTATACACATGGAAATATGTGGCTAAGGCAATAGCCCTTATGTGCTTTCTCTTCTCAGAGAGACTTCATGCTGTTCTGCGCTCCACACACCCCCTACCAGCATCTCTGCTGGATGAGTCACTCAGGTGGGTTCTGTCACCTGTGGTTCTCTGCAGCCTGACTTCTTACTGCCTTAGACTAATTCTCTCTCTTTCTTCTATACTGCAAGTTACAATTCTCATTGGGGTTGTCTCCACTGACTCTCTATCTATAGGAAATGTGTCTTGTTTTGTTTTACTTTTAAAGATCACCAGGATGTGGCCTCACCTTAGTAGTTTAGTAGCTAGCTGCTCTTGCTTCTATAAGTATACATTTCTTGACACCTCATAAAAGGATAACCAATAAAACACACACCCCCCCATTTATTTATTTATTTATTTGCACTTTAAGACATTAACATCTTGTTGTTTCTGTTACCTGACTCCTTCGTGATTTCAGCAGCTTTTGGAAGGTGGGAGGAATAAAAGGAATCAATTGATCAGAGGTGGACTAATTCTCCCCTCACCCTCCCCACTTGCACACAGACTTAGGTGGTGCATTCTGAGCTATATGCAATGACCCAGAAAAGGGAACCGAGACTCACAGGAATCAGGTCTCATCAATCATCTGATCCAAACTGCTCATCTTTTTGCAGTGTATTCTAAACTCAGCATCCATCCACAAAAATTACATTTAGACACATAAGAAAGAATAAAGAATGTTGGTGCACACAGCCATCAGTTCTGTAACTGACAGATTTTTTTAACGGCGTATATTAACTTTGACAAGATAGTGATAATCATGACCTTTTTTATCTGGTCACCTTTCTTCCAAACATTTTCTGAGTATTTTCTAGGAGTTAGTTGCTATTTGTTTAAGTCAGACACAATCAATGTGAATATCATTCTGATTCTACTTTCTCTACGTAACTGCATGTAGCCTTCCCATATTACTTTATATCCTTCATGTTTGTCACTTTTAAAGTATAGTGATATTGGATTATTTTCATTTCTCATGATTTCTTTAACTATTCCCAAATACTTAGATACATGGGTGATTTCTGGCTTTGGGTCTGTTTGTTTTTTTGTGATAGAAAATGCCTCTGTGAATATTTTTGTACAGATAAGTCTTTTCTCCCTGCTAATACCAAGTCATTGTTATGGGATCACTGGATCAAAAGATATTAACAGTTTTATAGTTCCTATAGCATAATGCCATATTGCTTTGCAAAAAGATTGTACTAATTCCCAACTCCAGTGGCAGGATATATGTGTGCCTATTTCTCCACAGTCCCACCAATATTGATTTTTTTTTGTCTAGTCTATCTTTGCAAATGTAATACAACCCTCCTTCTCTCCTTCGAAAACTGGAGAGGTTAGGGACTGTTGTGTGTAACATTGCTTGTATCATGGAGTTTTGACTGAAGGGTTGGTTGGTTCTGCCAGTTTTTTTCTTTCTTTTCAATTCTTTATTCCAAAAGGGGTAGAAGGAATGACAAAAGGGAAAACAGATTAAGGGAGGTGGTCAGCAGAAGCAAAACAAATTTTTGAGGAGGGACAAGATAAAAAGAGAGAGTGGATAAACAAAAGAAAATAGGATGGGGGGAAATAGACAATGAAAAATCATAACTGTGAATGTGAATGTGATGAGTTTACCCATAAAACAGACGCAGCTAGCAGAATGGATTAGAAACCAGAATCCAGCAGTATGTTGCTTACAAGAGACACACTTAAAATAGAAAGGCATACATAGAAAGTTAAAATAAGGAGACAGCAGAATCTATTATGCTTTAGTTAAAATAAATAAATTATATGATATATATGATAATATAAATAAAAGCAGGGGTAGCCTGTTAGACAAGTCAAGAGCAAAAAAATAGACCTGATTAAAAGAGATAATCAGGGAAACTACATTTTGATCAAAGATAGTATAGATGAAGTAATATCACAATTTTTTCTAGTAAATTTCTCTGATAAAGGTCTCTTTTCTCAAATATATAGGGAAGAGAGTCAAATTTATACAAATAAGGGTCATTCCCCAATTGGTAAGTTGTCAAGGGATATAAACAGGCAGTTTTCAGAAGAAATAAAAGCTGCCATATGGTTATATGAAAAAAATATTCCAAATCACTATTGATTGGAGGAATACAAATTAAAACAACTCTGAAGTACTATCGCATGCCCATCAGAAATGACAAAGGCTGGCTGGAAGAGATGAGGGAAAAATAGGTACCCTAATAAACACTTAGTAGAATTGTGCACTGGTCTAACCATTCTGGAGAACAATTTGGAACTATATCTAAAGAGCTATAAAACTGACCCTTTGACCCAGCAATACCACTACTAGGTCTGTATCCCAAAGAGATAAAAAGGAAAAGAAAAAAAAAAACCTAGATGTACAAAAATAGTTCTAGTAGCTCTTTTTGTGGTGGCAAAGAATTGGAAATTTAGGGGATGGCCATCAATTGGGGAAACAAGTTGTGGCATATAATTGTGATGGAATACCATTGTGCTATAAGAAATGACAAGGGGGAAGCGGCTAGGTGGTGCAGTGAATAGAACACTGGCCCTGGAGTTAGGAGGACCTGGGTTCAAATCCAGCCTCAGACACTTAACACTTACTAGCCATGTGACCTTGGACAAGTTGCTTAACTGCAATTGCCCTGCAAAAAAAAAAAGAGAAAAAAAGAAAGAAATGACAAGGGGGATGTTTCAGAAAAAAACATGGAAAGACTTACATGAACTGATGCAAAGGAAGCAGAACCGGGATCGTGTACAGGATACTGTAAATATTAAACAATATTGTAATGATTAACAATTGTGAGACTTATCTACTCTGATCAGTACAATAATCCAAGACAATTCAAAAGAACTCAAGATAAAAAAAAATGCTATCCACCTCTAGAGAAAGAATTGAAGACCTCTGAGTGCTAAGTAAAATACAGTTTTCTCATTTTATGTAAATGTTTTACATGATTTCACTTGTATAATTGATTTCATATTGCTTACCTTCATAGTAAGTGGGTGAGGGGCTGGAGGAAGGGAAAGAATTTGGAACTCAAATTTTTAAAAAAATGTTTAAAATAAGTAAATAATGATTTTAAAGAAACGATTCTTTGTTCGTTCGAGAGGAAGGATAGAGTTGGAAATAAAAGTGATATAAAAACAAAAGATAATAAAAATTTAGTGCAGCCCCCACCCAAAGTAACAGTAATAGAAAATGAGAGAGCTAAAATTTAAATCTGGGCTGTTCGTCTTGAGCAGCGGTTCTCAACCTGTGGGTTGCCACCCCTTTGGGGGTCAAACGACCCTTTCACAAGGGTTGCCTAAGACCGTTGGAAAACATATATTTCCAATGGTCTTAGGAATCGAGACGCTGCTCCTCTGGCTGCTCCTCTGTCTCCAGGCGGATCCACCCACATGCAGATACGCCCACATACGAGTATTAAAGGGTCGCAGCATTAGGAAGGTTGAGAACCACTGGTCTTGAGTCTAGTGCTCTTTGTATTACTTATGTTCCTTCCATACAGCCATCAGATACGCTTTTGTGAATAAAAAGACCAACAAAATACAGGAAGATGAATAAAAAGAAGATTAAAAGCCCATTATACTATCTTTGTATAAACCTATAACAGGGAGGCACCTAGAAGATTAAATTTGTACATGGAAAATGAAACTCAGGAAGGGCAAAATGGGGCAGTAAACGTTGTTCAGTCATTTCGGTTGTGTTGACTCTTCTTGACCCCATTTGGGGTTTTCTTGGCAAAGATGCTAGAGTGGTTTGCCATTTCCTTCTCCAACGGATTAAAGCAAACAGAGGTTGAGTAGCCCTGGGTCATACAGCTTAGTGGTCCGTTTTGAACTCAAGTCTTCCTGACTCCAGGCCTAGTGCTCCATCCAGCTGCCTTTAATGGGAGAGACAATATGCATATATGTATGTACAAACAAACTATACAGGATAAATGGTAAATATGAATGAGAAAGGCACTAGAAAGGAGAGAGGTTGAGAAAGTGTTCCCGTAGAAGATGGAAGTTTATTTGGGAATTTTAAAAAGCCAGGGAAGGTAGGAGGTAAAGATGAAGAGGGATAGGCAGAGAAAATCTCCAAAGCCAAGAGATAGATTATCTTATTCATGTAATATCTGGAAGGCCAGGGCCACTAAATTGAAACATGAAGGGGAATAAGATATAGAAAGACAGGAAAGGCAGGAGGGGCTAGGTTAGGAAGAGTTTTGAATGCCAGAGTATTTTGTGTTTGATCCTGGAGGCAATAGGAAGCCACTGGAGTTTATTGAATATGACATGGATATGATCAGACCTGAATTTTAGGGAAAATCACTTTCATGGCCAAATGGAGGATAGATTAGAATGGGGAGAGACTTGAGGCAGGCAGACCCACCAGCAGAGCTATGTGTCCAAGTCCCACCAGTCCAAGCACAAGATGATAAGAATCTGCACTAGAGGGGTGGCAGTCCAAGAGTAGAGAATGGGGCACATTTGAGACATGTTACAAAGGTGAAATCGACAAGCATTGGCCATAGCTTCACTATGGGGCAGTGGTTCTCAACCTTCCTAATGCCTCAACCCTTTAATACTCGTATGTGGGTGTATCTGCATGTGGGTGGACCTGCCTGAAGACAAATAGAGGAGCAGTGTCTCAGTTCTTAAGACCATCGGAAATATGTGTTTTCCAATGGTCTTAGGCAACCCCTATGACCCCTGTGAAAGGGTTGTTCAATCCCCAAAGGGGGTTGCGACCCACAGGTTGAGAACCACTGCTGTGGGGGATGAGAGACAGTGAGGAATTCAGGACCTCTCCTACTTGTGAGCCAAAGGGACTGGGAAGGTGGTGTTGCCCTCTACAGTAACAGTGAAGGTAGGAGTGGGGAGGGTTTAGGGGGAAAGATAATGAGTTCAGTTTTGGACATGTTCAGTTAATCAACATCATATTCTATATAATTCATTCATCCTGTTCTTTAACAAGTCTCTTGGAATGACTCTCAGGGACAGAATAATGAGTCTGTAGTTTAAAAACAAAAACAAAAACAACACTGTCTCATTTACCGTCTGGCTTTAGTATTACCCTGTGTTATACAGTTACAGAACCTATTTGCAATGCAATGAGATCCTCTCCCTTGCTGCCCTCTAGCTCTCGCCAAAGGCATATATCCTTCTCATTACTTTTTTACTGTCTTCCCATTTTAATCCTTCAAGGATTCCTATTTTTAGGCAAACCTCAAGTAAAATTATCCTTTGACCAATAAACTAAATTTCTATTCCTCAGTTCCAACTGCTTATCAGGTCAGAAGGCATTCATCAATATCAACTGTTTAGCAACAGGGCCTGACCACTGACAGTCAGAACAGAGCTCAAGATCCCTGGGCTCTTCCCAGAAGTCTGTTATTATTATTTACTGAAGAGCAAACACTAAATGAACATAGTACAAAGCCCCAGCCCAGCCTGAAGGATTCATAGCTCCAACACTGGGCATGCAGAGTAAGGTGAAGAAGCAGACTGAGTGTGTGTGTGTGTGTGTGTGTGTGTGTGTGTGTGTGTGTGTCTGTGTCTGTGTGTGTCTGTGTGTCTGTGTATGTGTAAAAGAGTAAGAGACAGAGAGAGACAGAGATAAACAGAGACAGACAGAGAGACAGAGACAGACAGAGACACAGAGAGAGAGAGTGAATTAGTTTCGGGACTACCACATCCCATAACTCACCCCAGAGCTTCAGGCAGCAACTCTGCTATCCAACCAATTAAGCCAGGAAAGGGAACCTTCTCAATGGCAAGGATTAAAGCTAAATGAATTCCAACCCTGATGACAGAGATAGTGACCCTTTTCCCTCTAGTCTCATTAACTTAATTAACAGTTGTTGGCAGAAGTATTGAAGTCTGCACTGATTGCACTTTTCTCCTATTTTTCCGCCATCCAATGCTGTAGATAAGTGTTAACCCAGTCGTGCTAGTCAGTACCAGAAATCCAGCAATCCACTGAATTTTCTTACCAGTCCTCCCTCCCCTAGGCAGTACATATGTCTATCAGTCAGTCTTTCTATAGCTGACAAAAGTTATTACACAGGCAACAATCAAATAACCACACATATTAGCTCATATTTTGGGGGCATATATTCATTTATATATATGGCATCACCTTTGGTAAAATGTAAGCCCCTTCAGGACAGAGATTGTTTAATTTTTGTACACCCAACACATTTGTATTCCCTGGTACATAGTGGGCATTGAATATATGCCTGTTAGTTGATTGAGGTTGCTTCAGGTCATCATTTAGCAATACAGTGTTCATTGATGAATTCTTGTTCTTTTTGCTCATTTTTCTGAAGGAACACCCACTGTTTTTAAGCATATAACATTGACTAGCATCTCCAAACTTTCTTCTCCTCAAAAACATATGACTATCTCTTTAATGTCTTCCTCCTACACAACCCAGCACTCTTTAGTATAGTTCGGAGTTGGGGAATAAATTGTTCTGTGAAGTTTGTATTCAGTCAAAGGGACACACTTGAAGACCTAGAGAGCCACATGTGACCTTGAGGCTACAGGTTCCCCACCCCTTGTATAGCTTCCCTGACTCCCAAATTCTTTTTTGACAGTGAATACTTTAGGGACAGAACCTTACCTTCTCCTTTTTTGAAGAGTAGAGGAGAAGACCTAAAACCACACAAGGATTTTTTAAATTTATTTTTTAATAAATTAAATTTTTCTTTCTCCAATATATCTTCTGATTGGCCTTCCAGCCTCATGTCTCTCCTCTTTCTGGTCTGTCCTCCACTCAACTGTAAAATTGGTCCTCCTAAATCAAAGGTCTGGCCATGGCAACATTCGGTCAACTCCAGTAGTCTTCCGTCATTGCCAGGATCAAATATAAAATCCTCTACTTGGCATTCAAAGCCCTTCCTAACATGCTGTAATGCCATGCACCAGCAGATTCCCAAAGGAATGCTACTGTGAACAGCTTTTAGAGTTCAGATTACAAAATATAGTGAACACTCTGTTTATTCCATTACAAATCAAGACAAACATTCAAAACATTATAATATT
>CM053586.1:265123330-265228321 GCA_028646515.1 Pseudochirops corinnae
GTATGTATGCATGTATGTATATGTATATATGTGTGTGTATATATGTATGCATGTATGTATATGTATATATGTGTGTGTATATATGTATGTATGTATATGTATATATATGTATGTATGTATGTATATGTATATGTGTGTATATATGTGTGTGTGTATATATGTATGTATGTATATGTATATGTGTGTGTATATATATGTATGTATGTATATGTATATATATGTGTGTGTATATATATGTATGTATGTATATGTATATGTGTGTGTGTATATATATGTATGTATGTATATGTATATATATGTGTGTGTGTATATATGTATGTATGTATATGTATATATATATGTGTGTGCGTGTGTGCATGTGTGTGTGTGTGTGTGTGTGTGTGTGTGTATGTCATTTTGTCCTAGGAGAATGCCAGCTTCTATGGGACAGGGACTGTTATATCCGTGTCTTTGCATATCTCGTACCAAGTATAGTTTCTGGCAAATATTGGGCCCATAATAAATAAATAAATAAATAAAATAATAAATACCATAATAAATGGTATTAAATTGAAATGTGATAATGAATGTCAAATACCTTGAAAACATAGAAGTGCTACATAAATATTAACAATAATAATAATAGTTGTTATTATTAATAAAAATAGCTGTGGAAATACCCAAGACCTCAAAAAGAGACAATCTCCAGGACAGTTTAGGTACTTCATTGCTGGGCCCGTGATCTCACTGATGTAGGTACTTCCTCCCACAATGCAGATTGTAACCCATCTGTTTCTGCCCATCTTGCACAAATCTTATCCATATACTTCCTTAAATCTGCCACGTGTGGTTCACTCAACATGCTGAGGGCCTTCCACCAGCTCTTTTGATATTGTATGATATGTATACTAACGGAACACATAACACAGCCCTTTGTTATTCCTCATTCTTGCTAATTGAGTTGCCCTTTTTTTTTCCCAGCTAGGGGACACAATGTACTGTAGGTACTGAGCTGAGCCCAGATATCGGAAGATATGAGTTCAAATTTGACCTTAGACTCTTTTTATATGACCCTACACAAGTCACATGATCTTGTCAGCCTTAGTTTCCCCTACTGTAAAATAGCACCTATCTCTTGGAGTTACTGTGAGGATTAAGTGAAATATTTGTAAGGCAATTAGCTTCATTTTTATTGCTTATTCTTCTCCCTCATGGATTCCTCCAAAGACGTCTTTATACTGTTTCTTTTTGTCTAGTTCAAACTTCATAACATATGTCAGCCTGCTAATGCCTGTCACGTGACTCTCCATTGCCTTTTAGATAATTCTTAACATCAGTTCTTCATATATTAATTGTCTGTGGTTCACAACCATATAATGTCACCAGAAGAATATGAGTGTTAAAACATGGGACTTTATTTTAGGGAGAAGTTTAGCGTTGTTACAAGAACTGTATGATTCCTCTAAGGCAATCTAATATTTTATTCTCTCTCTCTTTTTTATTCTGGGCCTAGTTCATTGTCCATTTATTCTGTCTGTCCAAGATACACATACCAATAGACAAGCTTAATAGAAGAACTCAATCTAGGAAGACGGGTAATAATACTGTTCATGGCTGCAGTTGTCTATACACAAAAATACAGATTGTGGGCAATAAACAAAATGAACCAGGGATCTCAGTAACAGGAGATAAATTCAACCTTTAAGGCATTACAGAGACTTGGCAGGATATGACTCACGATTAGACTATGGCAAAGGAAGGGTATATCTTAGTATAAAGGGAAACAGATAAAAGGGGAAGTGGTGTGCTGTCAAGGAGATAGCCTCCCATGAGGAAATCCGGAAAGTGGAGGATGAAAACATAATGTAAAGCATTTAGGGTAAGGGATCAATGGCAGGAAAAAACAGAATCAATATTGTAGATATTTCTAGCCAAGTGAAACAGATTGCAAAGTTGCTTCTAGAAACCTAGCACAAAAGTAGATAATGGCTATGATGGGGGCCTTCAGCTACTTGGTTGTCTACTGGAGGCCTGGAGTTTAAAAGTAGACCAAGTATTAATTTTTCCACTTGCTTTAATGATAACTTTGTGCATTGAAGTTGAAGCAAACTATCAGTGCACTTTGCTATTCTGAACCCAATTCTGATAAACATGGAAGACATAGTTAGTATAATAAAAATGGCAGCCATGTCCATCATCTGGGGAATGACTGAATGAGCTGTGGTATATGATTGTGAAGGAATACTACTGTGCTATGAGAAATGATGCACTCACTGATCTTAGAAAAACATGGGAAGACTTGCACAAAACAGTGAAGAGCAAAATGAGCAGAACCAAGAGAACATCATATACAGTAACAGCAACATTATTTTAACAACAAATAAGTCATTTTGACTATTATTAATACCCAAATTGACTATAAAGAGTATTTGAACAAAGATGCTATCTGCATCTAGAAAAAGAACTAATAAATAGAAGTATGTATAGAAATATATATGTAGATAGATATTTAGATATACACACATATGTATATACACACACTCATTTGTGTCTACTGGTAGTCATCTCTAGGGTAGGGGTAAGAGGAAAGAAAAAAAGAAATTTACATGAAAACTTTATATATTTTAAAGGAACAGCAAATCATGTAAAATGGATTTGCAATTTTATGTGCAATCATCTTTTTTATTATACTGTTTTGTGGAAGTGCTTGTTTTATTCCATAAATTAAAAACAAAATACATTTTTTTTAAAATGGCAGCAACTTTGGGAGGAAGTAAACACAACATATTAAGGTTTGTGATAGATAAAAAAGGAAAATGCTGAGCAAAATCTGACTTGTACCCTCAATTTTAAGAGAGCCTATTTCAAGGAGATCAGAGAAATAACATGTAACATCCTATGGTCTTAAAGTCTATAAGAGAAGTTGGTTTGTGAAGGATAGGAAGCTCTCAGGAAAAAAAAACAAAAAAACCAAACTGAAAATAGAAAGACATAATTCCAATGAGGAAGAAAGGGAAAAGCAATCTTAAGAAACAGATGTGGATACATAGGCAACTCATCACTAACTTGGATTTCAAAAATGTATGTGCATAAAAGCAAGTAACTGAGGACAAATACAAAAATATACCAGAATCTTGTAGGGATATTGTTAGGAAAGCCAAAGCTTGTGTGAGATGAGGCTTACGATGAATACTAAGATCATCAAAAAAGGGCTTTCAAAAAAGTCTAAATCAGATCCTTAAGGGAATTCAAGGAAGGGAAACGACTGCTGCCCGGGTATGGATGAAGCTGTGATAAAACGCAATGCTTGTTTTGCATCTATTTTCCCCAACAAAAAGAAGGGTCTTCAGAGTGGGATAAATAAAACTGGATAGCTGGAAATTGAAATCCACTATAAGCAAAATGATGGTAAGAGAGTACTTAACTTTCCTCAATGAGTTTATGTCTCAGGACCAGATGAACAGCATCCTAGGGCACTGAAAGAAATAGCCTGTATGACTGGTGAGTTCAGCGATCACCACAAATGGTAGATGTTATACTGACAAGAAGATTGGAGTCTGTAAACTATAAACCAATGAAATCAGCACGTTCCTGGCAGAATTCTAGAATGGATTGTTAAAAGAATGGTCAAGCTGTGATTACTAAGAGCCAGGATGGGTTCCTTGAGAACAGGCCATGGCAGAGTAACCTCATTTACTTTGGTGATATCATATTTTGACTGGAAAATAATGGGAGTGTCATAGATATAAATTTCAAGCAAAACCTTTTAACCAAGTCTCTCGTGCTACTTTTTGTGAAAAGATGGATGTCAGATAATAGTATAGGGCAGCTAGGTAGCACAGTGAATAGAGTGCCAGGCCAGGAATCAAGAAGACTCATTTTCCTGAGTTCAAATCTGGCCTCGGATACTTAACTAGCTGTGTGACCCTGGGCAAGTCACTTAACCTCATTTGCCTCAGTTTCCTCATCTGTCAAATGAGTTGGAGAAGGAAATGGCAAACCGCTCCAGTATCTCAGCCAAGAAAACCCCAAGTTGGGTCACAAGGATTTGGACACAACTGAACCAACTGAACATGAAGATATAGTAAGATACAGTGTAGTAAGGTAGATTAAAATAGGTTGAATGGCCAGACCCAAAGAGGAACCATGAATGGATTGATGTCATCTTGGAGGGAGGTCTCTAGCAAAGTTCCACCAGGTATATTATGTTATCAATTTGCCTTGGCCCTGTTGTGGGTTTTTTTTTTAATCAGTGATTCGGCTCAATCAACAAACACTTAGTAAGTACCTACTAAGTGCCAGATTCTGTGCTACCTGCTAGAAATACAAATCATTGTAAAATACAGTCTCTACCCCTAAGGAACTCACATTCTAATAGGGGAAACAACATTTAAATAACTGTGCACATAGAGTAGGTGGGAATTAATCTCAAAGGGAAGGCACTAGAAGCAGGGTGATCAATTAATGAATTCCGCCAAAGGTAGGATCTGAACTGAGTCTTGAAGGAAGCCAGGGAAGGTGAGAAAAGGAAGGGCCAAAGGTGGAGTGTTGTGGTCAAAGAACTGCAAGCAAATTAGTGTCTTTGGTTTATAGAGTGAATAGAGGGGATTAAATTGTAAGATGACTAGAAAGGTGGGAAGAAACCTGACTGGAATTATAAAGAGCATGTTTATCATTTTTACAGAAGCCATAAAACTAGGAGAGATAGCTAACTTCAGATGATAAAATCAGAATCACCAAATATAAAATAACTGGCCAGCTCTAATAAGTTTAGATTTAATAGGGATAAATGTGAAGCCCTCCACTTGAGGGTTTTTTTTTTTTAAAGAAATCAAATTCCTAGAACTGTGCCCAAAGGGCTATAAATAATTGCATACCCTTTAAGCCAGTAATACCACTTCTGGGGTTGTATCCCGAAGAGATCATAGAAGTGGAAGACCCATATGTACAAAAATATTTATTGCAGCTCTCTTTGTAGTGGCAAAAAACTGGAAATTAAGGGGATGCCCATCAATTGGAGAATGGCTGAACAAGTTATGGTATATGAATGTAATGGAATATTATTGTGCTATAAGAAATGGGTAGGAGATGGACTTCATAATTACCTGGAGAGGCTTATACGGACTGATGCTAAGTGAGAAGAGCAGAACCAGGAAAAATCTGTACACAATCACAGACACAACATATGTGTGACAACCAATCTTGATAAACTAGACTCTTCCTTGCAATGCACAGTTATAAGACAAATCTACAAGTCTCAGGATGGAAGGAGATATCTACATTCAGAGAAAGATCTAGAAAGAACAGAGTTTAAATGGAGATTGAAGCAATCTACATGCTCTTGTTCTTTTTCATGTCTGGTTTTCTTTCTTTTTTCCCCACTGTTCACTCCATCAGTTACAACCCTTCTATACAACCAGACTAATGTCCACTGTGAAAGTATTTGCAGATCCTATACATGATTGCACGCTGCCACGGTTGGGGGGGGGAAGAGGTAGGGGAGAAAATTTGAAACTCAAGGGATTCTGGAACTGAATCTTGTAAATTAATAGTAAATAAAGAAATCAGTTTAAAAAAAAGAAATCAAATTCCTAAGTACAAGGTTTAGGCATGGCTGAATCATAGGGGTTATGGATAACAGCATGTAAGAAAGAAATGAAATTGCAAGCTCAATGTGAGTCAATGATGGGACAGACAGATGAAAAGTCAAATGGGATTTTGGGCATGGTGAAGAGAGGCATGGTGTACAGAATACAGGAGGTAGCAATCCCTTTGCCCTGGTCAGATCATACATTGAATAGTATATTGAGATCTGAGGGACATTGATAAGTTAGATGGTAATTGGCATGGCTAGAGGCTTGGAGAGGATTCTCTAGAAGGATACATTGAAGGAACTGGGCGTGTTTAATGTGATGTAAAGATTTATGTGTCAGTAGACCTTCTTATATTGACTAGAGCTTAGCCACTGCCCATAGACTTGTCCCTTAGCAGTCTCTTCCCAAGTGAAGGCTAGCCCTTCAGCTATCTGTCAGGGCCCCACTTCACCTTTGCCCCCTGGTTTTCCCTGCTTCCTTAAGACTCAGCTCAGACTCCACCTTCCCCAGGAAAGTCCCATTTCAGGTCCCCTATAATGGGAAAGAGCTTTTTCCCTCCAAGATCACCTCCCATCTATTCTGCACATATCTTATCTGTGCATAGGTATTTTATATGTCATCTCTCTCTTTAGAACATGGGCTTCTAGGGGACAGAAACTCCTTGCCTTTCTTTGTATGCCCAGGACAATGCCTGGGACATAGTAAGTGTTTAACACTGACCCACTGATATCATCATTTCATGGGCAGGGCACCAGAACCAGCACACATTCTGTCTCCTTAGTTCAATACAGAGGCACCCCCTCCAAATGCCGCCTTAATAACCCTGTTGCCCACACTCGCAGTCAGCTCCAAATGTCTGAGAATACATTTTTGGAAGTGCCCACAGTACTACACGTGTATCTATGCCTGACATGCCCTCAGACTTCGCAGGGATCTACTCTCAAACACAACCCCAGTCACTCACAACCCACTGTGTTCTCTCACCCTTTCTTAGCCCCCTAGTCTTAATAACAATGAATCCCTCAAACCACAACATTAGCAATCAGGCCATAGTCCATTCTCCATACATTCCATTCTTGACACTCTCCTCCACTCCATTGATTGCCATTGTCCAGAGAATCTCCTAATTGCCCCTTTTTGGGGAAGAAGAAAGAAGAGTATTCAATAACTAGGAACAGCTGCAAACCCTCCTGGACTCCAGCACACAGCTGCTCCCTCTCCACTCCCCTCCTCAGACTGTATCATTAGGGGGAATATGATACCTGTCTTCTAGTGTTTGAAGAGGGGTGGGATTTAGAAGAGAGCTTAGGCTTAGTCTGTTTGGCTCCAGAGGGCAGGCTTCTTAACAATAGGTGGAAGATTCAGAGGAACAGATTTTGGCTTGATGGAAGGAAATTTACTAATAACTAAGGCTATCCAAAAGATGAATTGAGCTGCTTTTGGGGCTGGTGTTCCCCACCCCAAACCCAGCTTGTTGGGGATGTTGAAGAAGGGATTACACTTCAGGGATGCTACAGTGGCTTCTGAGGTGACTTCCAGTTCTGAGATCCTATGATTCTGAATCACAGTCCAAAGAGGCAATCACAGTCCACAGGCCAGTAGTCCAGATTTAAGCAGATGAAATATAATAGAGATAAAGGAGAAGGGAAGGGAATAAGCATTTATTAAGTGCCTACTATATGCTAGACACTGAGCTAAGTGCTTTACAAATATTATCATATTTGATCCTCAGAACCCTGTCAGATAGGTGTGGCTCATTATCCCTATTTTATCCCTTAAGCTGAGGCAAACCGATTTAGTGCTTACCCAGGGTCACCCACGTAGTATCTGAGACCTGATTTGCACTCAGTTCCTCCTGATTCCAGTCCCTGTGTTCTATCCACTGCACCACCTAGCCTGCCTCCATCAAATTGTACATTGAGGTTTTAAAAGATCAGCAGCTTCACAGGTTCAGCATGAGGGAGGTGTAGCTAGATGATAGTGTGAAGAAAATTTGGTTGGGACTTGGGGAAAGCATGGTTAATGGCCTGAGAACTAAATGCGAACCAACGGTTTGACATGGCACTTGACTGATGTAATCTTAGTCTGCAGTATTAGCATCCATCCCAAGGGAAGTTCTAGGCCTGTTGTGTTGTGTAATGGTGGTCACCCTAGCACCCACCACCTGGAGGCCCCTCCCTCAGGGTTCTCTGGCAGCCTTAAGGGGATTCAGGGAGTGTCTGGCCTCTGACATTGGCTCAAATTCACACCGACTGTATGAGTTTGCTTGGAAGACCCTAGAGCAGTGGTTCTCCACCTTCCTAATGCTGCGACCCTTTAATACTCGTATGTGGGTATATCTGCATGTGGGCAGACCCGCCTGGAGATGGATAAAGGAAGTGTGTCTCGGTGCCTAAGACCATTGGAAATATGTGTTTTCCTATGGTCTTAGGCGACCCTGTTTGACCCCCAAAGGGGTCGCAACCCACAGGTTGAGAACCTCTGCCCTAGAGATTCTAGGAGGTAGGAATTAGAATGGGAGTATACTGGAGAAATGAGGGATCAGTTGTGCTCAGGGTAAGATGAAATAATGGAAAGGTAGATGAATGAATCAATGAATGGAAAAGCACTTCGTAATTATTTACTATATTTATATCTAGGGCAGCTAGGTGGTACAGTAGATAGAGTGCCAGGTCTGGAGTCAGGAAGACCTGAGTTCAAATCCAACCTCAGACACTTATTAGCTGTGTGACCCTGTTTGCCTCAGTTTCCTTAATTCTGTACACCTGTAAAAATGAGATGGAGAAGGAAATGGCAAACCACTCCAGTATCTTTGCCAAGAAAACTTCCCGAAAGGATCACAAAAAGTTAGTCACAACAACAGGCAATAGTCGCCTCACTGCATTCTACCCATTCATCTGAGTAAGTTGAACCTCTTACAATTCTTTTGATCTAGGAGGAACTTACTTGCAGAATGATATACTGGAAAGAACACTAGGCTTGAAGCCTGGCTCCTTCACTATCTGGGCAAGATATCTACTGTCTCTGGGACCTCCGCTGGCTAATCTGCCAAATGAGGGCAATGAACCATATTATCTCTAAGATGTCTTTCCATTTCTGATTCAGTACACGACCATCATCATCAAGCATTAATTAAGCACCTAGTCTGTACCAGGCCCCATGCTAATCAGTAGGAATGCTAAGGAAGGCAAAAACACAATCCTTGCCTTTAAGCTCGTGTTCTAATGAGGGACACAGCAGGCAAACAGCTGTGAATATACAAGATATACGCAGACTAAATTGAAAGAATATTTAGTATCTATTAACAACATAAAACCCATAATTTTTAATGTGTTCTCTTATGGCAATAATAACCGTAACAGAATTTCTGAGTCTCAGATTCAGTTCTTCTGTTTTTTGATTTGCCTTCACTGAGCACAAAGGGAGATGTTAGCTGTTAAAATGCATGAAGCATATTTCCTGCAGGATATTAGCTATCACTGTGCCATTAGTGACACTGACCAATGACCCACCCTCTCGGGGCCTCAGTTTCTTTTTCTAGAGCTGTGGTCCTTAACCATGGGTCCATGACTGTGCTTTTTTATGTCTATATTTCAATTTTATTGGTTTCCTGTGTTATCCTATGTTTTTATTTTATGCATTTAAAACATTATTCTGGAAAGGAAGTGTACCGGCTTCACCAGACAGCCATTGGAGTCTGTGACACAAAAAGAGGTTAACCACTCCTGGATTACATGATTTTTCAAATGCTTTACTTAGGAACGAAAGCTTTCCACAGGCAGAATGGTTTCTTTGGAAGGTAAGGGGCTGCCCTTCCCTGGAGGTCAGCAAATAGCAAATGCTCTCCTGGAGGTCAGAAGAAGCAATTCAAGGGCACTTTCAACATCTCTCTGAAGATCTTTGGAATTGATTGTGAGGGGTGGGGTTAGCCCAGGATTGCCTGGCATCATGTACCAGTGTCAGAGGAGGTGCTATGCTCTTGGAGCAAAGCAAAGTTGCCGTAGCTCAAGAGAAACATGAGATGTGCAGTCTCCACTCCAAATGTTCATATGGACTATTTCTGCCCGACCTATGGTAGAGCTTTCTGAGCATATACTAGTGTGATCAGTCGCAGTCAGATACACTGTACCTTAACTCCAGCATGGTGATATCATTTTGGTCCCCTTCAAGAATAAAGAACAACAACCACTTAATGCTTTATAGTTAAATTTCATGTTAAACTTTCCTTTCCTTAACGAGGGTACTTAATCAGTCTGGTGATACCTATGGACCTCTTCTCGGATAATTATTCCCTGATGTGGCATATCTACTTAGAAAACCACAAGTTAACATTATCTATGTTGCATTTTAATTTATTGTTTACATGACCTAGATGTAAAGAGAGATATTAGAAGAAAATTTGAAGAACATGGAACATATTACTTATCAGACTTTTGGATAAGTGGACAATTTATGAATAAGACATAGAGATCAGAGTGAGGTATAAAATAAATAACTTCAAGTACATTAAATTAAAAAGGTTTTATACAAATAAAACAAATATAGTAAAGATCAGAAGGAAAGCAGAAAATTGGAGGGGGGATTTTATAGACAGTTTCTCAGATAAAGGTCTCATCTCAAATATATAAAGAACTTTGTCAAATCTATAAAAATATGGGTCATTTCCCCAACTGATAAATGGTCAAAAGATATGAACAGGCAGCTTTCTGATGAAGAAATCAACACAATTTATATTCATATAAAAATGCTCTAAATCATTATTGATTAGAGGAATGCAAATTAAAACAACCTATCAGATTGGCTAAAATGATTGAAAGGAAAAGCGACAGATGATGGAGGGGATGTAAAAAAATTGGGATACTAATTCATTGTTGGTGGAATTTTGGAGAGCAGTCAGGAATTATGCCCAAAGAGTTGTTAAACTGCCTATGTACCCTTTGACCCAGCAATACCACCAGTAGGTCTATTTCCAAAGATGATTAAAGAAAAAGGAAAATTTCGAACCTATTTGTTCTAAAATGTTTATAGGAGCTCTCTTTGTGGTGACAAAGAACTGTAAGTTTTGGGAATCTCCATCAATTGGGGGATGACTGGACAAGTTGTGGTTTATGATTGTGATTTAATATTACTGTGCTATAAGAAATTATGAGCTTGATGATTTTAAGAAAACATGGATAGATTTGTATTGAAATAATGAAGAGTAAAATGAGCAGCACAAAGAGAACGTTGTATACAGTAACAGCAATATTGTTTTAAGTGCAGCTTTGAATGAATAAGTCATTGTGACTATTAGAAATACCCAAATTAACTACAAAGGGCATATGAAGGAAGATGCTATCTGCATCCAGAGAAAGAACTGATAAATAGAAGTATGTCCAGAATGACTTTATGTGTGTGTGTGTGTGCTTGTGCGCTTGTGTGTATTTGTGGGTAATGGTAACCATCTCTGGGAAGAGGGGGGGAGGAGGAAGAGGAAGAAAAAAAGGAGAAATTTACATAACTTTTTAAATATATTTAAAAGGAATACGGAGTTGTTCCCTGTGTAATCATCTCTTTTTTCTTATACTATGTATTAAAATACTCGTATTATTCCATAAATTTAAAAAGAGAAAAGAAATTTGTTAAACATTTTCCAAATACACTTTAATCTGGTTCCTGGACACTCCTGAGTTTTAAAGGCTGCTTGGGCTGTGGGCTGTGAATTTGACCCCTCTGCACCAGACCTCCAAAGTCCCTGCCACCTCAAATTCTATGAATCTCTCATCCTTATGCTCTTATCTGTAGGCTGTTTTCTGAATCCTCTTCCAATTTAGGATGTATCTCTGGTAAGATCATAGAAATTCAGAACTTTACATTTGGAAGGGACTTTTTATTTTTTTAAGGAAAGAAGAAGAAACTGAAACCTAGTTTGTTCAAAGGCATAATAATAAAACTGGGAAGGATAATGACTCATACTTGCTTAACACTTAAAGGTTAATTTTCCTTGCAACAAACCTGTGAAGCAGGTATTTGTATCATTGAATCATTGACTTCCAAACTGGAAGTGTTGTCAATGTTGATTAGTTTGGAATCATTGACTTCCAAACCTCAGACCAGGGGACTAGTCCAATCCCCTAATTCTATAGTTGAGGAAACTAAGATCCAAGGATGGTCATTGACTTGCTCAAAGTCACACATATGGCAAGTAGCAAGACTGGGACTTGAACCCAGATTCACTGTCCCCAAATCCACAATGGTAGTACAAGCATTATTCCCATTTTACAGAAGAAGAAAATAAAGTATATAGTAGTTAAGGAGCTTGTTCAAGGTCACACAGCTCATAAGTGTAGAGAAGGGTTTAGAACTCAGGTCTTCCCATTCTTGGTCCAGTTCTCCATCCGTTAAGTTGCGTTGTCTTCTCATGGCTGGGCATAAAAGGAAGATGACTTCAGGGTTCCCATTTATTCAATTCATTCTAAATCCCAGTGTTAGACTTGCTTTAAGAGAGGAACAAGATTTGCAATAATGATACATGATTCAATCTTGGTTCACAATCACTCTTTGAATCTTAAAATTAAATCTTACTTTGCTTGCAAAGAGTCAATTATTATATAGTCTGTTCTCTACCCCCCCAAGTTGTTATATGTCCTGTGCTTGTTTTCACTGATTTTCATTCCATTTATTCCTCACAATTCTTCAATTTATCAAGGCCACTTTGAATTTTGATTATATTAGGTAGAGACAATAAGTGGTGATTTTTTTACTTACATTATTTACTATACTACATTGTGTGTGAGAGACCAATATGTGAATAACAGAGATTATAGCTTCCATAGCGTAAAGTAGCCAACTATTTTTTTAAAATTAGCTTAAATTTACCGTATCAACCCTGTCGAACTGTTCACCATCCTATTTACTGGGTGTCATCTACAGACCTAAGGCTTCCAATATATATTGTACATTGGGTACACAAGCCCCCTAGTTATGTGACGGAGCAAGTCACTTTATTGTCCCAAGTCCTGAGTTTCCTTCTTGGAAAAAAAAGGAAGATAATTCTTACCAATAACATAATTAGGAATTCTTGTGTTCACAGTTAATTCACTGAAGGAGGGATGAGGGTTCAGTTCAAGAGAGTCCATCCTGGGTGTCATTATTCCAGGAAAGAGAGCAGCCCATCCCCCAGGGTTTCAAAGCTGTGCTCCCATAGACAGGGCTGACATCCTCAAATCACCAGGAAAAGGTGGAGTGTGGAGAAAGCCACGGGCAAGAGGGAAGGATGCTGCAATGAGAAAAGTTGGCTCTGAGAGAGGACTACAAAAGTGCTGGGACACGGGAGGACAGTGAGAGACTCAAGGGGACAGAGACTAAAGGATTCAATGAGCAGAGAGGAAAAGGGACCCATCTTGTATCAGTGGCCTGGGTCAAAGCTCCAGTCATTGCCACATCAGTTACTCTGGCTACTTGAGTTATTTGCCCCACAGGATTCTTTTTAAGGAAAAATTTTTGTGACCTTAAAATACTATTTGCAGATAGAAGTTATTGTCATGATGACATAGTAGTTCAGACTGGCTATCAATTCAATGATTTTTTTTATTATGTCCGTGTTGATTAGTTTGTATATTATAATTTACTCCCTACTACAACAAAGGAACAATAAGGACCTGTCAAACAAGTGGGATGAATAAGGTTTATTAGAAAAAGCTTTGCTTGTCGAGTTGTCCAGGTGGCTCTGATACAAAAAAAAAAAAGAAAGGAAAAGTAAGGTTTATGTGGAAAGTTTTACAAGGAGAATGCAGATTTGCTATTTAAAACCAAGAAGTCCACCTGCCTGGGAGTTGAAAAACAGTGAATGTGAAAATGGGCAAGGAAAGATCCCTGAAACAGGTCACCCAGTTTTCCCATAATTCTTCCTCCTTTTTTTCATAGCACAACTTTGAATTGTTTATAGTCAGGTGATCCTGATTGTACCTGATCTTTGCCCTGGATAGGGCATGATTTTAGAGTCTGGAGAGGTGATCTCTAAAGGGATGGTTATGTGGCAAGTTTTGCCATCATGCCAATAAAACGTGAGAGTCTAATATATAACTTACGTATATGATTGGGGTTCATCAAAGCATATAGCAGAACCACTTGGCTTTCAAAATGGTGGAGAAAAGTTCTAAAATGAAACTTCCTCTCAGGCGTATGGTACCTCCCCAGTTCACTTATCTGTGGAGGGCAGGTAACAGTAGATCCTCACCAGCATGAGTCTTTAGCCACAGGGCAGCTTCAACAGAATGTAAATTGAGGCCAAATTGCTCTTATTTATATAAAGAAAAGACTTCAGTTATTGTATAGTTTGTCAGGAAAATTACTTCTCATCTGGCCTTAAAAGATTTGAGGAGCTTAATTGGTCAGGGTACATGCAAATCAATGTGCTATAGACAGGTAAGAATTCATAACTTCTCTTTAGGACACCTTGAACTTAACACACCTTCAACACTCTCAGCAGCTTTGGATGCAGGAAGCTAATATCTCAAAGGAAGATCTATACAGGACAGTTTCTCACAATCAGTCAAGGGATGAGCCAAATTCAGTGACCTTGGGAGGTGGTTGTTATCTCACGGTAGGGCAGTCAACATAGTGCAGGTACTAATAACTATCCTGAGAATAACACAGAAGGAACTGACATTAGATTACAGTAATTGTGTTTTCTTTTTATGTGTGTGTAAAAGCTAAAAAAAGGAAAATGACTATTGAGATTTTAATAGACCAGCTAAGAAGTTATAATCAGTTTTGATCCACTTCAGTGGAAACTATTAACTCACATACAAGCAGGAAGGTCTATGTTACTTAACAAAGTGTTTCTCCTTCTGGGAAAGGAAATCTCACCAAAATGGGGTTAGGAGAGTCATTGGGGAGAGTAAGACTCTCAGTTTAACCGTACAATAAATAACAAATGGGTCCAATCCCATGCAAGGGCTTGATCCCTCATTTATCCTTCTCCTGCAGATAGAAATCCGTATATCAATAGCCCCTTAGGATCCATGTGAGGTATATCCCAGCAGTCACATAAAGTCCTAGGCAATAAAAGGCTACCTAGGCAATCCAGAAGCTGATGTCAGGAATCTCTTCTTGGAAACTAAAGAGGGCTGTGCCTGATTAGTACTTGAAGGGATAACGGCCTAGAAATATTGGTACATTTTTGAGAGGCAGTAGGATGTAGCATAAAGAGCACTGATTTTGGAATCAAGGAACCTGGATTCATATTTCAAAGCTGATATTTACTACCTATAAGACCTTAACCTCATCTGTTTCCTCATCTATAAAAATGAAGAGTTGTCCTAGATCAGTGGTTTTCAACCTTCCTAATGCCATGATCCTTTAATACAGTTCCTCATGTTGTGGTGACCCCCAACCATAAAATTATTTTCATTGCTACTTCATAACTGTAATTTTGCTACTGTTATGAATCATAATGTAAATATCTGATAATGCAGGATGTATTTTCATTGTTACAAATTTAACATAACCCACAGGTTGAGAACTGCTGTGCTAGACGATGCTCCCCAAATCCCATTTTTACTATAGTTCCCATGATTGCAAAATGTCTTTTTTTGTTATTAGAATGATTTGGATAGAAAGAAAAAAGTCAACAGAAAGAAGCTGATTCTTGGTTTTCAGACTTAGGTATAATGCATAACAGAAACACATGCTCCAGTCTTTCACAGACTCAAACAGCTGTTCAAAACACCCTGGAAAACCACCATATCATCCAAAGGATCTTTTGTCCTTCAGTTTCCATCTTAAGAATAGGTTACTGAACTCATGTTTTTGCCATGATGCTCCTGGACAATCTATTCTACTAGCAAAATAATAGTGCTAGAAATTAAATTAAACCATTTGGAAACCAGTGGCTCACTTCTATGACTTTCCTCCTTTCTTTATCCAAGTTCCTGACCCTTATTGTCAGGAAGCATATTCAATTACTTGCTTTTACTGGGAGAGCACATTTTCCTTCAGGACCCATTGAGGTATTAAACAAATGATTAGCATCAGAGTGAATTTTTCTCTCAGGCAGAGGTATCAAGGTAAGCCAGATGGTGGTGATGTGGTTTATGTTACGGAGGTTGCCAGTTATAGCAGGGGAAAGGACCAAACAGAGACACAGAAGTCTTGGCTTCTACTGTCCTCTCTGTTACTGACTAGCTGTGTGGACTTTGGGCAACTATTTCTGATGTGGTGCCCCTGTAATATTTTGGGGTGACTTTGTCTTCAGTCTGTAAAAAATCTCATTTGTGTTCAGGCACCTAGGTATGTAATATCAGTCTGTAACATCAGCTTGTGCAATTAGGTTGTAAAAGCTACATTTCTCCCCAGCCATAAAGCATTAACTCTGTCCCTTCCCTCCCCCCCCCCCCAGCCTAAAAGTATTCCTTAATTAGAGAAATGTATACCTCCTTTGTTTTAGTGGTCAGCTATAAACAAGACTCATCCATCTTATCAAAAAGGACTTTGATAGCAAACTGGATGGGTACTTCTCATTTAAATTTGACCTCAAATTTAACCGCTGGTTGACTTTATGACGGTTCAAGGCAAAAACCACACCTCCCCCTCATAGCCCCCCCCCAATTTCTCCCAGTGAATTATGGGCAAAACACATGCACAGTTGATGTGAAGGGTGCATGTTCCTTTAAGTATTAGCCACTCCTTAGCTCCTCCCAAACTCCTCCCTAACTCCACCCTTGCCCACCTAGTTGGCATAATGAACCTATGACTAACAGTTTTATGTTTTTAAAAACTGCATCTCTAGCCCCTGGTCTTTGCAGGCTTTTTCTAGCAGGCTTTTTTCTATCACACCTCCTGCCCACTGTAGAGCGTCACACTAAATCTCCTAGAATTTTCTAGGTTTTTGCAGACTTTTTCTATCTTCCCCCTGCCTGCTGCAAAGCTTTGTGACATAGAACTTTGTAACTCTACCTTAAATCCTTGTCACCTTGCAGGTTTCCTAACCCCCTTTGCCCCAGTGTAACAATAAACTTTTATAACTCTGCCAAAAGACAGTTGAGTCCAGTAATTCTTTTCGGACAACGAACCTAGACAGGATTTCAATTGAAATCCCCCCTACTTATACCTCTTCAATTCTACTCACCCAGGCCTGTTTCTTCATCTCTAAAATAAAAATAATAATATCCGTCTGTATCTGGGAATATAAAGTGTTACATACAGATTAAAAAGACATTATCCTAAAGAAATGTCATCAACATCTTTATTGTCAACTCACAAACATACTGCTCATTAGACATCTGGAGAGCTGGCCTTTGGGCTGAATGATGTTCACCCCTTCACAGGCTGTTTTAAGGTCACCACACCAGACCCTATAAGGACATCACTGCCAGGATTTCTTTTCTAGAAAGTTAGAATTTTATATATCCTGAGCTCCTCTTCTGCCCTAGATATGGCATTATGACTGATAACAAATCTCTGCTCAAGTCTCTGGCCTTGTAAAGTCTGTGCTCCCGAGAGCTGGGAATTCTGTTGTGCTCTTCACTCAGAATATGCATAGGAAATAGATGTTATCAGGAGAGAATTTCTGAGCTCTGTGGGAGCAGACCATAAGAAATATAACAAGGGTCTAAATCATGCCCAGAGCATCTGAGATGGCATTTTCCCAAGTGAAGAAGCTGGGACCCTGCTTCCAGAATAGTGGAAGCACTCGTAGACATTCTATAACTGGTTCTGGTTGACTAACCACATGTTGAGTCTCTCTGATTAGCTCTGGAGGCATTCAAAAAGACCTGTTAGAATTGTTTTTAAGAAAGCCTGTTGACTTCAGCTACTTCCTCCTTGTTGTTCTTCATTTCATTATCTTATGATGTGCCTCGATTGTATCGTGTCTTACAAAAGACACATAAAGGAAAAAATGTAAATAAAAATAAAAAATAAAAAAGACATAAAGGGAAAGGCCCCAAGAAATAGGACTGAATCTTTGGATTTTAAATCTAGGTGCTGGGGCAGCTAGGTGGTGCAGTGAATAGAGCACCAGCCCTGGAGTCAGGAGGACCTGAGCTCAAATCCAGCCTCAGACACTCGACACACTAGTGTGACCTTGGGCAAGTCACTTAAACCCTTCTGCCCTGCCCTCCCCCCTCCAAAAAGCAAAAAATAAATAAAAATAAAAAATAAATCTAGGTAAAAGGAGTAGTCTTCAACCTTGGGAGTTTTAAAAGACTGGGAAAGTGAGCTGTGGGAATTCAGTCCAGGTGTTGTAGCCAGCCCAGCATCAATGTCGCAAGGAGCAAGGAGTGATCTTTAGGAAAGACCTAAAGGAACTTGGAGGGAGCCATGGTAGGAACTGAGCTAAGTTTTTACCCTAATCTCCCCAACAGGAGAATGAGATGGTATGGGAAGGGCCTGAGGTGTTAGAGGAGACATTTGTATGTTTGTTCTTACTGTATTTTGAAGCGAACATCCATTCATAAAAGCTACAAGGGTTACGTGGTTAAATGAATCTGGGGTGTTAGTCATTGTCCCTCCTAACAAATGAGCAGGAACCCAGTGGGAGTTTAAGCCAATGACGGAGAAAAAAATAGCCCCAAACTCACTGGAGTCCCTGAGACCCCTGAGAGGGATTTGTAGGCTTCCCAAGCCTAAGGAAGTGGGGCCGGGGCATATGTACAATGCTAGAAAACCTTGCTGCCATTTGTTTGAAAGGTTTCCTTTCACCGATGATCAGCTGTCCTCTTTCCTTAAGTCCCAATAGGAACTCAGTTGAAATGTGATACTTCACATATCTGCCAAACAGATTTAGAAATATCCTGAAACTATATTCTGTTCTGCCTTCCTCTTTCTTATCCTCTCCTCCCTCCTCTCCTCCAAAAAAAAAAAGCAATTGGAACAGAAACTACTTCCTAGCTATTATCTGCATTTTCCTCCTGAAGTTACAACTCAAAATATTTGCATTTTAATTCAAGAACATCAATGGGGCATGGGGGTGGGGTGCATTTTTGTTCCTTTTGGCCTGGGAAACCAGCACTGCTATCTATTCTGAATAATTAACATATTTTTAAGAAAGCCAATTCTTTACCACCTTTCTTTAAATCTGAGCAAGAGAAAGTAAAGTAATTTGGGAGGCCTATTTCTTAAACTTACTGTGAGTTTGTTTTATTGCTGCAAAGAGGATTCTCTCTGATGGGACCTAAGCTTCTAGGAAAGGAAGGGAAGCTGGGGAAAGTAGCAAGAGATGTTTTGCTAATGGTCATATGGCCGGGGGCTCCGTTCCTGATCTGAAGAAGATTCATTTCTCTTTCCAATGCTACACTCATTTTCTTTCCTCATTCTCTAACATGACTGGTTTCCATTGGAATCTACAGATAACATCTTGAGAAATAATAATAATAAGCCTGTAAAAAGTTGGCCTGGCAACTCACTGTTCATATAAATGCTATAATCACAGCTACTGAAGGTGCAGAAAAGTGAGTTCTTGCCACCAAAGGCCTTGGCACCATCAAATGACTCAATATTAGAAACTGATATAATTATAATAGTAGAAATGGCACTTAAGAAGGGGCATTACCATCTGCTTTGCCACCAGACCCTAAGGACCATCAGACCTTGCCATCTGACTTGCAATGAAAACTTTCCATATGTGTTATCTCCCCCATAAGAGCAGGGCCTGTCTTACTTCTCTATTTGTATCCCCAGAACATAATAAGCACTTAATAAAGTCACTTACTGGTCTGCCTTTTTCCATTTACATCACAGACTCATCATTATTCCATTACATTCACATACAATTTGCTCATCCATTTCCTAGTTAATGAGATCCATGGTTCTTAGAAACATCACCATTTCCTCAAAGTGCTGAGAGTTGTACAGATGTACCAGGTGTGCTGTGTTATTGCCAGCTCCAGGCAAAATCGTTCAGTGCTCACAGCCATGAAGTTAAAGGGACAAAACCATGTAAAGAACTGAGCACATTCCTTCCCATCAGATGGCGTGTTTTATTCTCTCTCGAAGGTACACTTGAGGAACTTGAGCCTGTTCCATTTGGTTAATCAAATGGTCAGGTATGAGACCATCTGGTGTTTAAGATGGTATTGGAGAGAGGTAACATGACTTGGTTGATGAGAATCAGGCTCAGAGTAAAAAAAAAAAAACAAAAAAAACAAAAAACAAACCTGAAATCAAGTCCTACCTGTCACATACTAGCTGGTGATCCCTGGGAAAGCCCCTTAACCTCTCATTATAACAGTAAACACTCTAAGACTATAAGTAAGATGCAAATACTGTGTTCATCTGTCTTGACAGAGGTAGTGGATGACCAAGATAAGTAAGGCAAAAGCAAGAGAGGCCATAGCTGCCCTGGATAAATTCAAGTCACCTCATTCAAATGGCACCTCCACAATTGCTGGAAAACAAAACAAAACAAACACAAAAAAACTCCCACAAAAAAAAAAATGTGCAGATGTGATTGTTGAGCAACTGTTATTAATATTTGACAACAAAATGGCACATGAAAGAGATAATACACGGTCAGAAAAGGGCAAACATCCTGATTTTCAAATAAAGAGAACTTTATATTCCAACTTTATGAGTCATTGAATTTGACTGGCAACCTCTGTAACATAAACCTCATCACCACCATCCGGCTTACCTTGATACCTCTGCCCGAGAGAAAAATTCACTCTGATGCTAATCATTTGTTCAATACCTCAATGGGTCCTGAAGGAAAATGTGCTCTCCCATTGAATTTGACTCCAATTCTAGGGACCATTTTCTAGAATGGATCTTTAAAGAAATGGTTGCCAAACATCTGGAGAGGGAATTATTGATTACAGAGTTTGCATGGCTTCATTGAAACTAACTTCATTTCCTTTTGGATAGAATGACTAAACTAGTAAATGAGGGAAATCTTATTTTATTTATTTTATTTTATTTTTCAACGAATAAGCATTTATTTTCTCTTTCCCACTTCTCCCCCTAATTTAAAAGGAAAATGAAACCCCTGTGACAAATTCATAAGGAAAGCAAAATAAATTCCCACATTTTCCACGTCCAAAAATAGGTGTCATATTCTACATCTTAAGTCCTATGGAATCCTGTTTGGTTGCTGTCTTCATCTGAGTTCCTCATTCCTTCAAATTTAGTTGTCTTTATAACGTTATTGTCATTGTATGATTTTTCTTTGCCTGGTTCTACTAACTTCATTCTACATCATTTCATACAAGTATTTCCATCAATTTCTTAATTTCTTATAACACAATAACATTCCATTATGTTAGTCATAATTTGTTCAGCTATTCCCCCAATTAATAGATACCTCTTTAGGTCCCAACTCTTTTCCATTACAAAAAGGGCTACTATATATATTTTTGTATATGGGAGTTCTTCTTTCTTTGATCTCTTTGGGAGACTATGTAATAGTATCAGGGGTCTTTGGGGCATCAATGTCTTTGGGGGAAGAATAGCTTTTTAAAAATGTTCAATATTTTATTTTTCCCCAATTACGTAGGAAAATAATTTTAACCTTTGTTTTTTAATTAATTAATTTTTAATTTTCTCCATTCACTTACATAGAATTTTGAATTCCAAATTTTCTCCCTCTTCCCCACCTCAAGATGACATGAAGTCTGATACAGGCTCTACATATATATTCATATTAAACATATTTTCACATTAATCATGTTGTAAAGAAGAATTAGAAGCAATGGAAAAACCACAAGAAAGAAGTAACCAAAAAAAGAGAGAGTACAAATAGTATGCTTTGATTTGCATTGACTCCATAGTTCTTTTTATGAATGTGGATAGCATTTTCCATCATGAGTCATTTGGAGTTGTCTTAGATCCTTGCCTTACTAAGCAGAGATGAGTCTATCAAAGTTAGTCATCACACTATGTTGCTATTACTGCTATTACTGGTTCTGGGCAGCATAGCTTTTGATAAAGCCTTTCATACTACTATTCTTGTGGAAAAGATGGAGAGATACAGTTTTGATGATAATATAATCAAATAGATCAGATCTGATTGTATGACTGTACTCAAAGAGTGAGTGTTAAAGCTTCAATGTCAAGGTGTCTAGAGACCTTCAGTGTAGCAGTCCAAGGATCTGTGCTTGGTCCTGTGGCTAAAGGCATAGACTCACCAAATTGCCAATGACACAGAGCAGGAAAAAATAGTTAACATACTAGGTGTTAGGGGAGACATTTGTATGTTTGTTCTTACTGTATCTTTGAAGTGAACATCCATTTATAAAAGCTACAAGTATTACATGGTTAAATGAATTTGGGATGTTAGTCATTGTCCCTCCTAACAAATGAGTGGGAACACAGTGGGAGTTTAAGCCAATGACAGAGAAAAAAATAGCCCCAAACTCTTTGGAGTCCCTGAGACCCCTGAGAGGGATTTGTAGGCTTCCCAAGCCTTCCCAAGACCCTTACAGAGTAAGGATCCAAACTAATCTTCATAGGCTAAAGCAGGCTCATGGCTTATGGCTCATGGGACAAACCAGCCTACTGCCTGTTTTTTGTATAGTTGAGCTAAAAGTGATTTTAAAAATTTTGATACAATAAAGCTTTATTTATATTACCATTTACATAACCATTCTTAGTTCACATGGCATACAGAAACAAGAAGTGAACAGGATTTGTCCCACATGCATCATTGCCTATCCCTGGGCTACAGCATTTGAACTGATTTAATAAGATGAAATTCCATAGGAATAAATGCAAAATTTTACACTTGTATACAAATTAAGATGGAGGAATCAGGCAAAGACAACAGATCTATGAGTAGAGGAATAGTTTATGACCAAACAATACAGAATATTATGGGAAGTATAAGGGATAATTTTGATTATATGAAATTAAAAAAGGTTTTGGACAAATAAAACCAATGTAGCCAAAATTAGAGGGAAAGCAGAAAATTGGAAAAAAAATTTGTAGCAAGTTTCTCTGATAAAGGCCTAATTTTTCAAATATCAAGCAAACTGAATCAAATTTGTAAAAAAAAAAAAAAAATAAGAAGAACCATTCCTGAACTGATAAATGGTCAAAGTATATGAACAAGCAGTTTTTAGAAGAAGAAATCAAAACCATCAGTAGTTATATGGGGGGGGGGGGGGGAATCTCTAAATCATTAATTAGAGAAATAGAAATTAAAACAACTCTGAGGTACCACTTCTCATCTATCAGATTGGCTAACAAGACAGGAAAAGAAAATGAAAAATGCTGGAGGAGATGTGGAAATGTTGGGAAACTTGCACTGCTGGTGGAGTTGTGAACTGATCCAACTATTCTGGAGAATAATTTGGAACTATGCCCAAAGGACTATAAAATTGTGCATACCTTTTGACCCAGCAATACTATTACTAGGTCTGTACCACAAAGAGATCAAAGGAAAAGGAAAAGGACCCATATGTACCAAAATATTTATAGCAACTTTTTGTGGTAATAAAGAATTGGAAATTGAAGTGATAGCCATCATTTGGGCAATGGCTGAACAAGTTGTGGTATATGATTATGAAGGAATATTATTGGCTTTAAGAAATGATGAGGCATTGGAGTGGCTAGGTGGCACAGTGAGTAGAACACCGGCTGGAGTTAGGAGGACCTGAGTTCAAATCTGATCTCAGTTACTTAACACTTGCTAGCTACGTGACCTTGGGCAAGTCACTTAACCCCAATTGCCCTGCCTATCCCCTCCAAAAAGCAAAAAAATTAAAAAAAAAATTTGTTTAAATGAGGCGATTCATTTCAGAAAAACCTGGGAAAACCTATATGAATTGATGCAGAGCGAAGTAAGCAGAACAAGATCATTGTACATAGTAACAGCAATATTGCCATGAGGATTAACTGTGAAAGCTTGACTACTATGATCAATACTATGATCCAGAACAATTCCAATTCCAAGAAAAAATGCACCTAAGAGAGAACTATTGAACTTTGGGTACAAATTAAAGTAGTATTTTCTTTTTCATTTTCTTTTTCTTGCTTTTTTTGCAGCATGGCTAACATGGAAATATGTTTTTCATAATTTCACATGTATAATTGATATAGTTCTTGCCTCCTCAGTGGATGAGAGAGGGGTGGGAGGGAGGGAGATAATTTGTAGCTCAAGCTTTTTTTTTAAAAAGAATGTTAAATTAATAATAATTTTTTAAAAATAATACACTCAGGAGACCAAATAACAGAATCTAAAGGTTTTGAAGGCGCCTATAAATAGAGGAATTTTTTTTTATTAATCCGTGATTTTTTTACTACATTGCTCTTCTGTGATCTAGGCAATTTTCTTTTTAAGTCTTTTGATGATTTAAATTTTTACATAATAGGCATTTCTGAATATACTCTTCTCTAAGGAAACCTCCCCTTCCATTAGCCCATGATGAATAAACACTTAAAAATTCCTACTCTTTGCTCATCTCTTTTTTTTTAGACCCCATGTAAACCACCACCCTTTTGCTCTGAAAACATTTCCTAATGGTGAACTTGCTACAATGACTTAAGTTACAATTTGTTTTATATTTATACATTTTAGATAACTATTGCCCCTCCTAAGGTTTCAGAAGACCTGTCCAATCCCATGTTTTTTCCAAACTACTCAGATATCATCAACAAGCTATCCCCTAGATTAGTGTTCTATTTCCCATGTACAAGTAGCAGTGCCAGCATGCTTGACTGCTTTTGGTGGAACAAGTCATAGAGGTAGCATCTCAATGCTCAAGGGGCTGGAAACAAGAGGTATGTCATTTAAAGGGTTCAGGGTCAGTTTCAAAACATCTAGGATGAACTACCAAGCAAATAAAAGAATAGAAAGAATAAGTCCACTATATGAAGGTAATAGAATTCAAAAAAACAAACACAAAATATGATTTAAAATTCAGAAACCCTTTGTCCAATCAGTTTTGAGCATGTACCAAGATTTCATGTGTAATTTGACATGGGTCCTGTGACAGGCATGCCTGAATCCTTGTGGAAAGAGGCCCTCATAGCTCACCATTCTAAAAAAAAGCTTGAGTGGTGGACATGGTTGCAGCTAGCATTTCTTACATGGGAAATCACATTGGCTCCTTCAGGGATTTGCCTCTTTTAATCAATTTTATTCTTATTTTATTAGCTTCCATTTCAGAGGGTGACATTCTATGACTCTGTTCCCAAATTCTGGGGGTGCCCTCTAAGCCTGGTGTCACTATCTGCAGCAATCACATCATCCTACTTTGTGTTCCCTACCTTTCCTGTGACTTTCTTAAAACATAGCCCAGCATGTTTTGATCTTTCCTCTGATCTCTCTAGGATTGTGATGGGCCACCTCCTTGCATTTATCTTGGGAATGCTATTTGAAGCAACTTCTGTGTTTGGAATTCCTTCTTGCTCAGCTGATGGACAACTTGCCTTATATCGTGCCTGTAACCTCACCCAAGTCCCGCAAGTGCCAAACACTACTATTAACCTGTTGTTAAGTTTCAACTACATCAGTGTAGTTAATGCCACTTCATTCCCTCTATTGGAGAAGCTTCAACTGCTAGAGCTAGGAACTCAGAACACTCCTTTGACCATTGAGAGAGAAGCTTTCAGAAACCTGCCCAACCTTATGGTCTTGGATATTGGCCATAGTGACATTCAGTTTTTGCATATTTATGCTTTTCAAGGCTTGCCCAACTTGATTGAGTTACGGCTGTTTTTCTGTGGTTTCTCAGATTCCATTCTAAAAGATGGTTATTTTAGAAATTTAAATTCTTTAGCTAAATTGGACCTATCTAAAAATTACATCCGAAGTCTCCACCTTCATCCTTCTTTTGCAGATCTGAAATCTTTGAACTCGTTAGACTTGTCTCTAAATCAAATATCCCTTGTATGTGAAAGAGATCTTGAGCTCCTCCAAGGGAAAAGTTTCTCTTTGTTTAGCCTTGCTTCCAATGGCCTCTATAGAGGGGTCTCAGTCAACTGGGAAGAGTGTAGGAATCCTTTCAAAAATATGCTCCTTGAGATCCTGGATGTTTCACACAATGGCTGGACAGTAGATATCATACGAGACTTTGGTCGTGCTATCAATGGAACCAAGATTTTTTCTTTGCTTCTTGACTACCATGTCATGGGCGCAGGATTTGGTTTTCATAACATAAAGGAACCTGATCAAGACACATTTGCTGCACTAGGCATGAATTCAGTGATAACAATGGATATTTCACATGGCTTTATCTTCTTCCTGAACTTTCATCTGTTTGGGACCCTCAAAGAGTTGAAAGTTTTAAACATTTCACATAACAAGATAAACAGGATTGCTGAAGGAGCATTTTATGGCCTTGACAGTCTCCAGGTTCTCGATCTATCCTATAACCTCCTGGGAGAACTCTACCATTCTGATTTTTATGGACTGCCTAAAATTGCTTATATTGATCTGCAAAGAAATCATATTGGGGTGATTCAGGAGGCCACATTCAAACACTTGAAAAATTTAAAAACTTTAGATCTTCGCGATAATGCTATTAAAACAGTTGATTTTCTTCCAAATTTAAATATGTCCTTCCTAAGTGGCAATAAATTGGTAAGTTTTCAAAACATCCCAATAATTGCTGAATTCCTTGATTTAGCACAAAACAGGTTGGAAAATCTGAATGATCTCTATACTCTTCTCCAGATTCCAGGTCTGAAGTTTCTCATTTTAAATCAAAATAGATTTTCCTTTTGTTACCAACAGTATGGTCCTTCAGAGAGCCATACCTTAGAGCAGCTTTATCTTTCAGAAAATATGCTGCAACTCATCTGGCAAGTGGGATCATGTTGGGATGTGTTTAAGAGACTTTCTCATCTTAAAGTTCTCTTCCTGAATAATAATTACCTTGATTTCCTTCCACCTGGTGTTTTCAGTGATCTGACTGCATTGCAAATCCTTAGTCTGCATGGCAACAGACTGACATCTCTTTCTCCTGGTGTTCTACCTGAAAATTTAAGGGTCTTGCTTTTATCCCACAATCAACTGCTATCCCCTGACCCTACCATATTTGCATCCCTGAGCCACCTAGATATAACACACAACAAATATATCTGTGAATGTGAAACCAGAAATTTTATCCTTTGGCTGAACCAAACCAATGTCACCATGCTTGGGTCCCCTGAGGATGTCTACTGCACATACCCTGACTCATTCTCTGGGGTATCACTCTACTCGATATCCACAGAGGGCTGTGATGAAGAGGAAGCCCTACAATTAATTAATTTTTCACTTTGCATCTTCTTCACCACCACTTTGACTCTTTTCCTCATAGCAGTTATCATATACACAAAGTTTCGTGGGTACTGTTTTTCCCTCTGGCATAAGATGGTCCTGAGACTGGCATTCAAATACCATCCCCAGGGAGAAGAGGATCAGCACAAATATGATGCATATTTGTGCTTTAGTAACAAAGACTTTGAATGGGTTCAGAGTGCACTCATCAATCATTTGGACTCCCGGTACAAGACTGAAAACAGATTTAATCTGTGTTTTGAGGAAAGGGACTTTCTCCCAGGAGAGGACCACATCTGCAACATCCGAGATGCCATTTGGAGCAGCAAGAAGACTATTTGCATTGTGACGAGGCATTTCCTCAAAGATGGCTGGTGCATTGAAGCCTTTAATTTTGCCCAGAGCAGATACTTCTCTGATCTTAAAGATGTCCTCATCATGGTGGTAGCTGGATCCCTCTCCCAGTATCAACTGATGAAATACCCGCCTATCCGAGTCTTTGTGCAGAGGAAACCCTACCTGAGGTGGCCTGAAGACCTTCAGGATGTTGGCTGGTTCTTAAATAAACTCTCTCAATGCATACTTACCAAAAAAGAAGAAAAAAAGAAATCCAACAACATCCCCTTGCAAACTATAGCAACCATATCCTAGCCAAAGAAGACATTCTCAACCTCAACTCCTTCTGGAAGTTATTCTTCTCATTATATTTGCATTATGTGTGTTTGACTGTTTCCTTGGAAGCAGTCAGGTTGTTGGAATGGATAGAATGCTAGACTGGGAGTTAGGAAGATCTGAGTTCAAATCCTGCCTCTGACCTTAGATGACTGTGAGACCTTGGGCAAGCTGCAGTCTCTTCCAGATTCAGTTCCTTCATCTGTCAAATGAGGATGATCATATGAAGTCTACCTCACAGGATTATTTTGAGGATCCAGTGAGATAAGTTCTTTAAAGTAATTTGTAAACCTTAAAGTGCTATATCAATGTTAGTTCTCATTATTATTCATTGGATTTTTCTGCAAAGGAGAGACACTGTCTGTTTTTCATAATTGTTCAATGATTTGCTATGCTGACTTAAAAATGAAAATTAATGATTTAGAAAATTGGTGTTGACCCTAAGAACCAGACCAAAGACTTAGAGTGCCCCCACTCGTTAATGCTGTCCTCTAGGACACAGTAGTAATGGCCTTGCATGAATGTTTCTCTTGGTGTCACATAAGCTATTGAGATTATGCTAAGTATGGGGAGGGGAGCTTGGAAAAGGGAACAATCACAAGTGATGCTCATTCATCAATATTCAGTTCTGTGGGACTGGTGGCATTTGTTGTTTTGGGGCTCCCTGTGCTTCACATCAGACTGTAGGAAGGGAAGGGAAAGGAAAGGAAGGGAAAAGAAAGGAGGGGAAAGGAAAGGGGAGGGGAGGGGAGAGTATGGGAAGGGGAGGGGAGAAGGCAGTAGAAGAGAAGATTTTCTTTCTTTACTTTCTAATCCTTTTTGTTTTCAGCAGAATTGTGCAATTGCTTGACATGGTGTCAAGTATACTATTGATTGAGACACAAATCTCAGGTAAGATTGTTAATCTAAAAGGAGATGGAATGGATAGTTAGGTGTTTAGATTGCCATATTTTTCTCCCTACTACAATGAGACTATATAGGTTTTCTGTCACATTTCCTTCAAAGAAAAGGTGATTGTAAGACTCACTTGGGAAATCTGTCATATAGCATCATCATCATCATCAACTTTTTTAGAGTATTGTAATGGTAATGAAATTTGAAGATCCCTTTGTATTGCTAAGCTGACAGGTACTTAGCACCTACTTTCAAATTAAGCCTCTGTTAAAGAAACAGAAGGTATGAACTCCTGTTGCTTATATAACAGGAAGGGGCTGAACAGGAAACCCCTGTTGCTGACATGACAGGAAGAGGCTGAATAGGGAGGAGCAATACTGTATATAAGGAAAAACACTGGCTGGGAAAGTCAGAATTTCCTGGGAACTTTTGGTGGCAGAGCTTCCTTCTGAGGAGCTGCTGAGTCTGAGAGCCAACTGGAGCTACAGAAGACTGAGAAAGCATGACTGTGGTGCTGGTATTTTGTCTGTTTGTGGCTTTGTTAAGCCTTGGCTTCCCGGGAACAGAGATTGTGAAGGCTTTAAGGTGGACTGGACATTGTGAGCTTCAGTGTGGGGAACAGGAACAGCACAGAGGGCTGGGCAAGGAACTGGGAGCTGTCTGCCTTTGAACCCAGGTGATAGTTTGTTGAATCCATGTAGGAGCTGGGACCGTGGAAGGGGATCCAGGGAATCTGAGAGACTACCTTGAGTCAAGCTGAAAGAAGACGTTGCTTGGATACTGTGTACTGACTGAGGCTGATTTATTTGTGACCAAAGGGGTGGATGGCAGGTGTATTTTCTGATGATTGAATAGTGAATGATGACTGAATAGTGACTAATTTGTAACTTAGTGTGCCCCATGAGTGGAGAACTTTGACTATTGTATTTTGTGACCCTTAAGTAGGCAAGCTTCCTTAAGGATCATTGAATGATTGAGTTACTAAGTGAATGACTGACTAAATGATACTTTGTTCAAAACTATGTGACCACTGTGGTGAAAACTATATGGCCATTTTAGTGATAAGTTGTTGTGAATGCTGTATTTTGATTTTCTGTTAATGTTTTGCTCTGATTTGTTATTGAATTAATAGAGCATTCACTATACTATGTAATCAGAACCTTGAAAAGCTGTTCACAGCAGCAGTCCTCTGGAAAGTGACTTGTGCATGGCTTTACAAGTACCATCTATAGAATAGAAATAGGAAACATAAAGAGAAAATATATATATATATATATATATATATATATATATGTATAAATATGGCTGCTTTGGATGTAGATGGGGAGAAAAGGCATATATATGTATATAGATAGTAATCAATGCCAAGGAGTCAATGAGTGGTATAAGCAATAAATGCCAAAGATGTTCAGAAGAGTAAAGAATCACTGAGGGCTGTGATGGTTTAGGAGAAGATTTTTTGGAGGTGTTGGAACTAAAGCTGGGTTTTGAAAGAAGGTTAGAACTTAGACTGGTGAATATAACCAGAAAGGGAGACCAGCATAAGCAAAGATGTGAAGGTAGGAAAGGATAGCTAGAATGCAAAGAAGGAGTCAAAGAATGGGGTTAAAATCCAGCTTTGACATTTATACCTGCCATGAATTTGGGTGAGTCACTTAGTCTCTGGGCCTCACTTTCCTCATGTGTAAAATCAGGGAGTTAGACTAAATAGCCTCTGAGATTCCTTCCAGGTCTTGATCTACGCTCCTATAGCGTCATGCTTTCTGAAAATTAATCTCCACACCTACATTCATTGCTCTCCATTGACAATTGGAACAACTGAGACAGGGAGCCCTAGATTAGTAGGAAGTGATCTTTCAGAGCCATGTCTATAGCTGTGTTTCCCAACCAATACTCAGACCTCACCTCTTACTTGCTCTCAGGTCATGTTCTTTCCAAGTGCCGTTTAAGGTCTGGAATTAGAAAGACAAAGTCATAGTGTTTCTATCAACAAGACTCAAGGTCAAAGCCATTGGACACTGCTTACAGAAGAACCTCCAAGGAAAATTGGAGAGAAATTAAACTAGGGAAAAGAAAGAATCCACCTTCCTTTGAATTTCCAAATTTCGATTCTTAGTGATAAGAATTGTATCTTTTTGTGCTCCTCTCAGAAATCAGAGCAATGCCTAAAGGAAGTGGATGCTTGGTTAACATACTAAAGGTGCTGATTAATTGTGTCATACTACAATTTTTTTTTTAATGTCAATAGTCCATTGTCAATAGTTCCTTGCACAATGCAGTTGCACTGCTTGATTTTAAGGTGGGATGTCACATAGCACAGTGTCAGGTAAGACCTGAGTTTAAAACCTTTTTCCAACACTTCCTGGCTCTGTATCCGTCAGCCTCACCTTCCTAAAGGAGTAGGTTGAACTCAACGTCTTCCAAGAACACTTCTAGTTTTAAATCTATTATTGTAGGACATGGATTATTCCTCAGGTCAGGCAATTATTCCCAAACCTTTCCCCTCCAAGCTCAGAATCTCAATTGGAAGGGGCCTCAGTGGGCATCTAGCCTGATTCATACAAGAACAAGAATTTCTTTCTATAACCTAACCCATCTTTTTGCATAAGGCCTTCCCTGATTGCCCCTTATATCTGTTTTCTATCTATTTTTATGTCCATCTATGCATGAATTTTATATACTTGTGGCTGTTCAGTCATTTTCAGTTGTGTCTGACTCTTTATGACCCCATTTTGGGGTTTTCTTGGCAAAGATACTAGAGTGGCTTTGCCATTTCCTTCTCCAGCTCATTTTACAGATGAGGAACTGAGGCAAACAGGGTTAAGTGACTTGCCCAGGGTCACATGGCTAATAAATGTCTGAGGCCAAATTTGAACTTGTGAAGATGAGTCTTCCTGACTCCAAGGCTGGTGCTCTGTGCACGATGGCACCACCTAGCTGCCTTGCTTTATGTATACCTATATACATACATGTAGTCTCCTGTTTTAATGTAAGCTGCTTGAAGGCAGGGACTGTTTTGCTTTTGTCTTTGTGTCGACAGTGCCTGGCTCACGATGAGTAGATAGAGCACTGGACCTGGTGTCAGGAAGACCTGAGTCCAAGTCCTAAGATACAGCTTCAGACACTTAAAAGCTGTGTGGCCTCAGGCAAGCCACTTAACCTCTTTGTCTGTCTCAGTTTCCTTATGTGTAAAATGAAGCTAATAACAACATGTGCCTCCCTGGGCTATTGTGAGGATGAAATGAGATAATATTTGTAAAGCTCTTTGCAAACTATAAAATGCTATATAGAAGCTAGCTAGTAATAACAATAAATGATTGATTGATTGATTGACTGATGGGTGGCCGTCCAGCTTCTGCTCAAAGCAGAATGATTCTGCTTTCTCCCATCCTGGCACCTAGGGTCCTTGACAATGAGGCTCTCAACTACTCTTCCCATTTATTGTGCATTACGCCCCTTCACGGGCTACATTCCAGCCAAACTGCATCACTAGCGGTTCCCCCACTCAATCTTTGACCTCTGACCTCTGTACCAGTCACTCAAGTCAGCCTTCCTCCCCACTTAGGAAAGCACTTCTGTTCAAAAGACTGAAGGATCAAATGACCAGAGTTCAGCAGCAACTGGCTCACCAGGTCACCCAACAGGTTCTTTGAAGTGTATTCCATACTTTGCCCTTTAAGGCAGACCTGGTTTTGGCTGTGTAAAGACAGGTCTTTGGTTAGAAGTCACAAGTGGCCCCTTTCTCTGACATAGTACCTTATACCTGCAATATGTCTCACATTTCTTTGTGCTGACATCATAGTTTACATATGCAATGCCTCTCAAACTCCCTGAGCTAGGCTACAGATTAATTGGAGAAGTGGTCCACTAATTAACCCTAAAGAAGCATTAGAATTTGACCTGCTTCTGTGGCCCCCAACAGGCAAAAAACTCTGGATTATACATGGATCTTGAAGAAGACTATTTCTTTTTATTATCTGTCTCCCAACTTTTCTTCTAGAAACCAGCTGCCCTCTCCCTGACACCTCCTCAAACACAATGTGTAGAGTGACAATAGGCTTCCCATCCCTGTCACTCCCTCTGTCATTCCCAAGCAGTCATCAATTCCAAGTACAAGATGTTCAGGGAAAAACACAGATGAATCAAATCCTGGCTTTGGTATTACAAGCATTTTCAGTTCCAAGAAGTGACTTCGGAGAGAGAACCCTGGACTGAGATTTGAGCAGTATGAAAATGCAGTAATTATTGATCTGGGTACCTCAGTTTCTTAATCTGCAAAATATCTCCATCTATTTGACACAGATATTATGGAAAGAGAATGAGACAATAACCATCAAAGCCCTTGGAAAATTTTTTTAATGCTCTACAGACTAAAAAAGATACTTTTTTTTCTTAGTCATTATTTTCATATAGCCAATAAAGAAGAAAACTGACCTAGGAAAAAATATGTCCTATGGGGTGGTCTTTGCCATATCATCTCGTTCATTTTGTCATGTTAGTAGAGCATCATTCCCATTTAATAGATGGGAAAACTGAGACCTCTAGGAGGAAAGTGGCTGTGCTGGGAAGAAAACATATCACATGCTACAGCATCATAGAATCGCAAAAATAGGTTTAAAACTAGAATAACCTGCGGAGGTCATCTAACTCAACTCCATTTACAGAAGAGGCAAAGGGACACAGTTAAGAGCAAAGCCAGGATTTGAACCCAGTTCCTTGGACTCCAAATCCAGCCCTCTTTCTACTGCCCCCTATTTTCCTCCTTGACTACTGGACCTACCACAGCTATTTCATTTGGTTTCTTAAGTAGTTCAGTTAAATCTGCTTCCAAGCTAGTTCTCAGGGTTTATCAAGAGGACCCTCTATACTGATGTGGATTGCAAATCTATGATGCCTTATTAATAGTAGTCAATAGTCAACATTGATTAAGCACAATGTGCCAGCATTGTACTAAGTTCTGGGGATACAAATACAAAGACAGCCCATGCCTTCGAGGGGCTTACAGTCAAATGGGGGAAGATAAAATGCACTATTCAACGGTTTCTCTAACTTGCTATATTCAAAACATGTCATTACCCACACCCAACATGGCGGTGAGCTTCTCTGATATTAACTAGGTTGGTCCTCCAATCAAGCAGCAATTTCATTTGTTGAACAGCGTAATAGAAAGAGTAGTGGGTTTGGAATTGGAAGTACTGTGTTCAAATCCTGATTCTCCTACTTTCTACCTGCGTGATCTTGGCATGTCACCCAACATCAATGGGTCTCATATTCATCTGTAAGATGAAAAGATTAGACCAGATAATAAAATGATAGATTTAGAATAGAAAGGATCTTAGAGGTTGCCTAGTCCTCATTTTGTCAATGAGGAAACAAAGGCCCAGAGTTCAGCTGACCTACCCAGGATCACCCCTCCAGAATGCTTTCCGTCCTCCCTTTCTCAGAGAGTTCAGTGCCTGGCTCACAATGGTTCTCTCCTCCCCTACTCCTAACTTCATACTGAAGTAATTCAACCTACATATTGCGTCTCCCTCAACTCCCTGACCTCCCAATTCCTCCATTTACTCATTTCTCATGACCTACTTCTCTATCCCACAACATCTGCACACAGAGATGATCACACCCTCAGTACTGCCATAACCCACAAGTGTTCCACTTCTCCCCCTGCACTGCATTCCCTTACCCTGTTCTTCATCCTCCCCATGACCTCTCATCCCTCCATTCCACAGTTCTTTCCCAAGCCTACACCCTGGCACTGGTTATCATCTTCCTTCCCCATCTCAAACCCTTGGTGAACTAGTTTAACTTTTCATTGACTGCCCTTCTTTTATTGATCTTAGCCTTCCCAGCCAAAGCCTTGGGTTACTCCCACCATTTGCTTTCTTTGTTCCTACTTATGCACTGCTGAAAAAAGGCTGAAGAAAATCACAAAGCCTTGCTGACTGGGTCCACCTCAATTTTTTTTTTTAAGCAACTGGGGTTAAGTGACTTGCTCAGGGTCATGCAGCTAGTAAATGTCTGAGGCCACATTTGAACTCAGGTCCTCCTGACTCGAGGGCTGGTACACCATCTACTGTGCCACATAGTTGCTCCTCCCTCCAAAAAATTTAAGTTACATAATCTCAGCAGGGTCCTCACCATGGCAAGGCAATCGATTTATACTTCACTAGTCAATTATCTATCCCACTCACTAGAGGGGCTTTTCCAAAGCGTTTTATCCTCAAACATCCCATGCCTCTCCCTTCCCCTTCCTTCTCAACTGAGTACATATTTCACTAAAAAAATGATGCCATTTCCCTCTTTTCCCCTGCACCTCATCCCACAACACTCCAATCTCCTCCTTTACCCTAGTCCCATATGAAGAGAAAACCCTTCTTATCAAGGTAAACTCTTCTACACACACAAAGTGATCCTATTCCACCCCATCTTCTCCAGCAAATTGCCCCCTCTTTCATCATATTCTTGCTTATTTTCAATTCCCCTCCCTCCCCGTCTCCTGATGGTTTTCCTACTGCCTACAAACATGTCTATGCTCCTTCTTCTTCAGAAAACCCTCACTTGACCTACTTATCCTCTCTAGCTATTATTCTATATCTCTCTTCCCTTTCATGGCTAAACTCCTTGAAAAGTACTATTTACAATTGGTGCCTCCATTTCTTTTCCTCCCACTCTTTTCTTAACTCTTTGCTATCTGACCTCACCATTCAACTGAAGCTGCTCTTTCCAAAATTACCAATGACTGTTTCAAAAAAAAAATTAAAAGCATAGTGACACATGTAGTCTAAAGCATACAGGAAAAATCATTGACTTAAGCTCCATAGGTAAGTAAAACCAAGACTAGGACCATGGTCTGACAAACCCAATGACCTTTTAATTACCAAATCTAACAGTCTTTAGTCAATTTTCATTCTTCTTGACCTCTCTACAGTCTTTAACACTATTAATCACTCTCCTGTTCTTGGTACTCTCTTCTCTCTAGGTTTTCATGACACTTCTCTCTCCTGGTTCTCATCCTACCTCTCTGACCACTCTTTCTCTGTCTCATACACTAGATCTTCATGTGGGTTTCACTGGCTAGCCGTGGATGCCCCAAAGCTGTGTTCTGACCTCTCTTTTCTTCTCTCTATGTACTGTTTTGCAGTGTTGACCTCATCAGCTCCCATGGATTAAATTATTGTCTCTTTATAGAGGTGATTCTCAGATCTGTTCAACCTCTTTGCTGAAGTCCAGCCTTGCATCTCTGACTAGTGAATATCTCATAAACATCTTCAATTAAACATATCTAAAACTGAATTCATTATCCTTGCCCCCCAAAAAAAACACTGCAACTTAAGTATCACCTTCAGTTCTTCCCTCTCTTATCCCTCATATCCAATCAGCTATCAAGTCCTGTCATTCCTACCTTTATAACACCTCTCATACATGCCCCCTTCTTTCCTCTGACATTACTACCAGGCTGGGATGAACCCTCATTACCTCACATTTGGGCTAATTGCCTTCTGGCTAATCTCCCTTTCTCAAGTATCTCTTCTCTCCCATCCATTCTCCACTCAACTGGAAAAATGATCCTCCAAAAGCACAGATCTGCCCATGTCACTCTCCCTCCATTGGATAAATGCCAGTGGCCCCCTTTTACCTCCAGGATCAAAAATACAGTCCTCTGTTTGGCTTTTAAAGCTCCATTCCCTCCTACCTTTCCAGTATTCTTGTATTACACACCATTCCACATACTCTGTAATCAGTGACAGTGGCCATCTTAGACACCACACTCCATCTCCCATCTCCAGGTATTTTCACTGGCTGTCCTCCCTGCCTGGAATATCTTTCCTCCTCATCTCCACTTCTTGACCTCCCTGGCTTCCTTCAAGTCTCAGTGAAAACCCCACCTTCTGCAAGCATACAGTCCAAGACTGCCTTAATTAATGGACCTTCCTTCTGAGATTGTCTCAGTTCGTCCAGTATATATTTTGTATGCATATAGTTGGTTATATGTTGTCTCCTCCATTAGATTATTACTTCTTTTAGGGCAGGAAATTTTTTTTTACTTTCTTTGTATCCTCAGCACTTAGCAGTGGTTGGCACAGAGTAGGCACTTAATGAATGCTTCTCGAATTAACTTAAAATAGGTAGTAAATAGCAGTGCTGGGACTTGGTGGTGTAATGGATAGAGTACTGGGCCTTGGGTTGGGAAGACCTGAGTTTGACTATGGCCTCAGATACTAGCTGTGTGACCCTGGGCAAGTCACTTAACCTCTGTTTGCTTCAGTTTCCTCAACAATAAAAGGAGGTAATAATAGCACCTACCTCCCAGGGGTGCTGTGATGATTATTTGAGATAATATTTATAAAGCACTTAGCACATTACTGGCATAGTAGGTACTATATAAATGTTAATTATTATTATTATTATTGTTATTATTTTTGAAGTTTCTAAATTCCCTACCATTTCTAAATCTTTTTAACTCTAAGCCACACTTAACATTAAATACTAAATCTAATTATCTTTTTAAATACTTATTCTTCTTGACCTTTCTATAGCCTTTGACTTTGTTGATCACTCTTGTAGAATCAATGGAAACCATACCCTGGATTGAAGGCTATCCATCAGAATTGAATTAATGGTCTCTTGCAATAGAACCTGGGTCTGTAAAGGCACTGGAAATAAGTCATACCTGGCAGGCAGGTTGGTGCCACGATTTCACTTCCACCATTTACTGTATGATCATGAAAAAACTCACTTAACCACTCTGAGCCTGAGTTGCCTTATCTGTAAAACAGTGCAAGCAATACTCATACTATCCACCTCACAGGTTATTTTGAGGAAAGTAATCTATAAATCTTAAAACACTAAATGAGTACCAGTTATTATCTAAGCAACTGCTGGATGGTGAATTGAAAGAAGTCAACCATAGCCAGACAGGGCAGAAAAAGAAAAAAACATGGAGGACATTGAATCATAGTGGAAACCAAAGTGGTATAACCAAGGACAGAGTGATTCAACCTATAGAAAATGAAGAGAGATGGAGTAGTAGGAATTTATGTTTATAAGATCATAGATTTACACCTGGATTTATAGGTTGGAAAATTATCTAGTTTAACCATGTCATTTTTACATATGAGGTAACTGAGACCCAGGGACTTATTCATACTAATAAGTAACTGAGTCAAGATTTGTGCCCAGAACAACAGGGGCAGAGCCAAGATGGTGGCAGAGAAGCAGGAAAACTCCATGGGCTCCCCTCATAACCACCTCAAATACCTACAAAATATGACTCTAAACAAATTTGAGAGCTACAGAACCCACAAAGGGACAGAGAGAAACAAATCTCCCACTGAAGGCAGCCCAGCAGGTGGACAGAAAGGGTTCATCACAGCATGCTGGGAGCAGAGCCCAGCCCCCCATGAGCTGGCAGTTTTAGCCCCAGGGCATCCCTGACTAGCAGTGGCGAGAGCAGACTTCAGGAGAATGGATCACCAACAGCTGTGGTGGTTTCCAGAAATATCAACCCATAAATGCCAAAGACAAAGTAAGAGGTCAGTGTAGAACTCTGCTGGATCTGGGGAGGACAGGGGTCACAGTGTGGTCTCTGCTGCCATAAGAAGCGGTGGCAGTGTTGGCTCTACAGCCACCTCCATGTGGCTGCTTCAGAGCTCTCAGGTTGCAAGATTGTAGCGGGGCCAAGCCACCATTCAGGGGCTAAGCATTCTTGCCTTAACCTGTCTGGATCGCGGTCTTGGGTGGTGGTCCTTAAGTGTGGTGACCAGTGAGCCAAAGTTGGTGGGAGCAGTAGAGACAGCACCCTCTTAACAGCTCTGGCAGCTACAAAAACCCCAGTGATTTGGGACAAAGCTCTCCCTTCTAAAAGTAGAGTTCTACGGTGGCAAAGAGCTCAAAAGTCAAGTAATTGAGTGACAACATGAGCAAGCAAAGGAAGCAAAGAAAGCACAACCATCCAACTTTAGATTCCTTTTTGGGGGGACAAAAAGGATCAAAGCATGGAACTGGAGGAAGACAACACAATCAGAACTCCTACACCAAAAGCTTCCAAGAAAAATATGAATTGGTTACAGGCCACGGAGGAATTCAAGAAGGATTTTGAAAATCAAGTAAGAGAAGTGGAGGAAAAATTGGGAAGAGAAATGAGAATGATGCAAGACAATCATGAAAAGAGAGTCAACAACCTGACTGAAGAAAACAACACCTTAAAAAATAGACTAACTCAAATGGAAAAAGAAGCCCAAAAAGCCAATAAGGAGAAGAATGCCTTAAAAACCCAAATTTGCCAGATGGAAAATAAATTTCAAAAGCTCACTGAAGAGAATAATTTCTTCAGAATTAGAGTAGAGCAAATGGAAGTGAATGACTTTATGAGAAATCAAGATACTATTAAACAGATCCAAACAAATGAAAAAATAGAAGGCAATGTGAAATATCTCATTGGAAAAACCACTGACCTGGAAAATTGATCCAGGAGAGACAATTTCAAAATTATTGGGCTACCTGAAAGCCATGATCAAAAAAAGAACCTAGAAATCATCCTTCAAGAAATTCTCAAGGAAAATTGCCCTGATATTTTAGAACCAGAGGGCAAAATAGAATTTGAAAGAATTCACTGATCACCTCTTGAAAAAGATCCCAAAAAGAAATCCCCTAGGAATATGATAGCCAAATTCACAGATCAAAGGGAAATATTACAAGCAGCCAAAAAGAAACAATTTGAATATTGTGGAAACACAATCAGGATAACACAGGATCTAGCAGCTTCTACATTAAGGGATCAAAGGGCCTGGAATATGATATTCTGGAGATCAAAGGAGCTAAGATTAAAACCAAGAATCACCTACCCAGCAAAACTGAGTATAATGTTTCAGGGGAAAATATGGTCATTCAATGAGGTAAAGACTTTCAAGCATTCTTGATGAAAAAATCAGAGCCGAATAGAAAGTTTGACATTCAAATATAAGAAGCAAGAGAAGCATGAGAAGGTAAACAGGGAAAAGAAATCATAAGGAATTTATCAAAGTTGAACTATTTACATGCCTACATGGAAAAAACAATAATTGTAATTTATGAAACTTTTCTCAGTATGAGGATAATCGAAAGGGATACAAATATATATAATATATATATACATACATACATATATGTCGATATAGGAGGGTATTTATGCATGTGAATACTTATGTGAGTGTGTGTGTATATATATATATATATATATATATATATATTTTATATATATATATATATATGTATACAGGTATACATAAACAGAGGGCACAGGATCAATTGAATAGGAAGGGATGATATTTAAAAGGTGAACTTGAGAGGTGAGAGAGGAATATAATGAGAGGAGATGGGGAGAGACAGAATGGGGTAAATTATCTCATATAGAAGAGGTGAGAGATAACTTACAATGGAGGGGAAGAACAGGAAGGCAAAAGGGAACAGGTCAACCACACTCTCATCGAATTTGGCTTAGGGAGGGAATGACACACACACACTAAATTGGGTATCTTGCCCTATAGGAGAGGGGAAGAGGATGAGAGGGGGATGATGGAGGGGAGGGCAGATTGGGGGGTAGGGTAGTTAGAAGCACACACTTTTGTAAAGGGACAGGGACAAAGTAGACAAAAGAACAAATGGGGGATGGGCTAGGAAGGAGGGAAATATAGTCAGTCTTTCACAATATATCCACTATGGAAATGTTTTGCATAACTACACATGTACAACCTATATTGAATTGCTTATCTTCCCAATAAGGCTGAGTGACATGGGAGGAAGGGAAAGAATCTGGAATTCGAAGTTTTAAAATCAAATGTTTAATATTATTATTATTATTATTTTCAATCAACTGGGAAATAAGATATACAGGCACTGGGATATGGAGATCTATCTTGCCCTACCAGAAAGTGGGAGGATATAAAAGAGAAGAAGAGTGGGGGAAAGGGTATACAGTGGGATTGCTGTTTTGGGGTGGTGGGTAGGGGAAAGACAGGGAGAAAATTTGTACGTCAAAATCTTGTGGAAATGATGTAAACTAAAAATAAAGATAAAAATTAATTTAAAAAAAAGATTTGAGTCCAGATCTATTGACTCCAAGTTCAGCACTCCTTCCACTGTATATTGCTGCTAAGGCATCTTATTTCAAGTTTGTGGTATCATAACAGGAAGCCCAAATGCCCTTTTTAAGCAGCAGTTATGGCCACAAATCAAAAGCTAGTCTGTTGTGTGAGCACCAAGGAAAAGCAGCATTGCCCATGGATCAGTCTGCTTTTTCATACCTGCTGGCCCAGCAATCATTGTCAGCAACAATGACTTCTACCTGTGACAACAATGCATCTGTGAAAATGACAGCTGGCGTCTGTTAATAAAGTCTTGCAGTCACAGGGTCCTTCGACAATTACGTTTACTTAGGTGAGTAGCTGCTGGGTTCTGTCCAGAGGTAGAAGCTCTGCCCAAGGGCAATCCTACTTGTCTTAGGTTGACAGTGTATACCCAAGCTGATTAATCAGTGGTCCATAACAGATTTGGGAACCGAACTTGCTGAGAATGAGATTCTAGCCCCTGTTTGTCACCTCAAACACAATTAATCTTGAAAATACCTTTTAAAGAACTCGGCTACCCTGACCCCTGTAGCTTGTGGATTGCAGGATTTGCAATCCCTCCCCAAGCACAGTGATCCAGGAAATGGATTCACAAGCATTATTTTGGAAACTTCTCATCCTAAGTCCGCCACATTGAAAAGAGCACCTTGAACTAGTTGCTTCCCCTCTCTGGGCCTCAGTTTCTGTATCTGTAAAGTGAGGGAAAGTTGATCAAACTGGCCTCCAAGGTCCCTTCCGAGAGAACGGGTTATATCCGCCCCCCTTTCATCTCTCCCCTCCCCCCAGCACATCCATGTCCCTCCTAGACATCTCAATTCTCCCACCCATTAAATGAGAGTGATTCTTTATTGAGATGTGGTTAAGAAAAAAATGAGTGTAATACTATCACAAAGGCCCCAAGAGGCCTTCAGAAAGCAGGTGTGTTAAAATGCATCTAGATTTTTCTTTCCTGGTTGACATGAATTATATGGGGGGGGGGGGGTGGCACTCAAATAGCCCCCAGGGACAAGCGCTTGAAGCTGGTTACCTATTTTTTCCAGTGACCTTACTTATTAATGACTCACTACTCCCCTGCCCAGCTGCAGCTGTGTTAATGAAGCTACTTCAGCCTGCAAAACGTGCCAGGCCTGGCTAAGCTTAAAAATATATTTTTTTTTTATTGGGACTAGCCAGTAGAATCCTATGCCTCACTGTTTTTATAGGACAGCTGCTTTGTGGAGAGGTGCAGAAACCCCCAGCCGGTGCCAGTGCCCTTATTTGGGAGTATGGACCCCTCATACTGAAGATGGTAGCAGAGGGAAATAAAAAGCCATAACTTTGCTGGGACACAAATTGAAAGGAGTCCTCCAATCAGCACATGTGTCCTCCCACCCCAGTACAGACGCTGTCCCTGGTGGCTGGGCCAGCTCCTTTCTGACTGGGAGCCACCATCCACTTAGAAAGCTATTCATGGTTGACTATTCTTTCTAGGAGCTCCACTTTGTCCCTGGTTTTGCCATCATGGGACTCTTGGCCTAGATATTCCACCTGGGTCATAAGGGCTATGTCTAGGGAGGTACTGAGGGTTCCCACTGGATTCAGAGGCATTCCTGGGGATACCACTACAATGTTGCTTAACTCCCTTTCCTTTTGTTAGACAAACTCCAATAAAACTTACTCATTCTCTCTCTATTTAATACTCACACTCCTCAATTCTGCCTCTTAGAATTCCTGGCTTCAAGACCCAGCTCAGATACCACCTTCTCCAAGTTTCCCACAGACATTAATGTCTTCCACTCTAAAGTACCTGTATCTTCTATGTTCATAGTGTTTTGCATGTTGTCTCCCCCAATAGATTATGAGTTTCTTGAGACAGGGACTGTTTTACCTTTCTTTGTACTCCCAGCAGTTACCACAGTGCCCAGCACTTAAAAATGCTCCTTGATGGATTGTTGATTGATTAATGCTTTAGGGGTTTTCCATTTTCCTGATGAGAACTCAGCTTTTTTCCTGACAACTTCTCAAGGATCTCAGCTCCCAGAGCAGGCTGCCTTTTCAGAAGCAAGCTCCCCTGGATCCAGTGAGGGGAGGGGAGGCTGCCTTGTGACCAAGAGCATTGGCTTTCCTTAGCAGGAAGACATGAAGGGGAGGTCGTGTATTACTCCCACCAGCCCAGAGACGTAAAGGTCATCTAGTCCAACCCCCTGCATTTTCTAGTTGACAAATATGAGACCTAAAAAGGGTAAGTGATTTTTTTAAAGGTCACACACACTTTGACTTCACAGTGATGATTCACATCAAGTGCACCAACAGTTCAAGTTAGGGGTAGACTTGGGGTCTACAAGTACCCAACTTGACTCCAAAAAGTCTTGGAATGAAAAGATTTGGATTTTAGAGAAAAGCAGTCTCCTGGGTGTTCTTTCACTCAGTACTCATTGTTGGGTTAATAATAATGGCTAACATGTAAATAATACTTTGAATTGTACAAAGAACTTTACACATAAGATCTCATTTTATCCTTACAACAATAATGTGAAATAGATGCTATTATCTCCATTTTACAGATCAGGAATTGGAGGCAAACAGAGGTTAAGTGACTTGTCCAGGCTCATACAGCTAGTAAGTATCTAAGGCAGGATTTGAACTCAAATGTTCCTGACTCCTGGTCTAGCACTCTTTCCACTGTAACACCTAGCTGCCTCAACCTCTTCTGCAGAGGTAGGAAGTACCCAGGAACTCAAAAGTTTCAGCATCCCAAGGAAGAAGGCTTGGAAGTAGGTACAGGGAAACATCTCCAGAGGAGACGCTGATGGAACCTAGAAATGGGCACCCTGAAGACTGAAGCATATTATCATCCTAAATCAGAATATCAGGATCCAACTTCTACCAAGGAACCTGGAATGGTTGTCTCCATCTATCTTTCTTAATGCCTCTGCAGCATTTATTGACCACTCTTTACTTCTAAATACACACTCTTTCCTTTCAGGGTTATTGTAATATTTTCTTTCTTGGCTCTCTTCTTACTTGTTTACTCATCAGTTGCCTTTGATGGACCATTATCCCTCTCCTGCCCACTAACTAGAATTATACTCTTAAATTCTTTCTCTTCTTCTCCTCCTCCTCCTCTTTTCTTCTCCGAGAGAGAGAGAGAGAGAGAGAGAGAGAGAGAGAGAGAGAGAGAGAGAGAAACTGTCTATTCAAGTAACAACAAGAAGCCCACACTGGAAAGAAGTGTGTGAAAGGGAGTGAAGAGTGATATTAATTGATTGTCTAGCACCCCTTCCCAAATCCCTTCTTGCTGTTAAGTGGAATAGAGGGAAGTGGTGGTGTTCAGCAGCCTTTATCTGTGGCATTTTACCCTGCATTCAAATCCTTTTGAGTTGTCCAAGAGTGATCAGATTCCTCAATTTCCTCCTTCCTACCCTGAGACTGAGCCTCTTCTTAGCTAGCTTCTGAGCACAGGGGAAATGCATTCCCTTTAGCTCTTGCCCCTGGCCCAGAAAGCAGCAAAACTGATGAGCTGAATGCCCATTAGAAGGATTCATTTCTCAGACATCAAATGTTAAAACAGTTTATCTTTGCATTAGGCAAACTACGACCTTGTACCTCAGGCCATTATGTGTATTTTTTTTCTTTTTAGGACCTTTCTCCTTTTGATGATTGACCCCTGACCAGTGGTGTTGCCTTTGCTAAAAAATGCCTCTCCAGCCTGCTAGTATCAGCTCTGCCACTTAACTCTCCAATTACAAACACTCGCTTGGACCATTGGAGAGGTCACTGTTTAAGATTAGATTTATCTACCTAATTACATGCTTCCAGCCCTAAAAAAAAATGTTATTAGCCTGAACTGAAATTTCTTTCCATTCTCCTTCTACCACTCCAGTTGCTTTGACTATTGTAGCAGCAAGCACCTTAGCATACCCAGGATGGCTGCTAGCACAGGTTCTTAGAGCTGCTTTTCTAAAGGAAAGCAACTCAAAATGGGTTAACAATCTTACTTTAATCAGTCATAGATCATTTACCTAGTTCAGGGGGAAAAGTCAGCACCCTGAACTTCAGAGAATACAAACAGAAGTTACAAGCAGACAAAGAAACCAATCAGCAGATGGGCTTCCAGCCGTCTAATCATTACATCCATACCTAGTTAGTTACCAGAGAGGGAAGCACCAACATCTGGGTTTTCAAAGCCAGGGGGCTCAACGGCTGCCCAGAGTCTCTTCTGGCCAAATCACACAACTCTTCCCAAGGTGAGTCCCAAAGCAAAAACTCACGTCAGGGTATATATAGCCTTCTCCTGGATCAGAGAATGTCACAGCCCTCTTGACTCACTGTCCAATCACAAAGTAATAATGTGTAGGCATTCCTGAAAAACAAGCTTCCTGCCACAGGCTCCATGTGACCACATTCAGACTATTAGGGAGTAGAGTATATTTTCAAATCAGAGAAGGTTCCCAGATTCACTTAAACCTATCAAGGGGTCTAGGGGCAGGGAAGATCTTCAGATTCCCATTATTATTACAACTATATGAAATTGAGACTTGAGTTTTCGTTGCTAAGTCTGAATATCTAACTGAATTTGCTCTAATATGAAACCAATAGGAAACAATGTTAAAGTCCCATTTTTACATAGGATTTCTGCATATATTTCTCTGTAATGCTAAAAGCAGCAGTAGAAGTGGTATTTCTGATGTCTTAATAATAATAATAATAATAAAATAATAGTAACAGTTACACAGCTCTTTAAGGTTTGCAAAGCCCTTACTTGTTATTTGATCCTTAAAACAACTCCGTGAGGTAGATGTCCCATTTTTTGGATAAGGAAACTGAGGCTGAGAGAGATTAAGTGATTTGACAAGGTCACATAGGTGTCACTAGCTTACCCACTGTAAGAATGAAGAACTAACTCAAACTTCATTCTTCCTAACTTCAAGTACAGCACACTACCCACTATGCCACCTACCTTCATCGACCCAATAATGAAAGTTTATATTGTATGCTTACTGGTCGTGTCACTTTTCTGCTCAAAAATCCCCAGGAGCTCCCTCCCACCTATAAAGTTCATAGGAGTATAGATTTAGAACTGGGAAGAAACTTAGAGGTCACTGAGTCCATTCTCCTAAATTAGAGGACATTGAGGGCCAGTAAAGTTAAATGACTTACTGACCATGCAGTAAGTGTGAGGGACGACAGATGGACAGCCAGAGTACTCCCCTGATAGCCTCGTGATGTCAGGAGAAAGCAAGGAATCGACTGGGTGGACTCCATTGTGGCAAACTTTTGGGAGAACATAGATGAGAATTTCATTGGATGGGCAGGCATGGATGAATTGTGATCTACATTAATGCAAGGAAATCCCATGTCTGTGAGATCACAAATACATTTGAGTATTAGAGAGAGAGAGAATATATATATATATATATATATATGTATATATATATATATACACACACACACACACATGTATATAAATATACACATGTAAAAGGCATCAACAAAATATTTTTTAAATAAGATAATTTTCTGTTGACAAACAGTAAATTATAAAAATGTTTGGTTGCCTGTACAATCAGGTTAATTACACTTTTGTGTTGTTTTGCTAAACAGTTTTCAGGAAATAAACTTTGGTTTTTGTGTGTTTTATATTTGTTTTGTTCAAACAAAATTTATCCATTAAAAAAATAAACCAGTAAGATGAATTAGCTAAAATTACCAAACACAGATGTGTAAGTATATAAACACATAAATCTAGACACAACTATACATGGCACATGGCTCATGGATATTAGATTGAGATGTAATTAACATGCAGCCAACATCGAAGAATTCTTTCCCCTGTAAGCTTCTCCTTTCCTAATTGCACTTAACATTCGTGGAAAAAATTACCTCAAAGAGTGTTCCATGTTGTGAGTCAGGGCCATCATGCTGAATCTTTTCAGGAAAGAATGAGGTAAAATTGCTTCAACTGTTTTTTGAGCCATGAGATGTTGGAAAACACACACACACACACACACACACACACACACACACACTTGCCCTCTTTTTTAAAAAGGGAGGAAAAGAAAAAAAAAATCCTGACCTATTTTATGCCTGTATAACTCACTAGCAGGGGAGCTATAAACTCTAACCTTGGCAAGGTTGGATCTGATATCTTCAAGGAGAAATAACCAGCCAGCCCAAAAGAAAAGGGCTGCAGATGTTGTGAAAGTTTAAAATACGGTGTCTGAGCCCATGGAGAGGAGTGTTTGTTTCTACTGCCCTTGTTATATGGGCTTCACCAAAAAGCACCAAAGATGTTGTCAACGGCAGCTGCTGTTCATTAACAAGAAGTCAGCCCAGTGGAAAGCTGAACTCCTTCATCTTACAGCCTCATAGCCTGGAATTTAGCAACTCAGAAACCTGGGATGTCAAACATGGCGGCTCCTGCAGAAACATTAACTCACTCCTGAAATGGAGGCCCAAGGTATTCAGATCTTGGGGCAGGCTTTTTAATTAAACTTGAGAGCTTAGATAGCGAAACTCTGCTACTACGAGATTCAGTGAATAGAAAATGGAATATCTGAAAGGGTCTCTTGACATACTTGCTGGTCTTCATTCTGGAAGATCTCAATATGTTATTTGCAATTTAAAATACAGCAGAGGCCCATTAAAATGTGGCTTATTATTAAATGAACATGAATCTATATAATTAGGGAAGGAAAGCCCTCTACTGAGAAAGACCTACTCTAGTAAATCACCATAGAAGACTTAATTGAGTGATTAAGTGACTTTCCCATGGTATAACAGCCAGTAAGTGTCACAGGTGAGATTTGAACCCAGGTCTTTCTGACAGCAAATCCAGTACTCTTTTTACCTCTAATCACAGTGCCTTTGGAATTTAAATATGTCACAGGACCAATAGCATTTCCCCCAAGCTGAACATAGAATCATATATTTAGATCTGGAAGGGACCTTAGAGATCACTGAACCTAATTCATTTTACACATGAGGAAAATGAGATATAGGGAGATTAAGTGATTTGCCCAGGGTCATGCAGTAAGTATCTGAGTGAGGATTCAAAAATATGCATTAAAAAATTCCAAAATAACTTGGTTACTTGAAAAGGTGAAGAGCTTGCTTTTGAGCTGGGTATTGAAGGATAACAAAGTTTCAGCACACAGAACGTGAAGATGTGAGTGGTAAGCATCCTAGAAATTGGCAATGACATCTGAGTGGATGAACAACTGATCAATTTGAAAAGGATGTTGAAGCAAGGACAGGTAACTGAGGATGAAAATGAAAGTGTCATAAACATGTAAGAATAGTCAGAATCACTATACTTGTGTCTGGTGATGAACTTGAAACATGACAAAAAAGAGCTCTTAGCTAAGATAGGAGCAAGACAAAGATGAAGGAACAGGGATTTGCGGCTGCTCAGGTTGGATAGGATGACAATAAGGATGGCAGAGGGATGGCAGAACTACTCAGTTCTAATTTTAGCTCTATTTTCTCTACTGAGGAGAATGATTTTAGGATTGAGAAAGACAGAATATAGCTAATTGGGAGTTGAAAACCAGTATGAGTAAGAGAGAAAGGAAGCATTGGGTGTCATCCATTAATCCAAATTACCAAGTAAGGCAAGATATATCTTGGGGAATGGGGGGGGGGGGGGTGAGGGGGAACAATTGCTGAGCTGCTGATGGTGACCTTTGAAAAAAAAATCATGGAGAACTAGAGATTCCAGAAGACTATAGAAAGGCAAATGCTCTGATTTTTAGTAGAGGAGAAAAACCTGAAGAGGGTAGCATTTGCAAAGTACAGGTCACAAAGGGCTTGACTTTCATGCCTAGTAAAATCCTAGAATGTATAGTTTAAAATATGGGTGGGTTTAGCATTAAAAGGAAAGCAGTGATTACTAAGAGCCAACACAACTTCCTTTGTCAATGACCATGCTGGAAAATTACCGCAAGGAATGACAAATATGGAGACTTCAAAGAAATATAAGAAAAGAAACAGAGCAAACAAAAAACACACAAAAAAAGAATTATACACAATTACTCCAGCTATATAAATGACAATAACTTTGAATAGCAACAAATTTCAGATTTTTAAAAGGTGGGCGACATTAATACCAACTCTAGTGCACATTCTAGTCATATTTCTCAGAAGAACACACTGAAAATATGAGGCTTGTAAGTACTATCTATGGCAATCTCTTTTATACTGTTGGGGCTTGGAGAATGTATGTTGTATGAGGATCCGGTTATGAGTACTCTTGAGTTTTATGTGGTGTCAAATCAAAATTTATCTACAATTTTTGAAAGCACACATCATGCCAGATGGCTCTCATTTTCTTTTTTTGACTGGACTGGTAAATTAAGCAAGCACTACAGACATATAATATAGTTGGCTTTCAGAAAAGCATTTGAAAAAGTCCCTCATAACATTTTTATGACCAGGATGTCAAGATGTAGATTAGGTAATAATATGGATCAAATAATGAATGGAGGAATATTCATTAAGTGTTAAGATGGAAACAAAGGAACAAATAGCATGCTTATTATAGTCTCTATTTTAAAAGATCTTGGGCAAGCTAGAGTCAAATCAGGTAAAATGGAATAGGGATAAATGTAAAGTCATACTTCTGGGTTTAAGAAACCAATTGCCTAAATGTAGATTGAAGGAAACATATAATTAACAGTTTGTATAAAAAAGAGCTGGGGCTTTTAGTGAATGGTAAATTGAACAGCAAATGAATCAATAGTGTGATTTGGAAGCATTAAGACAAAGGATGATGATCTATCATACTTTCCCCCAGGTAGATCATTTCTGGGTTCTGTATTCACTTCTGAGCAGCACATTTAGAAATAACATTTACAAACTTTAGTGCTTCCCAAAGAAATCAGACAACAAGAAGAGAGGACTAAAGACCCTGCCACAGAGGGAACAGTTGAAGCAATCAACCAATAAGAATTTATTAAGTCCTTATATGCTGTAGATTGTAAAGCCAAGCATGAGCAGCTTTCCAGAGGACTGCTGCTGTGAACAGCTTTCAAGGTTCTGATTACATAGGATAGCAAACTCTCTATTTATTCAAGGACAAATCTGAGCAAAACATTCACAGAAAATCAAGATACAGCATTCACAAGTTACAACTTATCACAGAAAATCAAAATACAGTATTCACCATGTCACAACTCAACAACTTATCACTAAAATGGCCACATAGTTTTCACCAAAGTGGTCACATAGTTTTAAACAAAGTACAATCATTTAGTAACTCAATCATTCAATCAACCTCCTTAAGGGTCACAAAGTACAAAAGTCAAAGTTCTCCACCCATGGGATCTGATTAAGTTACAACTTCAACAGTCACTACTCAGTACCCTCTTAAGGGGTAGCAGAAAGTATAAAAGCCATCTACCCCTAGATCACAAGTAAATTACAATTTCATTACTCCACTACTCAGTATCCTATTTCATCAGTCACTACTCAAACAATTTCATCAGTCACTACTCAGTATCCACAGAGAGGTCTTTTCATCTTGACTTGAGTCAGGTAGCTCCTACCTGAATCCATCAAACTGTCACCTGGGTTCAAAGGCAGACAGCTCCCAGTTTCTTCTCCAACTCTTCATGCAGTTCCTGCTCCACATTGAAGTTCACAGTGTCCAGTCCATCTCAAATCCTTCACAGTCTCTGTTCCTGGAAAGACAAGGCTTAATGACGCCACAATAACATTCATACACATTAACAAAGTCATAACAACACTTGGACAAAATACCGGCACCACAGTCATGCTTCCTCAGTCTTCAGTAGCTCAAGGTCCTTGGAAATCTCGCCACCACAAGTTCTAGTTTTGCCACCACAAGTCTGAGTTCTGTGTCAGTTCTCAGTTCTCATTTCTCTTCTCAGTTCTTCTCAATTCTCAGTTCAGTCCAGCAGTAACAGCCCAGCCTCCCCCTTTCTTTCTCTCTCTCTCTTCCCCTCTTCCCCACCCACCCTCCAGCAACAGATGCTCTGCCTCCATGATGCTTACCCCAGGAAATTCTGTCTGTCCAGTTTGTGCTCTTCCTTATATAGGTATTAGCTCCTCCCTGTTCAGCCCTTTCCTGTTATGTCAGCAACAGGGGTTCACACTTCTTGGTTCTTTACAGAGGCTTAATTTGAGACTAGGTGCTAAGTACCCATCAGCTTGGCAATACAAAGGGATCTTCAAATTTCATTATTATTACAGGGATACAGATAGGAAAAAAACCTACACTCAAGGAGCTTAAATGACATCAGGAGTGATGTCTTGACTTCCATGTAAATTAGATTTAAGTGAGGAAGAGTTGCAGAAAGTCATCAGCATCACTATTTCTTCTTCCAATCACGGAAGTCCAGCAGCAAGACAAAGGTCAAGAAGACCAGTGATGACCTGGGATGCAGTGGATGATTTTGCTTTAGGAAAATTACTTTGGTGGCTGAATGGAAGATGGACTAGAGTGATTTAAAGCAGGCAGACCCACTAGCAGGATATTGCAATAATCTTGATATGAAGTGATGAAGAACAGAGTGCTGGTAATGTCAGAGGAGAGAATATATTCAATGCTATATGCTACAAATGTAAAATCTACAAGCCTTGGCAACAGATTGGATATAGAGGGTGAGAGAAAGTGAGGAAGATGGGAACGACACCTACCTTGGTTCAGGCCCCAAGTCACACACACTTGAATGTCTCTTAAACTCTCTGGGCTTCAGATTCCTCATCTGTAAAAAGAGGAGGGTTGCACTAGATATCTTCTAAGATCCTGCCCAGATTTAGATCCATGAGATTATGAGCCTATGACACATCTCCTCCTACACTTTCTAATGCACAGGCTCAGGTGGGAATTCTAGGGTCAGGACCAGCATTGTCTCCCCTTGGGGGGTTTCCTCTACAGGGAAGGGGAAAAGCTGCCCTTTTGCGGTCCACGGTTCATCGGCCCCAAGTCTCACGTAGCTGGATGTTTTCATCTCTCTGGGTCTCAATTTCCTCATCTTTAAGAAGAAGTAGTTGGATCAAATGAACCATGAGGTTCATTATCATGCTAGGTTTATCCTTCTATAAACCAGGCTGAAGAATGTGTGCTTCCTGGCTCTTATTCAGTCTGTCAGCATTAGAATAGGCGACCTTAGGTTCTCCAAGTCCTTGGCCTTAGGAAGACTTTTAAGGCCCAGCCTAATTTCCCTCAGGCCCTAAGTAAGCAGATTGTTTAATGGCCTGAGAGTTCTGCTACTATAGCACCACCTGGTGATCACGCCTTTCCTCAGTACTTGCCTCATGCACCCAGGATCCAAGGAATGCTGTTATCTTAGGACCATGGGTCTAGAGCTAGAAGGGACCACAGAGGTCACCTAGCACAACTCCCCCATTTTACAGATGAAGAAACTGAGGGCTGAGGAATTCAGTGACATGTCCAAGGTTTTACAGGTAATAAATGTCAGGAGCAGGATTTGAACCACTCCTGAGGGATCACCTAACCTCAGAGAGGGTGTCCTTTCTACCTTACAACAAGGTATCCATCAATGTGTTCAAAGCCAAAGGAAAATATGAGAGAAAAGAGGTATTAGGCTACCTACAAAATTGAAGATCTACAGAGCCATTGTGTTGACCTCATTGTTGTATACCTGTGAAACCTGGAAAGTATACCAGCGCCATGCCAGGAAACTGAATTGCTTCCATTTGAATTGTCCTAGGAAGATTCTGAAGATCACCTGGCAAGATAAGGCACTGGCACTGAGGTCCTGTCTTGAGCTGAACTGCCAAGCATTCAAACTCTACAGCAGAGAGCACCACTCTGATGGGCTGGCCACATTGTTTGAATGCCAAACATATGTTTGCCTCAAAGACTATTTTATAGAGAACCCACATAAAGCAAGTGGTCACACAGAGGTCAGAAAAAGAAATAGAAGGACACTCTCATGGTCTCTCTGAAGAACTTTGGAATTGATTGTGAATCATGGGAGACAGTGGTACAGGACCACCCAACATGGCATGCCCGTATCAAAGAAAGTGTTGTGCTCTCTGAGCAAAGCAGAATTGCAGTAGCTGAAAAGTAACACAAGATGAGCAAATTTAGAGATATTTTCACTCCAAATGGTCACATGGATTATTTGTGCCCGATCTGTGGTAGAGCCTTCTGAGCTAGTATTGGTCTGATCAGCCACAGTCAGACACACTATACCTTGACCCCAATATAGTGAGGTCATTTTGGTCCTCTTTGAATATGAAGGGCAACAACCAACCTTTCCCACTTTCCAATGTGAGCCCTCCACGACGACCAGAGGAATTTCTCCATTATTTTCTGACTCTTCCATTTCAATTAAATTCAACCAGTAGCTCTGAAGTACTCTATTTAGCCAACATTTACTAAGCACATCAGTTTGTATTTGTTCTTTCCTTTACTTAATGTCATTTCATATGGCAATGGGCATTCTCTTTGATTAGATCTTAGGGAGGAGTAAGGTTCTTGCTTTGGAGTCAGGGGCACCTGGCCAGGCTCTGAGCCTCTGACAGGCCAGATTCAAAACACAGTTTTAGATAATTTGGACCTGCATAGGTAGTAGGTAGTTCCCAGACCCACGCGTGGAAGTCTCCCTGCCAACAAAATCATAATATTAATGTATTTGACTATATAGTAAGGTGTATCAAAAACAGAAATTACATTATTGTGGTTTGGGAAGGGGGAGAATACAAAACCAAACTACTGGATCTGAGGTCAGAAGACCTGCGTTCATATCCTGCTGCTGTCACCTGGGTGACCTTGGACAAGTCACCTAATCTTTTGGTTTTGTTTCCTTGCTTATCTGTAAATGAAATAATTAAACTAGATCAGAGGCATCAAATGCCACCTACAACATTGCTAAATGTGGCCCAGAGCAGATTAAAATGTGATTGGGAAATATTTAACAAAATAAATAAAAATACAATAAACCATACATTTTAAAACTGAGTCAATATATGGTCAGCAGGGATCCTAATGTACAGATGAGTGGCCCCCACTTTTATTTGAGTTTGACATCACTCCACTAGATGACCTCTAGAGGCCATTCCATCTCTACAGTTATGATGTCCTACATGCCCAGGGATGTTGTGAGGCTCAGAGATAATGGATGTAAATTGGATGTAAATCTTCTCAGATGGAGAAGAGAGAGAGGATAGAGGAGGAAAGAGACAGGGAAAGACAGAGACAGAGATGGAGAAAGAGGGGAGGGAGAAACAGAGAGAGGAGAGAGAGACAATGAGAGGGACAGAGAGAGAGACAGAACAGAGAGAGACACGCAAAGAGAGAGACAGAGACAGAGAGGAAAGAGAGACATGCAAAGAGATAAGGAGAGAGAGAGAGAGAGAGGGAGGGAGGGAGAGGGAGAGGGAGAAGAAGAGAGAGAGAGAGAGAGAGAGAGAGAGAGAGAGAGAGAGAAGTTGGTTCTGTTCTGAGGGCTTAAAAGGAGAAAGAAAAGAGAGGGTAAAAGGAGTAATATAAGAGCATAGAATGGAGGAAGAAAGAGGTAGAACTTGCTTTTTTTTAATAATTGGGATGCCTAAGAGTATACAAACAAAGGAATCAGTGGAAGAAGTGGGCATAAGACAAACTTCATTATCTGAAACTGTCAAAAGAGGGTTGAACACACACATACACAATATGCATTCATTCACACACACACACACACACACACACACACACACAAGCAAACATGCAAAATTTGGTGTAGATATGCATCAAACTTAACAGGGGAATGAATGGGAAAGGGAGCAGTTAAAAAGAGAGGGGTTAAAAAGAGAATAATACTGGGAAGGAAATAATCACTAGCAAAACAGATTGCCTGATCCTGAAAGGAAAATTAAAGAGCTTGTGGGGGGCGGGGGGAGGAACTAGAATATAAGGGGAAAACCTAGATTGCCTCTTAGGCAATTGGAAAATGGCTAAACAAATTGTGGCATATGAATAGAATGGAATATTATTACACTGGAAGAAATGAGATGATTTCAGAGAATCCTCGCTATATGAACTGACAGAATAAATGAGCAGAATCAGAAGGATAATTTACATATGAATAACAGCATTGTAAAAAAAACCCAAACAAACAGGGCAGCTAGGCGGCACAGTAAATAGAGCACAAGACCTAGAGTCGGGAAGATCTAAGTTCAAATCCAGTCTCAAATATTTACCAGCTGAGTGACCCTGGGCAAGTCACTTAACCTTATTTGCCTCAGTTTTCTCATCTGTAAAATGAGCTGCAGAAGGAAATAGCAAATCACTTCAGTATCTTTGCCAAGAAAAGGTCACTAAGAGTCAAACATGACTGAAATAACTGGACAACAAACAAAAACAGTTCTAAAAGGCTTAAGAACCCTGATCAAAGCAATAACCGAGCGTGTGTCCACAGAACTTACGTTGATGCATGCTGCTCACCTCCTGAGAGAGGTGATAGACAAAAGGTGAAGAATTCCTGTGTTATTTTGTGGAAATCGTTGTGCTAGACCGTGCACACTTGTTACAAAGGTTCTCTCCCCACCCTTTCTTTTTTTTTAAAATTAATTGTGGGGGTAGGGGTAATCAGAAGGGGAAGAAGGTTAGCAATAATGATCAAGAAAACAATTTAAAAACACACAGAAAGGAGCAGAAAGCAAGTTCAGAAGGAAACCCAAACAGGAGAGCTTTGAAAGTCAGATGTAGAGTTTATTATATACTTTTTCAAAATCAAGTAATGTGATATAGAGATTGATGTTTTCATATTGTAATCCTCTTTCTGTGTTCTGCTGTGTGTATGGAAATGCTCTTTATTTGGTGTTTAAGTTCAAAATAATTTATTTTAATTAAAAGTAAGTTATTTTGAAAGACAACATTTTAACTCAGGAAGAAAAGATGCAGTAATAGAGATGAAGGTGGGAAATCCCTCTTCACCTTATTTTTCCTTTCTCCCTACAATCTCATACAAGTCAAGTCAACAAGTATTTATTATGCGCTTCCTACATTCCAGACACCATGCTAAGTGTTGGGGATGCAAATTTATACAAGCAAAAAGAAGGACAGTGGCTGCCCTCAAAGAGCTTATATTCTAATGGGGTCCCTTCTAGCTTTATTTGTATACCCCATCTCCTCTTAATGCTCCTAATGCACAGACTCAGGTCATAGACCCAGGGTCATGACTATTATATCCTGAGGAAGCTCCCTTGGGGCTCTCACCTTTGGAGCGTCAGTTGAGAGGCTACCGGGGAGTGGGGTCATGCCCTTGGATTTGCAGGCCTCATTGGTCTACTTCGTCCCAAGTCCAACATAGCTGAAGGACTTGCCCTGATATTCTTCACATTAGCCCCCAGGTGGCACTGTAGGACTGACCACAGTCTCAGACACCCTCCCATGGCCAATTGTGCCCAAACACGGGAGCCTCTGGACAGAAACCATTCGTTTTTTTAATATAGTCTGAAAAACCTGGACCAAAGACTACACTTTAAACTTGAGGTTTGACTTTCGGCCAGCACAAAGCCTTCCACATCAAGGCACATATCCAAACCCTTAATCTGGCTCCACAACCTTAGGACACAAGAGATAACACTGTCCACTTAACCAGGACTGGGAGAATTATCAGCCTGCCCTCTCCCCACCTCTCAGTTCCCTGGATGCTCTTCAGCTGTCCCTTCCCACTGGAAAATGGTGATGTTGGGGGTTAATGGCAGACAGAGAGTTCTGGGTTGTGTCTCTTGGCATTTCCAGCCTACTCTACTCACCCCCTCCCCCCAACCCCCTATGAGTACATACACACAGACCTCAGGGAGAAAACTCCAAGACAGGATGAGAGTCTCACCTTTATTCAGAGCCTGAGTACAATCCTCAGAAAGAAACACTTCCCTGTTTTTTTCACAGCCTCAGCCATCTGGCAAACACACAGACTCCACCCACATTCCATCTCTGAACCCAGACTTGGTGTTACTGTCAGGTCACTTAAGGGGGTCAGCCTCTGCACACATGGAAGGGACTAATGGGACTTCAAAATTGGTCTTTGGGCTTTATATTTGTACCACTGATGCCAAACTGGTCTGAAACTTGCTCAATGCAATGATTCAGCTGGAAACAATTATTTTTCCCCATCAAAAGAGTAGGAGACAAGGACTACTAGCCATATTGACCAGATGTGAAATCTGACCTGGAGACACCCAAAAAACTGCCAACAGAAAAGTACATTGGCCCAGTGGCCAAGGGTAGTAGGATAATATGAAGCTGGACAGTCTAAGAAATCAGCCTTTCCATAGATGTAGTAACCACTCCTGGAGTGGCAGGAGGCTGATCCAGGGTGCCAGAGTCACATCACATCAGGACTTTCAATCTCTCCCCTGTCCACAGACCCCGGGATCCCTACCCCAGATAACATGGTCCTATTGTAACAGAATCTTAGAATTACTGCCTTTGCCCAAGGACATCATTTTTGCAGTGGGAATTTCAGACACACTGAAAGATGATTGGGAAAGATTTGAGGGGATTGGATGGTTTTTTATCAGACCTTCCTATTCTCCCCGGAGTGCCTGCACAAGACCAGTCCTGACCTCTTAGACTCAGACCCTTTACAAGATTCTATGCTACCTATGTGCAAATACAGTTTTCCAGTAGATTTTGGAAAGAATATTAATTTGGGAGTCAAAGGACCTAAGCTCCAATTTCAGTTTTGCCACTTATTAGCACTGAGGCCTTGGGCCTCTAATTCCTACCTCTCCATCTTGGGTTATTTGACTGTAAAATAAAGGGGTTAGATGCTTAAGGGCCCTTCCAGTGTGGATTCCAAATTATCCAAATTATTGGATTGCTCCAATCTATGCCCATTTCTGTGTCTGGACTGTGCTCCTCCCCATAAAGGCTGAACCACCATGTATCAGATATATTGCAGTAGAAGGACCCAGCACAGGGGGAGAAGTCAGATGAAATGACCTCTAGGGTCCTTTCCAACTCTCTTAAGATTTTTATGATTCCAAATTTAGACAATCTGCCCTCGGTTTTGTTTTTTCTAGAGTTCAAAAATGCCTCCACCCACACATCCACTCTCAGCAATGAAATGCTTGATGAGAACCCAGAAGAAGTGACTGCCATGCTTTCTCCTCTCTGACACTCAGTGAGGCCCACTGTGGGCTGCTACCAACTTTTCTTGGGTGGGAGGCACTGGAATCTTAAGCCTCCAGCCTGGCTTTCTAACCTTGAACTATTACTCTGTCATTTTTCTCAAACCCAAAAGAAAGGAAATCCTATAAGGTGGACTGACCCTGTAGTTTAGAAGTTATTCACAGACAAATAACAGGTAACATTTTTTTTTTGTGCATTGGTTTCTGTGAAAAAAAAAAAAGCCTCAGTTGAAATGCCTGCTTACAGATTCTGAAGCTAAAGCTGGACTAGGTCCCTATTAAAGTTATTGGTTTCCCTTCCACCTTGATCTCAGTCTTCCCAGAATGCTCAGTAACCCCATACTTTGTGAACCAACCCAAGTTTCTATCTTCTTCTCTGCCTTTCCTGATGCCTACTATCCCTGGCCTGACCTCTCCAGCCTCTATAGGAGATCACTAAACTTCTTCAGAGGTATAGGAGAAAGGGCACTGATTCGAAAGTCAATGGGATCAGTTCAAATCCTGACTCCCTCTGTGTGACCTCAGGCAATCCACTGAAGCCCCTTGGGCCTCAGTTTCCTTCTCTGTAAAACCAGAGGATTGAATTAGGCCCCTGAGGTACCTTGGTAAGTATTTCTGATTCTACTGTTTTGGGGACATCCTTTGCTTCAAGAGCTTTTAGCAATTCAGGAGTCCAGTGCAAGAATTTACATCCCCTGAAAAGAAGTGCATATTTTACAGTTGGGATGGCCCCATGTTCCATTTTGGTTCTCTCCTCTCCTGCTCTCTCTCTCTGTCTCTGTCTCTGTCTCTGTCTCTGTCTCTCTCTCTCTCACACACACACACACACACACACACACACACACACACACACACACACACGCACGCACACGCGCGCGCGCGCGCGCGCGCACACACCCCAGAGCTTCCCCCCACTGCAGGAATGACCTCTACAACAAACATCCAATCAGGTGACTGTCTTTGATGGATTAAGCCCATAGACTTCACCCAGCTCCCATAAATAAAATGCAAGTATCGATCCAGTCCCCTCTTAGTTCCCTCGGCCCATTTCAGTATAATTAGCATTTTATCTGGGTACAGCAAAGCGGATGGAGAGGAGCAGGAGGGAAGAAGGTCGGCTCTCCAGCTGTCATTAAGCTCTCCGGAACAGCTTGCAGCAGGTGACTTTGGCTCTGCATGGGGGGTGACACAGGCTAGAAGCTGCGGAATCCATCCCCTGTGAAAATAGCTCAGTTCCACCACCCTGAGCCAGCCAGGGGAAGCTGATCATGGTGTCACTTTGCATTATCCCAGGTTCCCTACTAGGAGACAGCACAGACATTACCTCATCTGCCCAAGTCGTGGCTTTTTCCAAGATGTAAGAGGAGAAAATGTCTTTTCCCTGCCCCTTCCTGCCTCAAGATTAGAGAGAGATTAAAACCCCAAAGAGAGATGTAACTGACCCAGGGACACACTAATGTCCAATCCTCGGCTGGTAAGACACGTGAATCCAGGGCTCCTGATGCTGCCCAGATACATTGAGTCACCATTTATTCCCATTCAACCAATCAGCAGGCATTTATTAAGCACCTATTGTGTGCCCAGCACTGTGTTAGGTGCTGGAAATACAAAGACAAAAGCTTAACAGTCCCTACCCTTGTGGAGTTTACGTTCAATAAGAGGAAGCACGGAATTATATACAAAATATAGATGATGCAAATATAAGGCAGAGCAGCTAGATGGCACAATGGATAGAGTGCTAGACCTGGAGTCAGGAAGACTCATCTTCCTGAGTTCAAATCCAGCCTCAGACACTTACTAACTGTGTGACTCTGGGCAAGTCACTTAACCTTGTTTCCCTCAGTTTCTTCATCTGTAAAATGAGCTGGAGAAAGAAATTGCAAACCACTCCACTATTCCTGCCAAGAAAAGGTCCAGCAGGGTCACAAAGAGTTATACACCACTGAAGAGCAACAACAACTCCTGGATGTCAGGAACCCACATATTTTGATGCTCATCCCAGCTGGGGTCATCAGGAAGCCATGGTTTCTCCTTGCTAATGAAGAATGGTCTTAGCTTCCCTTCCTCCCCAACCCCCCACTTGCTAAGGGACAAAAGATAATTCTTGGAACTGAGCCTGGCTATCTGTCCCAGCAATGTCTGTTTGCTTTGTATGCTGTGATTTCCCTTCCTTTCACAGGGACAATATATTGTTGGTCTTGCCCCTCATCTTCAAAAAAAAGAAAAAAAGTTTAAAAAAATAGAAAACCGCAAGAAATAGAAAATTTTTTTTTAAACCCTCTATAAATTAGACCCCTTCTGAAAGTCGCTTATCTCCAGACAGGAAGGTTGGGACTTTCCTGTTTAGACATTATATCCGGTGAGAGAAAAATCGAGATTTGAAATAACAATAATAATTACATAAACCTATGATACGTCCACATCATTAGCATCAGAACATGATTCTGTTTATGTGGGGTTTTCCAAACCAGACAGACGAGGCTCTTTGCAAGATTTTTGAAAGTGGGGGAGAAGGAGAGGGTCCTTTGACAGTCTTTGGAAGCTGAGGGTTAGCTGCGGGGCCTGTCCTGTGTTCCTCCTGCTACCATATCACTAAAATTAGGCAAAAACTGGGTCATAGTGTTGCTAAATGCTCCATATTAGGACTGAGTAGTAGTACCTCTAACCCTGATAAGTCTCTGGGGCACAGCCTATGAACTGACCCTTCATTCAGAATCACAGACCATCAAAGTTGATAGAGACTTCAGGGGTCATTAGCAGTAATCTTTTTTTTATAACATCCTCAACTAGTCATTTAGCTAATAATCTTTGGTACTGATTCACTCAATGAATGTTTATTTTAGTAGTTAGGCAGGTGACACAGTGAAGTAACTGGGTGGCTTAGAGGATAGAACACCAGACCTGGATTCAGAAGTTCAAATCCAGCCTCAGAAACTTACTAGCTATGTGACCCTGGGCAAGTCCCATAACCCTGTTTGCCTCAGTTTCCTAGTCTGTAAAATGAGCTGGAGAAAGAAATGGCAAACCAGTCCAATATCTCTGCCAAGAAAATCCCAAATGGGGTCACAAAGAGTTGGATGTGACTGAAAAATGACCAACAAGGCACAGTGTACTGAGTGGAGACTTAAAGTCAGGAAAATCTGAGTTCAAATCCAGCCTCAGACATTTACTAGCTGTGTGAGCCACAGCAAGTCATTCAGCCTTTCTCACCCTCAGTTACTCATCCATAAAATGAGGGTTATAACAGCACCCACTTCAAATAGTTGTTATGAGAATCAAATAAGATGCTACACATAAAATGCTCTGCCAGTCTTAAAGCACTATGCAAACGCTAGTTAATACTGAGTGGCTATGTGTGATATACTGTACTTAGCTCTGGGATCTATATAAAGACATTGTTGCTGCCTTCAAAGAGCTTATGATCTAATAAATGAGATATAAACTGAAGGAACAAGATTTATTTACTCTAAAGAAAGACAGTGGCATTGGGAAGAGGAAAAGGTTAATGAATCTTCAAGTACAAGAGAAATCTCCATAGAATCATACAGTGCTGCAATGGTTAGAGGTCTGGACCCAGAAACAGGAAGATCTGAGTTCAAATCTAGTCTTAGACACTTAGTAGCTGTGTGATTCTAGGTAAATTACTTAACCTCTATTTGCCGCATCTATAATATGGAGATAATAATGGTACCTCCCTTTCAGGGTTGTAGTAAGGATGAGATATTTGTAAAGCACTTTGCTATTCTAAGTGATATAAAAATGCTCACCATCGTCATCTAGTCCTGTCCTCATTTTATACACGAGGAATCTCGTATCAGTCTTTGTGAGTATCCCAAGTTTTTGTTGTTTCAACATTGTGCCAATAAGGTCCAGATTACGGATTCATTTCCCATATTATTGGGCTAATAAACAGAGACATGAAGTTGTTTCATACTCGGAAAACAGATTATCCCCTCACATATACATATTCTTTTGAACAGAGATTTTAAGAAAAGGTCGGATAGTCCTTTATAGTACCTCACATTCCCACTTTACAGAGTGGTATATCCTCACAACACTATAATGAGAGTAATTATTACCATCTCCCCATTCTCTACCCCCATTTAGTCAATTAAAAAAAGATCCTGAGGGCAAAGCAATTTGCCTCAAGTCCCACTGCCAGTTGTAGCAAAGCCAGGACTAGATTCAAGTTTTTGAATCCAGTTCCAATCATTCTAGTCTCTGCACCAAAATGCCTTTTTTAATGCCAACAGCTCTCTTCAAGTGTATTGTGGGTTGTTCCAACCAATATTGTCTAACTGGGATTATAAATTATCCGAGGACAGGTAATGGGATTTTTGCAAGTTCGTGTGTGTCCCATGGCACCCTTGTTCACTCCCTTGACTTCAACCTTAACCTTGGGGCAGCTAGGTGGCACAGTGAATAGAGCACGAGCCCTGGAGTCAGGAGGATTGAGTTCAAATGTGACCTCAGACACTCAACACTTACTAGCCATGTGACCTTGGGCAAGTCACTTAACCCCAATTGCCCTGCCTTCCCCCCTCCAAAAAAAAAAAAAGCAACCTTAACCTTTATGCAAACAACTCTCAAATCTATATAACCAAATACATATAATCTCTCTTCTGAACTGCAATCTCACATCACCTGCTGGCTAATTCTATCTACATATCCCATAGTCAACTCAAACTCAACATGTCCAAAATGGAACTCATCATCTTCCCCTCTCCCCCAAACCTGGTCTTCCTCCAAACTTCACTATTTGGTTTGAGAGCAAACCATCCATCCTCAGGCTTATGACCTCGGAGACATCCTTGACTCTTCTCATCTCTCTCCTTTCCTTTCCACATCAACTCAGTTGCCCAGCTTTATAAATTCTACCTAACCATCATCTCACACCCATCCCATTTTCTCCACTTGTATGACCACAATGACCCTAGCTTAGGTACTCATGCTACTTTTCTGGATTATTGCAACAGCTTTCTAATTGATCTTTCCGCTTGCAGTCCCTATTATGCAGTCCCTCCTCCACAACACTACTTCCCAAATCTTCCTGAAGCAGAGATCTGACCATACCACTGAAAAAACTCATTCAGCTAGAATAATATGCATACTCCTTAGCGAGACACTTAAAGACCTTCCCCATCTAGTGCTGGCTCACCTTTTCAGACCTATCTCATGTTTCTCCCCTTCATGCTCTCTATGTTGAAGCCAAACTGATCCACTCTGGGTTTCCTGCATGTAGCATTCCACTCCTGTCACCAGCCCTTTGACAGGTTACCCTCCAGTACTGACCCTAGGCCTGAAATGCACTCCTCATCTCCTCCTTAGAAATAGCTTCTTTCACTGATTAACTCAGATGCTGCCTCCTCTGGGTAACATTTCCTGATCCCCGTGGCTGTGAGCACTTTCCACCACCTCAAATGATCTTCTGTTTATGTATTTGTATACGTGTTTATGTCCTCCGGTAGACTGTAAGCTCCTTAAGGGCAGATCTGTTAGTCATTTTGTCTTTGCACAGCACCTGTCCTGTACTAGGCACTTTATAAATGCTTGCTGATCGGTTCATTGATAAATCTCATTGGTTTGGATGCTTGTTGAATTCCAGTGGCCCTATTGCCATTTGATATCTTCCTAAACTCATGAAAAACAGTTAAGCCCTTGGTGCCAGTAGCCATGCCCAGGCTAGAAGCTAGGGGGAGGAGAGGTGGGGTGTTTCTTGCGACCTGTGCAGTATGTTTGCTCCTGGCCATGGTCACCATCCCTAATGTAGTCCCTTTCCCCAGGGCCCTGGTGCTGAAGGGATCCATTCATTCCCAGTCACTCAGCCACAGCCCCCACACCCCCTCCTTACCTCCCTCCCCCAATACACACGTCTGTCTGTCTCCTTGGACCTCACAAGCCAACAGCTTCATTGCACACATCAGAGGGCCCTCCAGTCAGGAAGTTTGCTCTCCAGCAGCTTCTATTTTGGGAGCTTGGACGCAGCCCTGGAATTTTACAAGACTGAGAGGAATTGGCAGCACTATGACACTTTCATTTTGAAAGCCCCCAACTCTTCTTTCTCTTCTGGTCCCCAGGAAGCAGGAGTGACCAGGACAGAGTGGACAGGACACCTTACAGCTCTGCAGCAGAATGGTAGATGAGGGAGAGCAATGGAGAGACTTTTGGTTTGGAAGGGCTGGCCAAGACAACCTTGAGCAGAGAGAAGAGTCCATGCTGCAGGAAAGAGCTGTAGAATTTTGTACCCCTGGTGGCCAACAATCAAACTCTGGGGCTTCAGATCTAGAACGTCCTTCTGATATGCTAACTATGAAATAAACAAGTTTCCCATGAAGTGGGGTTGGGAGGGGGGCACAAAACCTTGCACAGGGAAACACTGTTCCATAACTACCCTCTCATTGTTGTGTGTCCTTCCTTACAAGGAGAAACTGGGGGAAAGCAGTGGCCCAGAGCAACCCATTGCTACAACTAAGAAACAACTCAAAACCGAGGTCCTGCTATCCAGGGCTTCGTCTAAGCTCCCAAAATAGAAGTTTCTGGAGTGAAAAGCTAGAGTTTTGATTTCCTAATGATTTCATAGCCTCTGTCTCTTCTTCTGTGAAATAAAGGGGTTAGATGCAATGACCTTCACGGTTCTTTCCACCTCTAAATATCTAATCCTGTGAATTATTTTATTGAGGAAATGTTTGTTGTTAGGAGGAGCAGCTACTTCCATGACCATGAGAGGGTCATTCATGGGCAAATCTACAGTTTCATTTTTCCCAGGATTGGAATTTTTTTTGCCAAATCTACAGCCATGAAAGATACCAAATATCCTAGGAGGTAGAGAGAAGAAAGAGGGTTCTGAAAGAGCTCTGAGAGACCTTAGAAATCTTCTGGCCAATTCAGCCATTATACAGAAAAGAAAACTGAAGCTTACAGAGATAGTATTTGCTTCCCCCATTTTACTGATGAGGAAACTGAGGCTAGAAGGTGAAGAAATTTACCCAAGCCTGTAAGCAGTAGAACAAGTACTCAGACCCAGTTCTTCTGAATTCAAGTGCAACATTCTCCTTTCACTATGCCACACTAAACATCTCTAGCATGTTTTTCTTGTGGGGATCAAAGAATCAATAATCATTTACTAAGTATTTATATAACACAATTATATATATACACATATAATATACAATATTAATATAAATATGATATAAAACAGCCCCAGCCCTTGAGGAACTTAAATCCTATGGGAGAGGACAACAGGTGCGTGTATAAGTGTGTGTATGTATATATATATATGTATATACACACATGTGTATACACATATATATACATATATGTATATGTGTATATTTATGTATGTATGTGTGTGTATAAAGTTAAATGCAAGAAATGAAGACAGTATGGTGTAGCAGATAGGCCTGAGTTCAAATTCTTGCCTCTGACACATAATTAGATGTGTGACCGTGGATAAGTCGCTTAACTTCTACAATGGTAGATGAAGTTTCCTTCCCTGGAAAATCTCAGTCTATACCAATGAACTCATAGGTCTGGTCTCTGTCTCCTAAGTACAAAATAACTTGTGGAAAGATGCCACCAGCAGCCTTAGGGGATCAAGAAAAGCCTCCTGGAGAAGGTGGTGCTTGAACTGAGTTTTGAAGGAAGCTTAGGGATTCTAAAAGGCAGAGTTGGGGAAGGAGAATATTTCAGATAATAGACACAGAAAATGCAAAGTCACAGAAACAGGAGATGGAACGTTGCATGTGAAAAAACAGAAAGCCATTCTATCGGAACTAGAGAGAGTATGAAGGGGAACAATATAGCAAACAAATATAAGACAGCTTCGGAGGTTAATATGTCAAGGGGAGACGTGTATTCACCATAAGGATGTATCAGTAATATTTTCTGATATAAAAAGGTCTGATAATTACTTGAAATTCTAAAATCCCTGTTTTTGAATCGCTGGTGCATTTTCTACTTTGGTTGCCCTTCTCTGCTCTTCATGTGGCTGTGTTGGGGTGAGGATAAGAGAGGGGACTTCCCCCAGATTGTAAAGGCAGCAGACAGTCCCGTAAATTGCTCCAGGGGGGTCAGCCACAGCAGCCTGGGAAGAGAAACACATCTCTTCACTAGAGGTCTCTGGGGCCTTGCTTCAGTACAGGCCAAAGGCTGGAAAGCCTGGCCAGCAGCCCACTGTTTCTTAGAAAAAGGGTTCCTTTTCCCTCACCTACTCAGAGACACTTACATACTTGTTCTCTCTATCTCCTCTTCCACCCTGCAGTTTCTAGGTCAGTAGGAAAAACACACCTCATCTGAAAGTACTTCTGTTCTCAAAAGGTCTTTGCTAAAAAAAAAACAACAAAGCAGCAGAGCAGCCAATCTATTCAAAGAGTGACTTCTTAGCCCTCTACCAACCCCTGGGCCTAAGCAAGGAGAGAAAAAGCTCTGCTTATCTCTCCAAGGCCATAAGCAGCACATCTTGTAGTTGAGGAAGAGAAAAGGACCATTGCAGATTCTTCCATAATCCAGGTAATCTCCTACCCTACTCTGGTGCCTGTAGATCAAAGCACTTGAGCTCTTACTCTTGGTTATAGTTGGGGAATCCATTTTATCTCCCAATGCTCCATACATGAACTCTCTTTTCTAGCCAATGTGGCCCCCTTGGATGGCCCACACACCCCTTGCATATTTACACCTCACCTTGATCAAGCTGTTCTTCCTTCCCTTTTCCCCTAAACTTTATACCCTCACCTGAAATGCCCTCCCCTCCCCGACAGGCCTATCCAAATTCTGCTCATTCTTCACAGTTCACCCTAAGCTCCACTTCCTCTTTAAAGCGTTCCTTGAATACCCCAGTCAACAGTTCCCTTTTTCTACTCCAGACTCTTCTAATATTTCTTGTCCTACTACTCAATTGGCTTTTAGGACTTACTGCCTTGTATGTTGTTTGAATTTTCCTGTGTTTATGTCTCATCTCATTAATGAGACTGTAAGCTCCTTGAGGACAGGGACTAGGGTTCATATTTTTTTGTACCTATCCCTCCCCACACACACCAAAAAACATAGATCTTGTGTTTCATGGCTCCCACAGTGACTTGCACTTAGCAAACTTTCAACAAATAGTTGTCGATTAACTCAGTCGTACTTTCTCCAACACAGACATTGTCAAAGGCTCAGAGGCTGATTCCGATTTTAGGAATCTTGGAGATACAATTGTCCATCTCCCACCTTCATTTTATGAATGAGTAAACTGAAGTAACTTATGCAAGGTCGTACAACTAGTAAATGACAGAACCGGAATTCAAAGCAAATTCTTCTGACTGCAAATCCAATGCTCTTTCATGGACATAAGGAGATTACATTCGGGTCTTTGTTGATACAGTTGGGTGAGAATCAGACTATTTGTGACCTGGCAGATAGGATCTGCCTCTCTAGCCTGAGCCCCTCCCTGCATATTGGTAGAACATGGCGATGTGGTTTAGTGTGGAAGGGAAAAGGAGTGGATGGGTCTTTATTAAGCACCTACTATGTTCCAAACACTGTACTACACACTTTACAAGTGTTCTCATTTGTTATCACTGTTAGCCCCATTTTACAGCTGGGGAAATTGAGACAAACAAAGGTTAAATGACTTAAGTAATTTTAAGGGTCACATAGCTAATAAGTGTCTAAGGCCAGATTTGAACTCACGTCTTCCTGACTCTAGGCCCAGAGCTCTCTATCCATAGCTCCATCTTGTTGCCTAGAAGCAAAGGAGTACTGGACATAGAGTCAGTAAAAGACTGGTACTTGAATTCCGACCATAGTCACTTCACCTCTCTGGGCCTCAGTTTCCTCATCTGTAAAATGGAGATGATAATATCTGTAGTACCTACCTCAAAGGGTTGTCTTGAGGAACAAATGAGATACTACAGCTTGTAAACCTTTGGGTACTGTATAAATGTGAGTTAATGGATGCTAGTTAATGTAAACTATAACAGTGACAACGTGAGGAAATGCATACTTTGTTGAGCTAAAAACAGCAAGTTCGAAAATAATTAAATTCATTGTCTTACTTCTGTTTGAATTGAATGCAAATGGTTTGGGGTTATCTTAGTTGTTTTAAACTCATGGGTGTTGACTTCATAAGATGGTTTGTTTTACAACCTTAATGTAATTAAGTAGCTAATTTTATGGCTAAATTTCAAGACAGACAGGTCTGGCTAATGTTAATTCTTATGAGAAAGAAAGAAAGGGCATACTCATTAATTGGACTTTGAGCAATGTGAGCCCTCCCCCTATATTCTCTATGGCAAGAAGTACTGATAAGGGATGGTGCTAATTGATGATGATAGTATTGTAATTTTCTATTTGTTTTTCTCCGATTTAACCATGGCTGGTCCATGCTGACATTGCCCCGAGTTTTCACATAACTGTGTGTTTATACATGCGTGCAAATATCTGGTTAGATTTGAAAAGTTATTGGACTTGGGAAAATTCTGTGTCGTACAATTCTCCCTCTCTCCTTTTAACATTTATCAGTCACTTCATCCTTTCTTGCCACCCCAGCTCTTCCCCTTATGTTTTTCTCAGCATCAGGTAACTGCCTCCCATAGGCACCTTCCTATCTCTACCTCATAACTCCCTTAAATTCTAGTCAATGATGCCCCCAGAAGAGAAGCTGAGTTAAATACATCACTGGTTTCCCAAAGGCAGATTTGAGCTGGCTCCAACACACCCTTGGAAACAAGGGACTGCCCAGATTTGCTACCTCATCCCAAAGCACCAAGTCCTTCAGAGCTTAGTGTAAGTTCTGCCAGAAGTGGCCAGGATGCAGGCTCAGCACTCCATGGGATTTGCTCTACCCAGAGCAGATCAGAAGCCTACTGAATATCCCCATTTCACTTAAATAGGCTCTCAGGTCCCTTCAAGATCGTAGTCTATAAGCCCTGCAATAGAGAAAAATCACAAAGTTATCCTTTTGGCCCCTGCTGTGAGAGCTAACTGGAATGACATAATAATGACTCACTTAGCAATAATGAAGCAGTCATTTATCCTAATCAGGAGAACACTAATTACCCAGAAAAGTACTGGAGGACCTAGGATGTCACAGACCCAGTCACATGCACACAGATCCACAGATTCTTTTCAAGAAGTTCCAAGTAGACCAGGCTGAGGATGAGAAGTCCTCATCATCTTCAAAGTGACTGAGATGCTAAGAACAAAGGGGCCTCTTGAACTCTTGAGAATCCAAGTGACTACAGATAAGCACCATCTCTAACCATCTTAGCAGTGGATACCGCCAGGCCAGAGACTTGTCTGGAAAAACAAAAACAAAACACATGGAGAGGGAGGAGGAATCAGATCACAGAAATATTACACAGGCTTGGTACAGAGAGAGTGAGACAGAGAGACCAAAGATGGTTTCCCAAGTGGATTCCCCTAAGAGCATCTCGTGGCATGACAGAAAGAGCATTGAACTTGGAGTCAGGAAGACCTACATTCTAATCGAGTCATTTGCTAGCATATCTCGGTTAGGATATGTGGTTTGACTTTTCTGTGCCTCAGTTTCTCCATACCAAAGGTGACATGGCACAGAAAGGCTAAAAATGCTGAACGCAAAGTCAAGGCCCTGAGTATGATTCTGACTTAAGACACTTACTTGCTGTGTGATCATTTGGGAGGGGGAGGGCGGTCTGAGAAGGAACTAAATTCATCATTTGTTCAGACATCACCAGTTGTTTTGGTCACTGTGTAGACACAGCCTGAGGGAGCCAGCTTTTCTCTGTGGGGGAAAATAGCAAACATCCGGTATTAACCAACCTAGCCCTGGAGGCTCAGAGCTCCTGACTGGGCACCTCACATCCCAGTGTGCACGAACCCCTCCTCTGCCACACTTAATAACTAGTTTATAAATTAAGAACTGGGAACACATGGGCTTTTGTAAGTGAAGCAAGATACTGAAACTTAAAAATGTTTACCCTCAGCCATGGGCAGAGAACCAAACTGTGTGTAGAACGGGTCACTTATACACAGAAAATGTGAAGGTCCAGAAATAGGCAGAGATCACTCAGGAAAACAAACCCCCTGCCTATCACATGAGCATGGAAAGGAGAGACAAAACCTGAAAGGGGGCTTTATGGGGTCTTGGGGTGTTCCGTTTTGGGGGATTTTTAATGTCTGGTTATAAATATCACCCTCCATATGAAAATCCTCAAGGAGGAAAATCAGAAGAAATGTTTCACTAAAGTTTTAATGAAACTAAACTCTTAAAGCCTCCAAGATCCTACCCTGAGTTCTCTTGTATTTTAGGTTACATCCCACCCATCCTGTCTATTCTGGTGAGATGTACCAAGCTCTGAGGTAAGACACACTCATTTGGTGGTGGGAAGGTGGCAGGTGAAGGGGGAGGCAGAGATAGGGGAAAGGCTTGAAGTTGAGGAATATGAAGTGGAAAATCATGGATTCTTAGCAAAAAGGGGGCAGATAGGCCTCTGTTTGATTTGGCAGTAATTACCTGGCCATTGGTCCTGCCTGGGCCTTTAAAAATAGAATTCTTAGCCCTTTGGCACAAGGAAAAGGGCAAATGAGTGAAACTACCTGCAAATAATTTAGAAAAGAAGATATGCAGAATGAAGAAAGGTTAGCACAGGAAAACAAACTGTCCCCAAGCAGTGAACAGCCTCTGTTTTCTGGCTGATTCCTACAAACTACTACACACACAAAGACACATAAGCACCTCTACTAAGGCCCAGGCTCCATTAAAAACAGTGAGGCCTTCTAGGGTTTCATGGCAAGCAACAACATGATCCAATCCCTTCTCCTCAGTCTCCAAAACTCAAACAAAAAGTTGTATGTCTGAATTTTTAGTGCAATATTGGACAGCCAGCTCTTCAGGATATCTAGGGGACTGGTTCTAAAGCAGCCAGGGAATTGTATCCCATGATTTTGTAGCTTAGGGGCATCTTAGAGATCATTTAGTCCAAGGGCCTTATTTCACAGATAAGGACTTTATAGGCCTGAGAGTTAAGTGTCTTATCCCAGGTCACATATAGGTAACAAAGGACCAAATCCAGAATTTGGACCTAAGTCCTCTGACTTCATAATGAGCACAGAATAGCAAAATCTTAGGATCACAGATTTAGGACTGAAAGGGACTTCAGAGGGCATCTAGTTCAATCCACACATTTTACAGATGAGGAAACTGAAGTCTAGGGTGGTTAAGTGACTTGTCTAAAGGCGCAAAAGTCAGGATTTAAACTCAGGTCCCCTAACCGCAGGGAAGTTCAGTGGCACAGTGGATAGAGTAGGCTTGGAGTCAGGAAGACTCATCTTCTTGAGTTCAAATCTGACCTCAGACACTTAGTAGTTCTGTGACCCTGGGAAAGTCACCTAACCCTGTTTGCCTCAGTTTCCTCTTCTGGAAAATGAGCTGAAGAAGGAAATCGCAAAACCACACTAGTATGTTTGCCAAGAAAACTCCAAATGGGGTCATGAATAGTTGGACACAAGTGAAATGACTGAACGGCAACCAATGCTCTTTCCACAAGGAGAAACTTGCCAGTGGAGAAGAGCAATGGTCTTCTTGTGGCTCAATAAGTCCTAATAGTGGTCCTAAACCCACCCTTGGATGGCGCCCAGAGTGGATAAAGATAGAGATTTAGTACAGGAGCTAGGAGGAAAGCTGTCATAATACAGGAAATGTGCACCCTCCAGAAGAGGTTGTCTTATCACAAGGGGAAGAAACACTTCTGAACCTATGTTCAGTTCTGTCAAATTGACATCACACAAAATGACACAAGAGAGGAATAATCTTGTAAGAACAGTGTTAGGAACACTAAAGAGCTGAGGCTGGCAAAGAATGCTAAGGATAACAAAAAAGAGGGTTTGGGGTTTTTGTACTTGGTTTTTTGGCTTTGTTTTTTAAGCAATTGGATAGACAGGGCAGGAAGGAGAATCAGGACTGCTGCTCAGGGCAGATGGGACATATCTGACAATGGAGAGGAGACTCAACTGTTCTACTCTTCATTTTATTTGTTTTTCTCTATCTTAAAGATACAATAAACATTAATTGTTTGTTGGGTGTCAGGCACTATGCTAAGCGCTAGGGATACACATAAGAAAAAGACAGTTCTTGCTCTCAAAGGTTTACAATTTAATGGGGAAAAACAACACACAAAAGGAAACTCAAAAGTGCGCATGCACCAGAGAGTACCTGACACAGGGCATTCTGAAGATGGCAGAGCTAAATCCAAGCTGAGCAAATGAAGAGCTGGCTAGGATTCTGAGCCCTCCATAAAGGGAGGATAGGGGAGAAGGTTTTTGCTGCTTCTTCTGGCCTTCCAGGGAGAGGGGAAGAAGTAACCAAGGGTACTAATGAAGTATGAGGACTAAAGTTCGTGTGACCTTGGGCAAGTCATTTAACCCCAATTGCCCTCCAAAAAAAAAAAGGCAAAAAAAAATAGGACTAAAGCTGAAACAATCTCCATGACGATGAGTTACCTGGTGATGATCTTATTCTGGACAGGGCACGATGAAGACGGTGGAGCAGAACCTAAGCTGATGGCAAATAATGGTTGTGCTGAAGAGTACAGAAGGAAAACATGAGGATAGGAAAGTGATAAGTTAGTAAGTGAACAACAACTATCTGGCCTTGATGAATTCAAGTCACTGGGATTCCCAAGCTACATCCTAAAATATTGAAAGAACTAGGAGATGTAATTGTTGAGCTTCTGTCAACAACGTTGGAATGATCACAGAGAACAAAGAGATGTTGCAGAACTAGAAAATCTCTTAATTGCCAAATCTGATGACATATGTTTGATACTTATCTTTCTTGTTCTCTTTGTCGCATTTGGGTTTTCATTACGCTGGTCGCTCTGGGTTCTCCTATCTGTCTGATAGATTTGTCAGTCTCCTTTCCTGGTTCCTCATCTATATCCCACTCCCTAACTGTGGATGTTCTCCAAAGCTGTGTGATGGACTCTCTTCTATTCTCTTTCTCAGTGACCACATCAGCTTTCATAAGTTTAATTATCACCTCCATGTTGATGACTCCAGCTAGCTCTTTTCTCTCTTCCAAGTTCATGAATTTGGGGCTACCTAATGGATATTTCAAAATAAATATTCTATAGGCACCTCAAATTCAGTATAACCATAACGAAACTCATCATCTTTCTCCCTAAATGTGCTCCTTTTCCAAATTTCTGTCAAGGGTATTATCACGGGCATTACTACTTTTTCCAGGCTCTCAAGTCTGCAACTTCAGTGTCATTCTTGACTCCTTCTTTTCCTGACCCCAATTATCCAATCAGTTGCCAGACCTTGTTATTTCTACCTTCACAACATCTTTCTCCTCTGACTCCTCCCCTGTTCACAGCCACCCCTTAGTTCAGGAGCTTATTCTCTTGCCTGGACTGTTGAAAAAAAGTCTTCAAATTGGTCATTGTGCCTTGAGTATATGCCTATCCCATTCTATCCTTCACAGAGCCATCCAGGTCATTTTCTTAAAGTGAATGTCTGACCATGCCACTCCCCTAGTCAATAAACTCCCTATTATCTGTAGAATCAAAAATAAACTCCTATTTGGCATTTAAAGCCTTCTACAATCTGGCCTCATTATACTTTCCAACTTTATTTATATTATTTCCCTCCCTATACTCTATAGTGCATCCAAAATGGCCACTTAACAGTCCATTAAACATGATACCTCATCTTCCACGTCTCTGCCCTTGCACTGGCAACGTCCCCGATGTCTGGAGTGCACTCCCTTATCACCTTCACCTCTTAGAAGCCTAAGTTCCTTTTAGACTTAGCTCAGTCCCCAACCTTCTATATGAAGCCTTTCCCCATCACTTAATCAAACAAATTTTCCCTTGCTAGTCCGCGAAGAGACTATTAGAGAAGATAACGTCATAGAGTGGAAAACATTGGATTTGGAGGGAGCCAAATTCCAGCGCTGCCATCTAATACCTGTCTATAACATTGGATGAATCACTCAATCTCAGTTTCCTGTCTGACAGAATGAGAGTTAGACTAGATTACATCGAACACTCGTTCCAACTTTACATCTATAACTCTAACTCGTTCCACTAGGGAATACAACATTTGCAAAGATACATAAATGCAAAGTCATCAAGGAAGGAGAAAGCACTAACAGTTGGGGGAATCAGGAAATGGTTCACCGAGGAAGTAATATCTGAACTGAGACTTGAAAAAAGCAAATAATTCTGATTGGCCAATTGGTTCCATTGGTTACTTGCTGATAATTACAAATTGGGAGGTGAAATAACCAATCAATCAACAAATAAGCATTTATTAAACCTACTATGTGTCAAGCATTGTGCTAAGTGCTGAGGATATAAAAAGAGTAGAAGAGGTTCTCTGTCCTCAAACAGCTTAAAATCTAATTGGAGTGATGATAGTATATAGTTAATGCATTGGATAGAAGAGCTAGGGTTCCAAAGAGATATTGTCAGGATGAAACAATGAGTTGAATTCAGTAAGAAGAAATTCATTTGGGATTCAAATTCATGGAAGAGAAGAGAGATAAACCACTCTTCTCAATGCCTGAGAATCCTTAGAGAGAGAGAACAGTAATAGAACAGGCTGTGAGAGAATGGGGCCAGAAGCAGTCATTTTACCTATGTATAAGTTGTTTTTCTTTGGGAGAATGCAAACTCCCTGAGGGCAGGGTCTGTTTCATATTTTTCTTTGTATCTCAAACTCCAAAAACAGTTCCTGGCACACAGTAGGTGTTTAATAAATGTCCAGTTAAATCCCATAAAGCATGACAGTGAGGCCCTGTATATTTGTACAATGTCCCAACACCTCTAATCTGGCCCATAATCAATCACCTAGGAGGTTTCCTTCCATTTCCCTTCTGGCCACAGAAACAAGGTGTGCAAGCTATGCATGCCCCCTCCCCACTTGCTACCCCCTCCACTGCTGTGCTTGATGTCTGGCCCTTTGAAGTACACCTAAAGCTGAAGAAAAGGATCACCAACAACAGGCTTATTTTGAAATGGAATGACTCAAGAGCAATTGATGCTGTGTGAGTAATTAAATTAATTGACAGTAATGGCTTCTATACCCCTTTTACCCCACCACATTCTCAGTTACTGGGGCCACCCTCCCCTCATTATCAAATGAAATATTTGTAAAGTGCTTAGCACGGTGAATGGCACATAGTAGGCACTTTACGAATGTTTGTTCCTCCACTTTCCCCAAACCACTTTATGTTTATTCTCCCTATACTTGTATATGTTCATGCTGTTTCCCTGCTAAACTATAATCTCCTCTTGAGTTCAGTGATTGTTATCTTTTTGTCTTTGTATCCCCAGAGCCTAGCATGTAGTAGGTGCTTAATAATGCTTCTTGAATAATTGATTGACAGGACAGTACTTATTTACACACACACACAAAAATACCACATTGCTTTTTTTAGAGGTGAAGATGCAAGACTGCTCCAGCACTGGCCTCAAGCATGAGACTCTCTCTCAACAGCCTAGACATTTCCTTTCATAGGTTTTCAGGGGAGCAGAGACCCCCAGGGAGCTATTGTTATCTGTGATGGAGGCCTCAGGACTTGCACACTGAAGCACACGTAATAACTGTCATTTAGACCTATCAAACTCACTCGAGCATCAAAAATATAACAGGAGCTGTCAAACTGGGGTGGAGGGGACTGAAGAGGAGCTGAGGAAAAAGCCCACAGATACCCTTGAACACCAACTACATAACAGCCCTCAGATGGAATTCTGGCATTGGAAGATGAGGGTAACATCCACTTCATCAACAACCCCCTGCCCGCTATTCACCATTGCCCCACAGCCCTACCCCCAACAACCAAGTATGAATATGTGTGTCCCCCCAGCAACACACACACACACACACACACACACACATACACAGAGAGAGTCAATTCTTAATAGATGCCTAATAACATTTCTTTCTCCGTAAACAGGAGGTTTTGGTAGGAAAAGCCTTAGATGAGGAAGTGGGGTTCAAGTTCACTGATCTATAAAATGGGGATAATAATACTTGCCTTATCCCTCTAATAGGCTTGTTGTAAAGAAAGGGGCTTTGTGAACTTTTGAGTACCAGGCAGTTATGAGCTGTTACTACAAAAGTGCTTCAGAAAGCATAAGGCATTACAGAAAAGCAAGCTGTCATCACCATCACCACCATTATCATCATTTAGGGTGAAATGCCTAGGAATGAGCTGGGGAATGGCATGGAATGGAACCTCATGGAATAAATCCAAAGGAAAGTGTGACAGCTCTGGATGAGCCACTCCTTACAGCAGGTGGAGTTCCCCATGAGCAGTTGGAATTGGACAGAGGTTCCCCAAGTAAATGGAAAATGATGAGAAGAGAACTAAAAAAAAGCCTAGGCTATAGTACCTAATGGGACCTATTCATTCTCTCCCTCCCTCCCTCCTTTCCTTCCTCTCTCTCTCTCTCTCTCTCTCTGTCCTTGTCTTTCTGGGTTTCTCTGTCTCTGTTTCTCTATCTCTGTCTTTCTGTCTTTTTCTGTCTCTATCTCTGTCTCTATTTCTCTCAGTTTCTCCTCTGTGTCGTTCTGTCTCTCTTCATACCCCCCCCCCCCCCACTTCCCTGGCATTTCTGTCTTTCTGCCTCTGTCTCTGTCTCTGTATCTCTCTCCACACTTCCCACCACCTGCCTCCTGCCCCAGTTAGCATTTCAGAGACCCTAGGAGGGCTTAAGGCCTTTACCTACTCTCTCTTACATCCGAGGCCATGTGTTCAGTGCTAGTCCCTACAGTGTGTATATGGGTGTGTTGGATGTATGGGGATACACAGGACTCAAGTCTCAGTTCTATGATCTATAGCAAGCCACCTAAACTCTCATGGTAATCTGGATTCTATTCCAACAGGATCCAAGGATCTTACAGTTAGAGCCAGAAGGAGCTTTGTAGTTTATCTAGTTCAACCCTCCCATTTTACAAACAAGGGATTACATCCCAAGGAAGGTGAGCGACCTTGGTCGGTTGTACAGGAAGTGAGTGTCAGAGTCAAGATCTGAATTCAGGTCCTCTAACTCCAAATCAAGCGTTCTTTCCCTCAGTGACTGGGGCCTCCTTTGCATCTTGGGATTCGGTGACCTCTAGAAGCATTTTGTCCCACTCACAGAGGTCTCTTGAGGTTGACTGTGCCTCTGAGGACACAAAAGTCACTACATCTGGTAGAATCATTACCTCTCAAAGCCATTTCCTCCAGAGCAGGATCACGGTGAGCTTTGGTGGTGTTCCAAATCCATGCACAGATGCAGGCATGATACCTGCCTTCAAGGTAAAATTAACTCTGTGACCTTCTCGTGATCGATCAGTTGCCAACTAACCAACTTTAGACAGATTCAGGTTCAAGCCAGAGAACAGTAGCAAATTATGGCCCTAGGGCAGGGTGCCTGCACCTTCTGCCTTTACTTGCAAGAATGGCATGTCTCTACTCATCAAAATGAAGAACAAGAAACAGATGAAGAAATAATCTCAGGCTTCCCTGTTCTCACTCCTCCCCACTCCCTTCTCCACTGAGGAAATGCTTTAATTATTTCTCTTTTTATCTTGGGAAGGAGTAAAAGTATAAGCATAGTGGTGCAGTGGCTAAACCACCAGGCCTGGAGTCAGGAAGACTCAACTTCCTGAGTTCAAATCTGGCCTCAGATACTTACTAGCTGTATGACCCTGGGCAAGTCACTTAACCCTATTTGCCTCAGTTTCTTCATCTGTCAAATGAGCTGGAGAAGGAAATGGCAAACCGCTCCAGTTTCTCTGCCAAGAAAACCCAAAATGGGGTAACGAAGAGTTGCACACGAACGAAATGACCGAACAACAACTCTACCAGTATCCAAATAGTCCTGAGTAAATCTTATTCATGAGAAGCATTGGTTTGGCTTGGCCTTTCATCTGATCATCTCCCCCAGGGCACATACAATATTTTCCCCTGGAAAATCACACATTCTTGGTGTTAAATAAATGTTTCATGATTGCAAGAACATTCCAACAAGTACTTGTCTGGCCACTTGGAAAATGCCCCTAGTCAAAAGAAGCAGAGGTATGTTCCTTCCCCCCTCCCCCAACAAAAAGAAAGAAAAGAAAAGAAAATTATAATCTTATGGATAGTGATGAAGAGATCCTTCTAACCACTGAATCTTTCCTTCTGTGACTGAAGAAAGAATGGAGGTAGGTCTAAGGAGACAGAGGGCATTTTAATAAATCATCATCCCTATTCCTTTAGGCTGCATCTGTATTAAGGCAAATATCGAATGAGATCACTCATATTAAAAGGTTCTGAAAATATTAAGTTCTAAATAAATATAAGGCGTTACCACCTTATTATCATCATCATCATATTTTATTCACTATTAGAAAAGAAAACACATATTTACATGGTGTCTGCATTAGCAAAATGTTCCCATGTGGAAACATGAGCTAATTACTAGCATTCACACATGGGTTTTGATGACAGTTTCCATATTGGTGAGCCAAGTTCAAATAAAGTTATTATTGGAATAGACTTTCAGGCCAAAAATGGATTCCTAATGTTGGTCCCCATAAAGTCCAACTACTAAGGAGCAGATTTACAGTGCTCCAAGCTGTAGTGCAAAGCAACCAGAGAGACCCATGTAGTCTCTGTTGCAATTACTTAATTCTGTCATTTCAATGTGAAAGTAGCCATAGACAATATGTACACTAACAAATATGGCTGTGCTCCAATAAAGCTTTATTTATGAATTTCATAAAGTTTTCATGTCACAAAATATTATTCTTTTTATTTTTTTCAATCATTAAAAATGTAAAAAACCTTCTTAGTTCATAAGATGCACAAAAAAATGGTCAGCAGGCTAAATTTGGCCCAGAGGACAAGCTGATCACTGCCCTGGCCAGTCAAGATCCTTTGGGATACTGATTCTGCCTTCTAGTGTGTTTGTGATAATCTCAGTTTTGTGTCATCTGCAGATTTGATATCATCTATGCCTTTATCTAAATCTTTGATTAAAAAAAAGATTAAAAGCACAGGGTCAACCACAAGCTCTCCACTGTAGACCTCCTATTCAGTTGACACTGAATTATTAATGAATCCTCTTTCAATCATTAAATCTATTTTGAATCTATCATATTGTATTATCATCTAGACCATATCTCTATTTTTTCTAAAAAAAAAAACCACTATGAAATACTTGAACACTTTCTTACTAGTTAAATATTCTTATTTTTTTAAAAAAGAAATACATTCAGTCTTAGCTGACTATCCTTGATGAAATCATGCTTTGTAAGCGCTTCTTTTTCTAGATGTAGACTAATCATCACATTAATGATCCATTTGATCATTTTCCCAAGAATCAAAATCAAGCTCCATGGCATATAGTTTACAGACTCTGATCTCTTCCCTTTTTAAAAAATCAGGGCATTAGCCTTTCCATAGTCTGATTGTTGTTTTTCAGTCATGTCTGACTCTCTGTAGCCCCATTTGAGGTTTTGTTGGCAAAGATACTGGAGTGGCTTGCCATTTCTTTCTCCAGCACACTTTAAAGAAGAGGAAACTAAGGCAAACTGGGTTAAGCGACTCATCCAGGTTTCCAAAGCTAGTATCTGAGGTTGAATTTCAACTCAGGTCTTCCTGACTCCAAACCTGGCACTTTATCCGCTATTCTACCTAGATCCCCTTCTGGTATCTCTCCTATTCTCCATGATCTTCCATTGAGAGTAACTCAAGAAGCCCATCTGACCATTTACAAGTTTTTCAGTACTTGAGGATGTAATTGACGTAGTACTCTCTCACTCTTTCCTTACTTATCTTGGGCATCAACTCCCTTGTTAGTCATTTACCTTCTTTACCTGGCATGCAATAGGTGTTTAATAAATGTTTATTGATTGGTTAATATCCAAGGAAGAATAGGATCAACCTCGAAGCAATTTCTACATAGCATTAGTCCCACCAAGTTCACTTCTAACTGCACCATAGCTGACGGACAGATGAGTCCATATCTTTGCTATCAAAGGGCTGGGTCAAGCAATCACTTAGGATTTTGTTCCTCACAGTCTGCTTTCTGGGACAGTTACATGCAAATGAGCTGAGGTACCGTGGCTGCCTTATAGTCTCAGTCATTACTCTATACTCAAATAAATTTTCTCACTTTTATATCCAGTCCTCCTTGTAACCTGTGTCTCTCCAACATTTTAACAGAAAAAAAAAACATAAAAAAAGCACATGGATTTTTATCAATTTTTCATGCATAAAACTTCTTTGTTTTTGACCTTTTCCACAAACTCTTCATGTTTGAATTTTTGGGTCATTACAAGCCATGAAACAAACGAACAAAAAAAGTCCATAATGACTCTTAATCTTGGGCAACTCACTTTTAGTGACAATGGCAAAATGGAAGAAAAATGAGGTGGAGGGTGTTAAGAGTTAGCATTACCTTAGCTACTGGCACTCTAAATGAAAGATCTTATTGCATCAAATTTGATATTATCACTATAAATGAAACAAAAGTCAAAAGGTAGTTGAAGCTGAATAATAGGATGTCTCAAAAGTTGTCCTTGGAGAAGCAAATCAAAGAGTCAACAGAGTTGATTTTAACCAGTGACCACTCTCGAGGCGATTCTAATATGATATATTTAAACAAATTATTGACATTAAAAATGGGAAATGGATAAAAGAACAGACCTAGACAAAAGCTACCACTATTTCTTAAGAAAGCTTAACTGTTGTAAATCAATCATCACTATAAGATCAAAAGAGTCTAGAAACTTCCCCAGCCAACAAACACTTGATCTTCCTGCCAAGAGGAGAAATTTGGCAGCCAAAGGCTGTGTTAGTTTATAATAAACTCATTTATAAAATCTTATAGAGGATTAAGGCTGAAGATTACAAGCAGTATTACCTCTTAAAACAGCTAGAAGCAGTGAAGGAGAAAACAAGTTTACTGAAAATTTAGCAAGAAATTCAATTAAGTGAAATCATCTTTCAGTCATTTAAGGATAAAACTAGAAGAAAAACAAACATACAAAAAAGGGGCTGGGCAGAATATGTTCAGATATTTATAACAAGATATTTTCTCCATCAATGATAATGCAACTATCATTAGAGTTGAACTCTAACATCACAGCCCTTAATATCCTCCATGAAGAAATATAAATGGCAGTAAAAGAAACAAAAATTGGAACAGCAGCGTGACTAGACCAAGTATACACAGAGGAGATCTGTGCTAGAAGTGAACAGTTTTGAGTGCATTGAATGGCTGATGCTTAAAGCAAAGTACCTGAAAATGAGAAAGGTATCAAAAGTTTGGGGGGGGGGGGGGAAACCTCAGTTTTTATTACTCCTTTCCCAAAAAAAGTGACCAAGAGAAGATCAATAACTGCTGAACCATATGCCTACTTCCTTAGGTCTTCAACTTTTTTTATGTTAGTAATCTACATACATACAGTCATTCTCATTGAAGTTTTGAGAAGGGAAAGGTAGGCTTTTGCAAATTATTTTCTATAGCAGATCCTATGTTTATAGTCATACAAATGACTGAAAGGTATAATGAATGCGACGTCACACCGTGGTTAATGTTTGTTGACTATAAAAGAATTAAATAATGTAAAACACCACATTAAAAGCTCGCTTCCAAAAAGATATCTCCTATGCATACATATGTCAAAACTAAAAGATTTCTTGAAACTATAAAAGAAACTTTGTTTGAAGTCTCTGATTATTAATAGCAAACAAAGCATGATACAGTGAGATATTTGCTCCCTAAAAGTATATGTCAATAGGATGGAAGATGGCAAAGAAAGTGGGATTCCCTATGGATTGTGAAATTTCCACGTAACGTTTTCATAAGACATGGTGGTAATGGTCTTGAGTCTCAGAACCACGCAAAACCTCCTGAATGTGGTTCATAATCACTTAAAAGAATTTTGCTCAACTGTCCACATAGGAAAATCCAAGAGGATAAAGAATACCTAGACTAGGCTGTGCGGTTACATGAATCCAAAGATCTTGGACAGACACTGAAAATGGTCAACAAATGGGCCCTCAATTGAGTAGAAAAAAGGGAACAATCTATATTGCCTTTAGGAAATTGTGCAAGTGCTTTTAATAACACCAAGTGTTTTCCTAAAATAAAAACCAATCTTTTATTTTTATCAGAGTTTATTGATGTCTTTTTTCCCTGCCACAGTTATTTCCTGTTCACAGTCATTTCCCCATATGCACTTTGAATGTTGCCTTATAACAAAAATAAATACATAAAAGTCTGTTAAGCAAAACTGATCAACAAGGCAATTGTGTCTACTAGTATAATGAAATATTCCAAGCCCAGAGTTCCCATGTCTCAACTGAGAAGAAACAAGTATGTTTCATTATCTGTTCCCTTGGATCAGGATTGATCATTGTAATTAATCTCTGTCTGACTTCCTCTTAGTGTGTTTTCACTTACTGTGATCATTGTACATATTTTCTTTGTTTTGCTTTCTTTGCTCTTCCCAACTCTTCCATGTTTCTCTGAATTTCTCTTATTCATTTCTTACTACACAACAATATTCCATCACATTCATTTTCACAATTTGTTAAGCCACTTCCCAACTGATGGGCATCCATTTTGTTACCAATTTTTTTTTGCTCCCACATAAAGTGCTGCTATGAATACATTGGAATATATAGAATCTATCTTAGATCTCCTTGGGGTATATGTCAGGTAGTGAAAACAGTGATCAAAAGATATGAACAACTTAATGAATCTTCTCACATACTTCCAGACTGATTTCCAAAATAATTGTATCAAAGCACAACTTTAGATGTGTATTAGTGAGACCCATTTTTTATGCTACAATACTCTTCCTATAATGCCATCTTAATATCTGTATTGAACACCAACAGTCTTCAATGAATTAGTGTTGGTTATCAAAGGATAATGGAGAGAAGTATGGTGGACAAGAGTAGGCTGGCTCTCACCCATGCCTCGAATGCTCTCCCTCCTCATCTCCACCTCTTGGCTTCCTTTAAGTTCTAGCTACAATCTCACCTTCTACAAGGACCTTTTCCCTCTTCACCTTAATTCTAGGTTTCTCTCTCTATTGAACATTTCAAATTTATCCTAATAAATCTTATTTGTACATTGTTTAAATTTCTCTTCCCCAAGGGTGGCTAGGTGGCACAGTGAATACAGCACTGGCCCTGGAGTCAGGAGGATCTGAGTTCAAATTTGGCCTCAGACACTTGACACACTAACTAGCTCTGTGACTTTGGGCAAGTCACTTAACCCCAATTGCCCTCCAAAAAAAACCAAAAAATAAATAAATAAATAAATTTCTCTTACCCTCATTGGATAGTGAGATCCTTGACAGAAGGGACATTTGACCCTCCCCTCTATTGATTAGTGTATAACTTGTTTATATTTACTTGTTTTCCCGGTCATCTCCTCCATTAGATTGTAAACTCCTTGAGGACAGGGAGTGTCTGTCTTTTTTCCTTTCTCTGTATCCCTAGTGCTTAGCACAGTGTCTAGAAAATAGCAGGCACTTAAAAAATGTTTAGTGACTAACTGATTGACATTGCCAGCAAAGAATTGTGCTTTATGGAGATGGAAAGAGGCAAAGTAAAAGGAAGTCAATGGAGAGCTATTTAAATAGAAACGAAGATGAGAAGTTAAGGAGTGGGACAACTGATAGCCAGTCTGTTTCACTGATATCAGTTCAATGATTAACCACCACCACCCCCTACCCCTCAGGAGATTCATAAGAAGACACGAATGAGAATTACAGAAAATAAGAAAGTGATGACAGGATGGGATCTTCACTGTCTAAGGGGATGCTGACATCAGTGAGATCAAGGATCTGTTGAAGGATCCATATAAGTCAGAGAAGTCAGCAGATCAGATTCTGTATTGTAAAGCATGTTGGGATGTGAAATTTCTGATTTTGATATAGTCTGTGCACAGGAAAATAGTTACTGAGTGATGGAGGTAGGAGGGGTAACACAAAAGAAACTGCTGCACAGGGTTTAAGTGAAGAGAGTAGTCTGGCTAGGATAGAGCTGTAGACTTGAGAAGAATGGAAATACTTTGGGACAACTGCTATTGGGAATTGAGAAGAAGGTCAACTAAAGAGAAATTAGTAAGTTTCATTGAAAGCCCAGCTTAAGCTAGAAAATGGAATTAATTGGCATGGCTTGGGGTTCATGACTCTGTCAGCACTGGACAACTGGGTGAGAAGGTAAATGCTTGGGGTTATGTGGTTGGAGGTCAGTAGTTTAGGAGTAGTAGAAGGACAGAGGAGTAAGGAACTCTAGGGTGATCAGGAGAAAGGAGTTGAAATGGAAGATCCTGAGGTAAAGGAGGAATTAACAGATAAGTGAAGTGGAAGAGGAAGAGGAGATAGGAAAGACCAAGGGTAGACAATCTATGGCTCTGAGGCCACATGTGACCATCTAGGTCCTTAAGTGTGGCCTTTTGACTGAGTCAAAGTTCTACAGAACAAATCCTCTTATTAAGGGGATTTTTTCTATGAAGTTTGGATTCAGTCAAAGAGCCTCACTTGAGGACCTAGAGGGCCACATGTGTCCTCGAGCCCCATCCCTGGGAGGGCTGACAGACTTTAAACCTAGAGAGAGGAAGATCATAACAAGGGCAGAAAGTAACTTCAAAGAGGATGGCATCGTTGAGTTGGAAGGATTAAAGACTGTAGCTAGAGGCAGAGATTTCAGAGTTCAAGATCTTAGAAGTGATGGAAGTGTGGCAGTTCTGAATGATGAAGAGATCTGTCTATATTTGGCTATGTTCCATCATTTGTTCCTTCCATCTGAGTTCAGTACACTAATGAGAGAATGGGAAGAATGGGAAGAATTTAAAACTCAAAAAGGTACCTCTTTCTCTCAGAGACAGAGTTGTTAACTATATGTTCTTGGTTGCTAGCCTCACTGAGAAATTAAATCACTTATTATTTTGATAAAATAAAAGATCCTCCCTTTTTCCCTTCCTTCTTTGCTTCCTTCCTTCCTTGCTTCCTTCCTTCCTTCCTTCCTTCCTTTCTTTCTTCCCTCCCTCCCTCCCTTTCTCCCTTTCTCCCTTCGTTCCTTCATCTACATTTTTGCCTGTGGAGTATACTCATTCCAGGGCAGCCAGGTGGTGCAGTGGTTAGACCACCAGGCCTACACTGAGAAAGACTCTTCTTCCTAGCTTCAAATACTGCCTCAGACATTTACTGTGTGACCCTGAGTGAGCCACTTAACCTTGTTTGCCTCAATTTCCTCATCTCTAAAACGAGCTGGAGAAGGAAACAGCAAACCACACCAGTATCTTTACCAAGAAAATCCCAAATGGTGTCATGAAGAGTTGGAGGTGAATGAAAAAAACAAATAAAATAAAAATGCTCACTCCAGGAATCCTACACATAGTTGTGCTCCCTCTACAATTAAGTGCCTTTTTCTTTGTATCTATGTGTTATCTGGTTTGGTGTAGGAACATTTGGAATGAAGGCTTACAAGCTGTCAACTTGAATTGAAATTGCCCAGTAGAGCACCTTGAACCTAGATATAGCTTTCAAGGAACCATCGGTTGCATATAGACAAGGAAACTGAGTTCAGCCAGACAGAAAATTAGGGGCAAAGCTGAGGCTAGCACCTACATTGCTCCATAGGCCAGAGCTCTTTCGACAATACCCTATTGGCTCATAATTCTGCCAAAGAAAGTTGTTAAACTAAGGAGCCAAAACGGGCATGAATAAATTTGTCAAGGACACACCAGAAAAGCCAAACACATGGGCAGGTAGTTCATCCAAATACAAGGTGAAAAGGGTAGATTTACCTGGGTAGGCACAGAGGAATGAGATGCTGCTCTACCCACCTGGAAACATGGTACAGTGGAAAGAGGATTCCCAGTATGGCCTGGGCATACATACCTCCTCTGAGTCTCAGATTCCTCATCTATAAAATTAAGGGACTGCACATACAATGAATACAACCCCATAGAAAGAATATTATAATATAAAAGGAAGCACAGCTCTGAAAAATTAAAAACAATTAAGTTTTTTAAACTTATATGGCTAAAATTAAACATCACTAATAAAGGAAAACAAATTACGAGGCATATCTCTCTCATCATAGTAGAAAGACAGAAAGCTATCAGGTAGAGTGTTGTATACATTTTTAGATGAAGTCATTCTAGTGGATGTTTCTGCTTCATATTTTCTTTGTCATAAGGGAGAGTTCAATCTGGATGGGGTAGATGAAGAGGAAGTATTTGCAGAAATGACTGTGATATGAAAACATAAGGCATCAATCTTTTTTTTTTTCAAATTAGGAGAGCAGAGAAGGTGGTCTCCAAAGTCCTTTCCATCTCCAAAGTCTGATTAAGTAAACTGATCTTGTAACATTTTATGTTCCTATTTAAAACCTTACTGTTTCATTTTTAAGGAGCAACTAGATGAGGCAATGGACAGCGTGCTGAACCTGGAATGAGGAAGACCTTAGTTCAAATCTGAACCCAGGCACTTGTCAGCTGTGTGATCCTGGGCAAGTCATTCAACCTTGTTTGCTTCAGTTTCCCCACTTGTAAAATAAGTTGGAGAAGGAAATCGCAAAAGGCTCCAATATCTCTGCCAAGAAAACCCCAACAGGGGCCATGAAGAGTCAGACATGACTGAAACAAATGAACAATGACACATTTTATCTTTGTATTTCATTCTCTCCTTCCCTTCCTGCCCCCCCCACAGCATAATAAACTCCTTGAAAATTGAGATCATGTTCTATTTACTTTTGCAACTCTCCCAGAGCCTAGAGCAGGAGTTCTTAATCTTTTGTATGTGTTCCCTTTGGCAATCTTAGTTAGTTATTACCAGGGAAAATAATTAACCAACTAATTCCTGGTAAAGTTTTAAAAATAGATGGGGGAAAAACATGCTCCCCTTACTGGTACATATGCATTTTTAACAGAAAAGATCTGAGGAGACAATTAATTACTTGAATCCAAAGAGACTAGATAAATAATTTCCCCTTTCTGGGCCTCAGTTTCCTTATTTGTAAAATGAAATTTTTGAACACGATGATCTATAGAGTTCCTCTCTGTCACATAAGAATGACATTATAATTATAGTAGGTCATTCCATATAGGTGAGGCAGATATTTGAGGAAAAGGTCAGCTTTCTGGTCCTTCTCAAATCATACTATATGGACAACCTCCTACTCCACCTATGCCCACCTTTGCCACTCTACAGAGGGGAAGTGGGAAGAGACAGATATTTCAAGTTTCCTACTGGGCATCAAAAGACATGTACAGCCTCCCACTGTAGTCCTTTTACTGACAAAGATTCTCATAAAATCTGCCCACATCAGATTTATCCTTGCCCACCAAATCTCAGACCCCTAACATATGTGGGAGGTGGGTCATGGTCCCAGAAATAGAAATTTGTCCAAAATTTTTATTTTCAAAATAGAAATATTTCTATTTATGATAGAATAGCTATTCTATCCTAAAATCAAAATAGAAATTTCAAAATAGAAAATATAAATTTTTGTTTTCAAAATACTTTTCAAAATTTATCATCTAAGTTCTCTTTTTGAAGTTAACATGGCAGATAGGAGGGAACCACCAAAGAAAGTATCTCTACTTTGGTTAAGATTTCTCTTCCTAATTAGGATCCTCTTTCAGCTTCCTTCCTTCCTTTCCTTCCTTCCTTCCTTCCTTCCTTCCTTCCTTCCTTCCTTCCTTCCCTCCCTCTCTCTCTTCCTTCTTTCTTTCTTTCTTTCTTTCTTTCTTTCTTTCTTTCTTTCTTTCTTCTTTTTCTTTCTTTCTTAATGATATTGGCTTTTGGGGTGGCTAGGTGGTGCAATGAATAGAGCACCCGCCCTGGAGTCAGGAGGACCTGAGTTCAAATTTGACCTCAGACACTTGACACACTTATTAGCCATGTGACCTTGGGCAAGTCATTAACCCTGCCTTCCCTCCTCCAAAAAGCAAGAAAAAAAATGATACTGGCTTTTAAATTTACGTCAAAAAACCTTTTGGTGGTTCCCTCCTATTTAGAAAGGGGCTCAAATTTGTTTCTTAGCTCCAAGCATTCAGTGATTCTTTTCTTTCTCCTCTATGTGAAATTATTCAACCCTCTGACTACAGGAAGATGAACTGTCTCTTCACATCAAGATTCTCCTCTGCCATGTCAGGTGTTTTTCCTTCTTGGTTTTCATTCTGAAGTCCCCTAGTTTTGAAAGATCATTTCTCTTGATATCCAGTAGAGTGGTGAGATGATCCTTATGCCAAATGGTAGGGGCCTAAATGGAGAAACATTTAGGAAGGGGATGGGAAGACAACCAGTGAACTTAGATGAAATGTTTGCATTTGTTGATGATTAGAATTATAATAAAAAAAGAATTTTTAAAAAAAAATTAGTGATCTCAGAATATGAACATTCTCTAAAGAAGACTTCAACACGGTTTGGGAAAAAATGCTCCAAATCACTAACATTGAAAGTTCAACTTAAAACAAAACTGAGGTTTTACCTCACACCCAGAATATTGGCAAAAATAACAAAAGATGGAAATAGCCAAATTAGGAGGGACACACACACACACACACTAATAATACTCTATTAGTAAAGCTGTGGATTGTTCCCAACCATTCTGGAAAATAGTTTGGGATCATATAAGAAAAATGACTAACATATTTATAGTTTTTGACCCAGTGAACCCACTACTGGGCTTTAGGAGAGCCAAAGATAAAAAGGATCCTTATAGACGAATGCAACCTACCAGCTTTGTATCCATTTCTTAATCTCTGTGGAGATCTAAAGGGCCACAAAATTATTCTTCAGAAGGAAATAGTTGGAGCAAAATTATTGTTCCTATTTTCTCTACAGTCGGGAAAAGACAGTCAAAGTGGTCTGGTCTCACAAATAGTGAGGCAGTTAGTGGTACTATGAATGGGGTGCTGGGCCTGGAGTCAGGAAAAGCTGAGTTCAAATATGACCCCAAAGACTTACTAGCTGTGTGATCCTGGGCAAGTCAATTAACTACTGTCAGCCTCAGTTTCCCCAACTGTAAATTGCTGATAATATTAGCATCTATCCCACGGGATAGTTATGAGGATCAAATGAGATAGTATATAGATACTATATAATATATATTATATATATTATAATATAATAATATATAGATTATATATAGATACTATATAAAATATACTGTGCATGTATAATCCATGTCAGATTGCTTACTGTCTCTGGAAGGGGGGAAGAAAAAGAGGGAGAGATAGAATTTGGAACTCAAAACTTTTGAAAAAAGAATGTTAAAATTGTTTTTACATATTATCGGGGGAAATAAAATATTAATTTTAAAAATATACATACTATGCACAGATTAGGCTTTATATAAATGTTTATACCCTTCCCCTCTCCTAGTGACTGATGGGGGGGCAGGGGGAAGGGCTTCTCAGTGCTTAAGGAGAGATGGTGGTACTTTTTGCCAAGTAGCTTCTGTATCAGTAATTGGCTAGAAAGAGGTCCCACAAATGATGGGCCTGGAGAATGTGAGATGTGAGGTTTAAAGCAGAGTGCAAAGGAAAGGACCATAGCTACCGTGAAAGGGCCATGTCTCCTTCTTGGAGCTGTTTCTGCCTCCCTATGCCCAGGGGCCTTTACTTTCTCTTGAAGTTTTTCTTTCTGAGTTCTCAAACTTTCCCAAGACCTACAGGGCCCAACGGTAGGCGGGAGGACTAAGTTGAAAGAGTGAGGGGGTAAGACCACACTGTGAGTGAAAAGGGGGGATTTTCAGGCCTCCACATACCCCCATATCCTGTGGGGAACGAGGACGAGGCTTCCCTTGGGAAGGGGAAATGCTTTCCCAAGTCTCAGAATACTTGACTGTCTTATGAAGGCAGTGTTTCAGGTACAGAAGGGCATGGGAAGGAGATAGGCCTCAGTATCTGCTGGAGGGTGATACCTTCCAGCTCCATTCTCAGGCCATTTTTGTTAAGCTTTACCCTCCCAAATTGTCAAAACATTCACTGTCAGGGCAAACTCTGGGAGTAGGGTGGCAGTGGGGGGACCCTACATCCATTGGGTTGTGAAAGAACTGAGAGCCTCCCTCTCTGCTCATTTGATTGTTTTAAGTCATGAGATCAGGGGCACCTGTTCTGTAAGGGCCAGTACCCCCATGCCCCGAAGAGAGGTCTAATTTCAATACCTTGTCTCAAAAATCTCTACCATACTTGTTGTTCAGTCACGTCTGACTCTTCATGAGCCTGAGCACCATAGGATGCCAATACTGCCCATCTGGGATTTTCTTAGCAAAGCTACTGAGTGGTTTGCCAATTCCTTCTGCAGTGGATTAAGGCAAACAGAGGTTAAGTGATTTAGCCAGGGTTGAAAAACTAGTAAGGGTCTGAGACCAGATTTTAACTCATGTTTTTCTGATTCCCAGGCCCAGAGTTCTGTCCATTGAATCATCTAGCTACCCACTGGGATGCTAGGAGTCACTAAAGCTGGGTTCAGGTCACTGCTTTGATAACAACTTTAGGCCTTTCTTCATTTGTGATGTAAGGAGGCCTTAGTTTCCTCTTCTGAAAAATCAAGGAGTTAGAGTAGGTGGTTGGTTCCTAAGGTCCTTTCCAGTTCTAAAAAAGATAAGTTGAGGGGTTTGGAAGTGAGAGTAACTTCAAACCTTCTCAACCCACCCCACCCCCCACCTCCCAAAAGCATCTCTTACTATTCTGCCTTCAAAAAGGAAGGACAAACAACTGTTCTACCTCTACCTCTCTGAATAATCAGTCTTTTGGGGTGCCTAAATAATTTGTCTTATTACCTAATTACCAAGAATAATTAGCTAAAAACAGAAAACTACCAAATGGTTCCATGAAGTAGGTTGTCCTCCCAGCGATGGTGCCCCAAGGTTTCTTCCAAAAACCACCCCAAAATCAGCTTGTCCCATAATTCCTAAATATACTTCTTTTATAGTGGAAACATTTAATAGAGTTTTTTAGGTGGGTAAATGTAAATTAAAAATAAAATAAATTTTTAAAAACTGGATACATGTCAAAGTTCTAGGATTTATTATTCCAAATTTATTAACAACCTTTCCCAGCACCCCCAACCAACCAACCAGAGTCTCATCTCTTCTTCCTAAAAACTTCATACAACACCCTATCTGGATGAGACCGCCCACAGTTTGATTGGCTGAAGCTTAAAAGGAAAAACAAAACAAACAAACAAAAATGAACCAAAAAAACCTAACAACCATCCCATAACAATGGGAGGTGAGCTAGGGCTTAAAGGATATCTAAAATCAGAAAGGCACATCCCCAGGGCTGAAACATAAACCCTTTGTGGCTTCCTCAAAAGTCTGAATTTCCTAAGGAAGGGTGGACCCAGTTTCAGAGAGGAGAGTGAACCGGAGAGGAAGGTTAGGCAGGGGCTAAGGGGTGGGAGAGTAGCAGGGAGGAAAGGGCAGAACCCGAGAAAAGGAGGGTGATACTAGGAGGGAGAAAATCCTCTAATGGCCACAACATCTGATCAGAAACTGTCTTGCTAATCCTAAATCACAACAGTGTGAAACCCGAGCAAGTGTGAGAGCCTAAGGATCCAGCTGCTTTTCCCATCAAGCCCCAGCCCTGCCCCAAGGCAGGGGATGAAAAGCAGCTTCCAGGCTTTGAGGGATGTAATGGATAGAGGATGCTGTGACCACTTTTTAATCACTGTAAAATGGAAGTGGATCTTAGGAGCCGGAGTGGAGCCCACATGTGAGAAAGCTCATCTTTCCTTCCTCTCTTTCAGCTTTTGATGGAGCTCTGCTACCCTCCCCATCCCTCTCCCCCTCACCTTTCCTAGTGAGCTGAGAATAACCCTAGTCGTTGCCAATGCTTCCCCAGCAGCCCTCTTTAAAAAATCAAACCTAACTCTAGGAGACTGGGAGCACAAAGCCACTGACCAGGATGGCAGATTGGACATGGCTGAGGCTCAGGAAGTACTAACCAGGAAAGGGTATAAGAAAATGGACAGGAGCAGCTGCCTTCTGCCAGGAGAAGGGAGATGGTGTGGGAGAACAGAAGTCAGTGGGGACAACTGGAAGAAGGAAGACAAACCCCTGGCAGACAGACCCCAGGACTGAGGCCAGGGCTTAGCCACTAGAGATTTGTTTGGGACCAGTTCAGTTGTGGGCCCTTGAATTAATGGGATGAAACTGAACAAAGAGAGATTCAAGGGGATTATCAAGCTTTGGCTGGCTAGCCCGGAAATATCTCAGAAAGAAGTTATAGGGCTTAAGTTTTCTGGGGAACTGGCTGCTGGCATCAGTGTTAGATGAATGACCTCAGAAGACTGAGGCTCCTGTTACATTTGGAAGTCTTCTTAGGAGGACCTGAATTTATCTGATCCAAGTTTTAGAGGATATAGGTTCTTTACCTGGGGTCTATAGATCCCTTTACAGGGAGTCTCTGTCTTGGATAGGAGGAAAAAAATTAGATCTTTATTTTAAAAATAATTGGTTTCCTTTTTAATAACATGCATCTTATTTTACTAACTTAAAAATCCTTTTCTGAGAAGGAATCCATAGAGCCTTACTAGACTGTCAAAACCCTTGTCTCACCTAGGTGAGTCAATTAGTCAGTCAGTAGACATTTAGTAAGCATCTACTATATATCAATCTCCCACTGCATCCAGGGCCATCTCCAATTGTCCTGTTCTATATCTTGCCACCGGACCCAGATGGCTCTGGACGAGAGAGTGAAGCTGGTGACTTTGCACAGCCCTCCCTCACTTAAATCCAATTCACTTGCAAGTCAAGACATCTCCTTCCTGATGACATGGTTCTCTTCCAGGATGAAGGACAAGCAAAAACCTGTGAGTAGTAGTAGATACCCGCTGGGCACCGAATTGGCCAGTTACAGTTGGGCAGTGCAACTCCTTCCCTCTTTCCTTCCTTCCTTTATCCCTTCCTCCCTTCCTTCCTTCCTCCCTTCCTCCCTTCCTTCCTTCCTCCCTTCCTTTTCCTCTTCTTCCTTCTCTCCCTCCTTTCCCTTTTATCCACATAGGGAGTCATACCCTTACATACTGGTGCTCTGCCCAAAGCAGCAGCTCTCAACCTGTGGGTTGCAACCACTCTGGGGTCGAATGACCCTTTCACAGGGGTCACAGGGGTTTTCTAAGACCATCGGACAACACATATTTCCAACGGTCTTAGGAACTGAGACACTGCTTCTCTGTCTCCAGGCAGGTCCGCCCACATACAAGTATTAAAGGGTGCAGCATTAAGAAGGTTGAGAACCACTGGCCCGAATGAATATAAATTTTGATCACTGAAACCTAGTAATTTCTCTTGGGGTTTGGGGGCTAGATTTCTTTCTTTCGACCATGCCTTAAACCCAAATCACTCTGACTCTCATTGATTGGCCAACAACGGGTCCCAGTCTAAGCCTCACTTGGTCATTCTTTGGACTCTGTTGGCTCAGAATGAGTGTAAATAACAATTGTTTCTGTTTTGCCTTGAAACCCTGAGGTTCTTCCCCAGCCAGATTGATTTTATTTTTTTTAACTAGGTAAAAAAAGCCATTTTTTGCCTCTTTTTTACCTAGCCTTAATCACTGAATGGTCATTGCCTCTAAGACCTGGGAAAGACCTTAGCTCAAAATGGCCAACACCTCCCACTGCATCCAGGGCCATCTCCAATTGTCCTGTTCTATATCTTGCCACTGGACCCAGATGGCTCTGGAGAAGAGAGTAAGGCTGGTGACATTGCACAGCCCTCCCTCACTTAAATCCAATTCATTTGCCAAGTCATGACATCTCCTTCCTTATGTTATGGTCTTCTTCAAGAACAAAGGACAAAAATTATATACCAGTCACTTCACTAAGCACTAGGAATACATATATGAAAAACAGTCCCTGCCCTCAACAAGCTTATAATCTAACGAGAGGAGACAATACACAAAAGGAAGATGAAAAAAAATTGGGGAAGATAAAGTCAAAGAGTCATGATGGAGAAATCTAGAGAGGTGCATCTGGGTGGGAAATAAAGACATGGCTGGCCTCTGTGACTTTCTCAAAATGGACATGCTGGTATTCTCATTTGAGGTTACTTCTTGTCTGTCTTTTTTTCCTGAATATCAGTGATTGAAAGTGTTCAGACTTGGAGACAATCTTCGAGGTCTTCGAAGCTGGAGACCAGCTTCCTTAGTCAATGACGGCTATACTTTAGAAGTCCCAATCATTATTCTAGTATTCTTGGAGAAAATGCCCCAAAGCAAGCCCTGATGTAGATTGGCAGCAGTTCGCAGCTGATGGGAAATGTGGAATTTCTGTTTGGTCTTCCAGAATCTGCTTATGTTTCAATGTTTATGATTTAACTTCCTAACAGAGTATGACAGAAATTGTGTGTTAGAAGCTACTGACTACTTAAGTTTTGTTCAATGTATGATATGAGTCTTTTGGCATTGTTTTTTTTGCAAGTAAGAAATAAATATCTGTCCCATATCTGATTTATATTGCACATTGACTACCTGCCCCTTTGCAGAGAGAGGCTAGATATGAGTCCATACCTAACCCATGAGGAACTTTTCCCCAGAATGCCAGGGCAGGATATATAACAAGCCAAAGATTGTGAGAAAAGGGAGTATAATCTCTTTCCTAAGAACAGACTCCCTTCACGACTGCACGAGGTCCATGCCTTGTATGTGGGTCCAGTGTAGATGGGTCCCTTAGGGGAAAGAGAATAGATACAGCATTCCAGACTCACAGGCCCAGTCACCCTTCATAATGTTAGACTAATACAGTCACATGTTTCTTTAGGGATTTAAATATATCGAGAGGATCTATAAATACAGGAACACAACCATGATAAAAAAGAATAGGAAAATTTTGGAGTATCTTAAATTTTAAATTTTAAATGAAAAAAAGAGGAAATTAAGTCTGCTTCTACAATGAAAAAAATGCCATATTAAAAATAGTTTTGATATGTACATAATTTCATATTTAATATTTTAACAAGAAAAATATCACTTTCAGAAACTTGATTCACAGCATAGAACCCCTGGGTCTTATGGAACAGTGTTTGGGAAGTTCCTGGATGGGGAATGGCAGCAGCCTGGAGTTCTCTTTCAGCCTGAGGATTCTATGGCTTTCTGTGGCCCCAGTGACTCCATGGCAATCAAAGCATCATTCCTGGCACTCAGAGGAATGCTTTCAAGATGATAAAACATGCCCCCACCCTTCAAACATTCAACAAGTCTTTCAGAACAGCAGGGAATAATCTAGCCTTGGCCCAGGGGGACAGGCCAATTGATCTGATTGAAATAGGGCTTTTTCCAGCTCCAATTTCCAGGGAAGATGGACTACATTATTGAAATCTGGAATGTCGGGGGTATCATAAGGTCAGGCTGAGAAAAATGAGCAGTTGATAATTTACTGAAACTAGAGGGAGGGCTTCAGCAGACAGGGCCACTAACTCTTGGCAGCAGCCTCATATGTTGTATAAGTTAAAGAATCTCTCTCGGGATTTCCTTCCTGAAACTTAGCAGTAACTTCTCCCCTTGCTCTCCATCCCATCCCCCAACTCATCTTGTGTAGTTAGTTGGACAATCTACTGAAGTGTTCCATCAGTACATGTATGTTAGATAGACAAATGAGCAATGAACTAGGACCAGAATTGGAGAAGGAGCACAAGATGGATTGATTCTCTTTAAAAAATTATATAAAACTTTCCAAGATTCCAAGCTTCTCAGTAAGAGACATCTAATGGATAGTTTTTTATGTTCTATAAGTATTTATGACCTCAAACCCAGGTTCCTAACCTGGGATCCACAGATTCCAAAAAAGTCCATGGATAGATTTCAAGGGGTCTTTGTACTTGGATGGGGTTGGGGCAGGAAGAATTCATCTTTATTTTCACCAACTTCTAACTGAAATGAATGTTTTTTTCAATTACCTGAAAATGCCATTCTGAGAAAGGTTCCATAATCTTCACCAGGTTGCCAAAGGGCCACACCTGCCACTATCCCATCACAGTATGAAAAAAAGGTTAAGGACTCTTGATCTAGAACAAGTTCCCCAGTACATTGGTTGTACCCCCTCATGGAAAATTTATGAGAACATCAAAGAAAGTTGTATGGATAGATTGCAATCTGTGCTACTGAACAAAGTAAGTGCATTAAGGAGATTACTAGCATCTTATATATGGGTCTAGTGCAGGTGGGTCCCTTAGGTGTACTAAAATATTAGTGTAGAAAAAAGTCCATGAGGAGCATTCTAAAAGAAAAAGATTACAGATAATGATATTGATGTTTTTAATTTTAAAGAGTGACTGAGAAGGCATCAACATTTAACTGCTCTGTTCCTCCATAATCTTACTCTGTTCCCTCTGAGACTGGCTCCAATTTATCCAGTGTGTATTTTGTTGTACATAGTTGCATGTCGTATCCCCCATTAGACTGAGAGCTCCTTGAGGGCAGGGACTGTGTTTTTGCCTTTCTTTGTATCCGGGACACTTAGCACAGTGCCTGACCCAGGATAAATGCTTAACGAGTGTTTGTTAACTTTCATATATGTGTGTGCATGTGTGTGTATGTGTATGCATATATGTATATGTGTGTGTATATATATATATATATGTAAAATCTTTTCAAGAACAGTCTGTGCATGTATGATAGATATCTCTGATGAAAACATGAAAAGAAAATAGGAGGGCTTTCATAGGTGATTTCTACAGCAGATCACAGCTTGAGAGCCACAGAAGCTGATCAAAAGGTGTGGAAACAATAAGATCCTATTCTATCTATTGTCTATTGATTTTTTTAACTGCATTTGGTACCCAGGCTGAGCTGAGTCAAATGGCTACCACCCCATCTGCAGCTGCAGCTCTTCCTCCTTGCTTCCTTGCTCCTCCTCTCCTCTTTTTCCTTCTTTCTACTCTTCAGCAGTTGCCTATCCTGGCCTTACTGTGCTTCTTCTTCCCTCAGTTATATTACTCTCCTCAGCTAATGTAAAATGGGGGAAGGAGAAGTTTGTTGGGATAGAGTGGAATACAGACGAACCTTTTGTGGTCTTCAGTGTTCAGCTTTTTGCAATGACTGGAGACTAGCCTGCTACATGGGAAGTTCTGGTGAAAGGATGATGTTTGGGGAAACATCAAGATAGAGTAGGTTTGCTTTGTTAGTGATGGGATCATCAGGTGCCCTTCCTAAGGAGCCCTGGGTTAAAAATGTTTTCATAAAAGTTGTGACAGATAAACAGGGAGCATCTGCAGAGGCATTGCCGTGTGACTTGCTACATGAATGCTACAGTGGTTAGTTATACTTGTTCTGTGCATGCAATGGCACAGTGTAACCAGTCAGTGCCAGAAATCAGAGATGCCATTCAATGATATGTCAATGCCTTGCAAGCTTCATAGGAAATGGCCTCCACATGCTACATTACTGCAGCCCTCAGAGATTTGTTGAATTCCAGAGACAAAACTTCCAGAATCCCACTTATTATTCTACTGCAATTTTCACATATGGCTTTCCCACAGTTTTCAGAGAAAGGTGATCAAGGATGGTATCTTCATCAGGACACCAGTGAATGTTGAATGCTGCAACAAAAACTGGACTCTTAGAAAGTGATTCTGTTCCAGAGAAAGAAGCACCTGGTGGGTCAGTGGATAGAGCACTGGAACTGGAGTCAGGAAGACCTGAATTCAAATCCAAACTCAGATATGTCCTAGCTATGTGACCTTGGGCAAGTCGCTTAACCTCTGATTATCTCAGTTTCCTTATCTAAATAAAATGAGCTAGAGAAGGAAACAGCAAACCACTACAGTATCTTTGCAAAGAAAACCCCAAATGAAGTCACAAAGGGTTGGACATGACTGAAGAACAACAACAAATCTATCACGGAGACTGAATCACCAGCTGCTACTGCAGCAGCAGCAGCACCTACTTAAAAGAAAAATTTAATTGATCAGTACTTCGATATTTAGTTTGAAACTACCATGAAATGTACAGAAGCTAGAGAAGAGGAAGTCACCATAAGAAAGGGAAATAAGCCTCCAGTTCAGTGGTTTTCTCAATTAAGAAGCCAAGTACCTTTTCACAAGACTTGAGACTTGAGGAAGAAATCACCAAGCAATCCCCAGCATGGCAAAGAAATGCTTTGTACATAAAAATCTTCCAAGACTTGCTGGCTGTCCACTTATCCTACTATTCAGATGGTTTGATTTTTTTTTTTTTACAAAGAAAAGGAATATGTGAATGCTCAAGTTCTTAAGGATGTTCAAAAGTTTCCTCTTACATTGAATGTATCGCAACTATGTACACCAGAATTTTGAGAAAAAAAAAATATTTTGGTGAAAATTCAAGGATCGAGAAGACAAAAAGTAAATTAATGGTCAAAGGCATCCAGCCAAAGCAGTGTTTCATGGAAGGAAGCTGAATATACACCATTTTCTTTTCCTGATGATAGTGGCTTCTAATGACCACGGTTATCGTAACTTACAAGCAGTACTAACACATCAGGGTCTAGTTGCTCAAGCCATTGTCTATCATGGTTTTTTAAAAAATTGAAACAAGATGAATGGATTAAGGTTGATGATGATAAGATCAGCATCATTGGGGTAATCCGGTGGTGGAGACTGGCACATATGTTCTATTGAACAGGACTCACAGAGTTGAATTAAAGAGAAAGCTTTGCAGTAATATTCATTTTAGGTCTTTCTTACTAGGTGTCGAATAAATATTGTGTTGTTGATCATTTCTAAACACCAGAGCTTTAGAGGATACTTGAGGTGGTTCTACATTCTTTTCCCTCACAAGCAGTCAAAAGAGTTAAATTAGATTTGAAAAAAAGGTTTATCTTTGGACTCTGCTGACACTGTATAAAAGGAACAAGCATGAAGACTTTTTTTCTTGAGACTTTTTAAAAATGGCCTATTTCTTATGTAATTTAAAAAAAATTTTTTTTTTTTTAGCTGGAAATGCCTTTCAATCACTACCTTCTGTCCTGGCATTTAATTTCTCTTTCTCTTTTTCCCAGCCCAAGATTCAGCAATCAAATATTTATTGCACAACTGTTATTCCATCATTTGTTGTTAATCTTGCCTGGTTAAAAATGCCCTTCTATTTTGCCTTATATAACAAAGTTTTGGCAATGAGGTGGCACAGTGGATAGAGTGCCAGGCCTGGAGTCAGGAAGACTCATCTTCCTGAGTTCAAATCTGGCCCTAGCTGTGTGACCCTGGGTAAGTCACTTAACCCTCTTTGCCTCAATTTCCTCATCTATAAAATGAGCTCGAGAAGGAAATGGCAAACCACTCCAGTATATTTACCAAGAAAACCCAAATTCAGTCATGAAGAGTCAGACATAATGACACCACCACCACCACCACCACAACAAAGTTCTGCCAGAAGGTGGAAGGAAAAGTGTTACCCTTATCAAGTAATTCGGTGTTGCTGCCCATAGCCCATGGAAACATGGCTACAATCAAGTGTTTGTCCAGTCTGACTAGCTGTCTCAATCTGTTGTTTTGCTGGCATTTTATGACTACAAAATAAATTGTGATTAATAACTGTAAATTTTTTTAAATTAATTTTTAAAAATAATAAAAAGCATATGGTAGCCAGATGTTGAGGTATGAAGCTATGATCCCTGATCTGCTTACTTGGGAAACTTAGGGCTGGTGGATTGTTTGGATTCATGAGTTCTTAACTACAGTGAGCTAAAGCTGATCAGTTGCCCTTACTAGATATAGTACCAATGTGGTGAGCCTCCAGAAGGGGAATGGAGGGTGAAAACACCCTCAAGTTGCTTAAGGAAAGATGAGTTGATGAATAGGAAGTAGAATATGTCAAAGCTCCTGTCTAGATCAATGACTAGGTCAGGTTCATGAGGGACCACTGTACATCTAGCCTCAGTGAGATAGACACAGTCTAAAATAAAATAAATCTTCTGACTGAATAGAACCAAATGAAATCTTGAACAAGGCGCCTCTTCTACCACGAAATAAAACTACAGAAGATGTGATAGATGGAGATAACTTCTATCCTCTGAATGATGACATAAAATGAAGTATAAAATAGAGACAGCTCACCCCCCCCCCCCCCATGTGTTCCCCAGTGTCATGAAAGATGTCGAGGACAAAAGCCAAACAAAAGGATTCTCTTTGCGGGGAGAGGTTGTGTGAATGATCCTGTTTGCAGGTAATATAGTATTAACTGTGTAGAATCATGGCATACTGCAAAACTTCCTGTTGGGAGGCACCATGACTCAGTGGAAAGAGTGTTGAATTGGAGTCTGAAGACTAGAGGTCAGTTTCTGAATCTGCCGCTTACTACCTGTGTAGTGACTTGGGCAAGTCATTTATCTTCTTTAGGACTCAGTTTCCTCATTTGTAAGATGAGAATTGGACAAAGGTTCTTTGCAACAACTCTTCATCTATGGATCTTTGGAATCCAAAGAAATGTGAGGGAAATTGTTCTAATCATTCAGAATGGAAAAACAAATTCATGTTGCATAGATGTTGACATTCACTTCAATGGGAAAATTGCCAAATTAGTTCAAGATAAATAATATGTATACATGTATAGTGGGTGTGTGTGTGTGTGTGTGTGTATGCAATTATTGGGTAGCAGTAGGAAAGAAGTCTTGGAAACTTTTGTGAAATTGTGCTGTTCTTTCATGAGGTAGCTTGTTGTATTGGAAAGACTATGATGTTCAAAGTTCGAATTCACAGGTTTGCATGCTAGTTCTGCTACTTTCTAGCTATGTGACCTTTGATAAGTCACTTAGACTCTCTGGGTTTCAGTTTCTATATAACAAAATCCAAAGTCTTTTCTAGTTTTAATCCTATCCTTCCCAAGTAGCGGCTACTACTTGATGTAAGTAAGGAGTAAGAAGACTAGAAAGATTAGAAGGATCCAGATTATGGAGAGCTTTAAAAGCCAAAGAGAAGATTTTATATTTGATCCCAGACATAATGGAGAACCACTCATGATGTTTTAAAGTAGATTTCTGTTCAGAAACAGTTTGGACTAGATAACTTCTGGGGTCTCTCCTAATTCTGTGTTTATGACGCTAATGGGTTCAAATGACATCTCTACCACTTTTTAAGGTTTGTGTATAGGCAAGTTGCTTAGATTGAGTTTTCTTGTTTCTAAAATGCTAGTGATAAGTTTTATACCAATTCAAAGAGTTGTGAAGAAAATACATTGCAATCTGCAAATCTACATGACTGTGATTTCAGAGCTGGGGAACTCTTGGTATGAGATTCCCTCTGCTGACATAGATTGCAAACTGTCTAAGATTAAGTAGCTCATAGAATAATAGATCTAGAACCAGAAGGTTGTTCAGAAGTCATTTAGGCCACACCTCTCATTTTACAGAGAAGCATCAGAGAAAAGATCTGAACCTAAATCCTCTGATTCCACAATCGTCTTTGACAATAGGTATAGTACCAACTGGGTGAGCCTTCAAAAGGGGGTTGGAGGGTGGGTTAGACTCTGCACTGTACAAGCTGATTTGTCTGAGGTCACATATCTAACATTCACACACAAGTCAAGATATTACTCTCATGATGTCATTGGTCCTCTTCAAGAATGAAGGATGAACAACAACGGTAAGTTCGAGAGGCAGATTTGAACTTAGACCTCCCTGGCTCCAAGCCCAGCACTTTATCCACATGTCTTGTTACCTTAGTGGCTGGAGCACAGGCAGTGAATATTACTACCACCTGTCAGACCAAGAACAACCCTCCTCTGCCCAAGGGCTTAGTTAATCTGATGATAACATAATTTGAAGAGGAGGGAAGGGAAATAATCATAATTATAAAACTTCAAAAACTCCATGATTTCCTCAATATGGGTGTTCCTTCCACTTATCAAATCCTGTATGAGCATAATTGTTGTTCTCATTCATTTCCTTTTCAAATTCCATGGAGTTCAGACACAAATGGTCCCAGAACAAATCATTTTCCTATTATTGTTCTGTTATATTTAACATTTGGCAGACTATTATGCAGGTGGATAATTGTTTGGGGGTAATTTTGTTGTTGTTTTGTAACTGAATGAAAATGCTGAGATGTAAACTCCTCTTCTGTAGATTCACAGGAAGCATTTTTTGGTACAACTCCAATAAAAGACAGGATGGATGATATGTAATATTTCCTGCCCCACGTGGTTTTGATTTCTCCTACTTGGTCGCTTTTATTTTGGGAGCTTTCGTTCCACTAAATTTGGAATTTATGAGTGTTCAGTGCAGCAGCATCTGTTAAAATGTTGTTCTTAAACGTCTGGCTGAGATTATGGGCAGCAATTATGTCTATAAAACCCTGTGGTGCCAATACGACTTATTTGCTGGATTCTTGAGAATATTTTGGGGGTATATTTGTAACATGGGAATTTTTCATCGATTATTTTACTAATTATAATTGATAATGGTAACTATTATCATCACTACACTTAGTACTCTTCCAATGGCTCTTGGCATCTTCTAGATGGCCCCAAGTTCCCAAAAGCCATTCAAATGGAGCGCACATTCTCAGCAGGTCTTATCAAGCTGGAAAGGTCTCCAGTACCAACACTGGCTACAATTTGTGTGCCTGCAATCCAGGGCCCAGAGTAGCTGAGTCTGGATTAGCTCATCACCAGAAGATTATTGACTAGCAGCAACTCCATAAAGACTGCCTATTAAGGTAGAATGTAAGCACCTTGAAGACAGGGACAATTTCATCTTTGTACCTGACAAAGTATATTGTACTTTGGGGATCAGTGTAGGGGTACAGCTCTGTGATTTCATTGATGTAGGGAGCTCTCAGGGTGGAAATTCCTTTCACCAGTGTAGATTGGCAAAGGGACTATAAGTTAGAGTCTTAGAGAGTTACCTAGGGAAGGAGGGACGGAAGGCTTAAGTGACAATGTTTAGAAAAGGGCAACTGGCATAAGGAAGGAATGAAGAGACTCACATATGGAAGGGACCACAGTGAATAGTCATACAACCAATACAATTACCCTTTCCACATCTTAAGAGCGTGGCACCCTTACCCCCAAGATCTAGGAAATCAGCATAAAATTTTTGGCCTTCCCTTTGAACCCGAGAAGTCTGAATTATTATGGTATTCAAAGATAAAATATAGTGGTATTATAAATATTATAGATATATTTTATGCATTTTTGAGTTTTAAAACTTTCTTTCTGTCATCTTCTAGCCTTCACTTGTCATCTGTGGCATCTGCAAAACTCCCCCCAAATTCTCAATTTCTCATGCTGACCTTTGATATACTGAAACTGAGATGGGGAAAGTTCTGATGTGGAACTGTATATGTCAGAAATAGGACCGAACCCAGAAATTTCTGACTCCAAGGCCAGTCCTCAGCCACTCTACTAGGCTGCCTCTTGCCTTATACATAATAGATACATAATAATATAATACATAATAATGATAATTATTATACTTAATACTTTATATGTTTGTTGACTTAGATTGAATTGGGGATCATGATCTGTGCAATTGGAAAAACACCAATACAAAGGAATAATTCATCTTCTGAGGCAATGAAAATTTATTATATTATTCTCACTACTGCTGGTTCTGTTATTATCAGATTACATTATTTCAGCCCTAGGCTAGAGAAGGAGTTGGTTTGGTCTGAGAGGTATCACAACAACACAATACCCATATATTCCAGCCTATCACCACATGCAGAATAGACTTAGAGCAGTCAGTGAAGGCTTCACAGATTAATGCCAGGATATGCCTTCACTCCCATGACCAATTAAAAAAGAAATAATCTCATTTGGGAATTTCCACTTGCAAACAGCCAACTACTGTTTATCACTCTCAGCTGACCCCAAAGAGGATGGATGAAGAAATACATATTGTAATTTTTTTCCCCTTAAACCTGACACATATTTCCTGCCTGAGTTCTAGATGACCCATTTCCAACTTGCCTTGAGGAGGCCTTGAAGGGTCCAAAGAGGAGGAGATGAAGCTCTTTCAGGATATGACTTATTGTTAGAGGCAGTCTTGAGCTCTGGTGTCTGTGGGATGGTACCAGTGAGAAAGGCTAGGGAAGTAGCAAGACGGGCACCAGACAAGGATGTGCTGGAGCCAGCCTGCACCCTGAGCCAATTGTGAAATTTTCATCATGAACATTTACACCTTGGAAAACTTCAAATGCTGCAAATCAGGGCTTGATTTATTATTTGTTTAATACATAATTTAATTTATTTATTCATATTATTGCTAATATGGATATTAACATTATTGATATTTGTTTATTCTATTGATTATCTAAATATAAGAAAATGATGGAGGAAGTTCTCATAATACAGATTAAACTTAAAAGTATGTCACAAGCTCAAAATCTTGTGGAAATGAATGACGTAAACTAAAAATAAACAAAAGTTAATTTTTTTTAAAAAGTATGTCACAAGCACATTTTTTTTCAGAGGCATATACTAGAACATCATTGATACAAAGGGTCCTATGGTACCACCTGACCCTAGTAAGGCTTTGCTCATTTGGGTCTCACAACCCCTTTTTTCCACCCTTACCATGCATTTCTTCTCTTCATGCCCTTTTTGGTTCAATCAAATTGGCCTCTTTGCTGTTCCTCTTAATGACATTCCATTTCCCGTCTTCATATCTTTGGACAGGCTGTGCCCCACACCTAGAGCACATTGTGGTATAGTGGATAGAGTGCTGGAGTTGGAACCAGGAAGACCTGGGTTTAAATGCTGCCTTAGCTATGTGACCCTGGATAAGTTACCTCAATTTCCATCTGTCAGTACCTACCCCCAAAATTATCATGTATTTTTTCTTTCTTTTCTAATTAACTTTTTATTTTTACTTTACATCATTGATTTCCACAAGATTTTGAGTTACAAATTTTCTCCCCGTCTTTTCCCTACCCAGCCCCCCAAAACAGTGATCCCACTGTATATCCCCTCCCCCAATCTGCTCTCTTCTATATCCTCACCCATCACCCCTCTGACTTTCTGGTAGAGCAAGTTGGATCTATCCCGGTGCCTGTATATCTCATTTCCCAGTTGCATGTAAATAACAACAATAATAATTATTATTATTATATTTTAATTATTATATTATAATAATATATATTATATGTATATATATTAACATATGATTTTAGAACTTTAAATTCTAGATTCTTTCCCTTCCTCCCTTGTCACCCATCTGCACTAGAAAGAAAAGCAGTTCAATACAGGCCATACATGTGTAGTTACACAGAACATCTCCACAATGGACATATTGTGTAGCACTGATGATATTTCTTTCCTTTCTATCCTGCCCTCCACTTATTCTATTCTCTACTTTGTCCTTATTCCTTTACAGAAGCGTGCGCTTCTAACAACCATCCCCCCCAACCTGCCCTCCCCTCCATCATTCCCCCTCTCATCCCCTTCCCCCCTATTCTCCTGCAGGACAAGATACCCAATTTAGAGTGTATGCCATTCCTTCCCTATGCCAAATTCAATGAGAGTAAGGGTGACCCATTCCCTTTTTACCTTCCTGTTCTTCCCCTCCATTGTAACAGTTATCCCTTGCC
>CM053586.1:265228821-265272477 GCA_028646515.1 Pseudochirops corinnae
TTGGGCCTCTTTTGCCATTTGAGTTAGTCTATTTTTTAAGGTGTTATTTTCTTCAGTAGGTTGTTGACTCTTTTATCATGATTTTCTTGCATCATTCTCATTTCTCTTCCCAATTTTTCCTCCACTTCTCTTATTTGGTTTTCAAAATCCTTCTTAAGCTCCTCTGTGACTTGTAATCAGTCTACATTTTTTCTTGGAAGCTTTTGGTGTGGGAGTTCTGACTGTGTTGTTTTCCTCCCATTCCATGCTTTGATCTTTTTTGTCCCCAAAAAAGGAATCTAAAGTTGAATTGCTGAGCTTTCTTTGCTTCCTTTGCCTGCTCATGTTGCCAGTCAGTTACTTGACTTTTGGGCTCAGTAGAATTCTGCTTTCAGAGGGGAGAGCTCTGTCCCAAAATCACTGAGGTTTTCATAGCTGCTGGAGCTATTAGGAGGCTGTCTCTACAACCCCCACCAGCTTTGGCTCCCTGGTCATGTACCTCAGGACCACCACCCAAAACTGTGATTCCCGATCCAGGCAGCTCAAGGCAAGAGCACTTAGCCTCTGAATGATTGCTTGGCCCCCTGCAATCTGCAGCCCGGGAGCTTCTGAAGCAGCCACGTGGAGGCAGCTGCAGGGCTGCCACTTCAGACTGCTTCTAGCTCTGGAGGCAGGGGCTGGACCCTCTCCCTCAAATTTATCTGAGTTCCATTGACCTTTTCCCTTTGTCCTTGGCTCTTATGGGTTGGTAATTCTGGAAACTGCCACAACTGCCAGTAATCCGCTCTCCTGAAAGCTCCAGACTCGGCTTCTCCTGGACAGCCTGAGGCTAAAACCACATGGGGCAGGGCTTTGCTCCCAGCATGTTGCAATAATGCCCTTTCTGACCGTCTGCTGGGCTGCCTTCAGCAGGATCCTTGTTTCTGCCATTTTATGAGTTCTGCAGCTCTAAAATTTGTTTAGAGTCATATTTTCTAGGTATTTGAAGTGGTTGTGGGGGGAGCTGTGGAGTTTTCCTGCTTCTAGGCCACCATCTTCCATGTTTTTTTTTCTGTATATACAGAGGCAGTATAGTAGATAGAAACACTGTCAGGGGGGCAAGATCTGAGTTCAAGACCCATCTTGGACACACTAGCTTGTGTGACCCTGGACAAATTATTTAGCTCTCAATGATCTAGGTAACTCTCTAAATATATAAATTTAGAGAAGGAACCAAGCTGAATTGACAAAAGGAGTTTCCTCATCCTGGAGTTCCAGGAACCAATGAAATCATACATTCAATCGCTATCCTTATCCATAGGATAGATAGATTAGATAGATAGATAAATAAAATGTGCACATGCAGTCTGTTTCCTTCCCCCCCCCCCCCATGCCTAAAATACTACATGGCACATAGAAGGGTTCTTTTTTTCTTTTTAATTGGAGGCCTTAGGGGTTAAGTTACTTGCCAGGGCCACATAGCTAATAAGTATCTAAGGCTGGATTTGAACTCAGGTCCTCCAGGTCTGTCACTCTATCTGCTGTACCACCTAGCTGCCCTCAATGGAGCTTAAATCCCTTCATTTTATGGATGTGAAACAGAGATCCTAAGAGGGTCAGATACCTAGGAAATGATAAAAAGCAGGACAAGATCCCAGGTCATCTGACTGCCAATTCTCTTTTCGCTATGTCATATGATCTGGTCTGAGAAGGGGTGGGAGTGTACATCCTAGGAGATTAGAACAGACATATGTATTCTTATGCATACCTTCCCCCACCTCCAGAACTGGCAAGAATCCCACCCTACCCCCAAGTCAAAGGATAACAGTTTTAGATCTGAAAGGGGCTTTAGAAATCACCTAGTCCAAATCCAGATGAGGAAACTGAGGCCCAGGGAAATTAAAAAACTACCTCCTAAAATACACAGTTAATAAATAGTAGTGGTGGGATTTGAACTCCAGTCCTTGAACAGTCAACCAGCGGTCATTCAGCTTTTCCAGAAGGCACTCAGTATAGGGTTAGAGATAAGAGATACTGAACTTAGTGCACTAATTTCTCCCATTGCCCCTTGAGGGCTCAGGGAAGCCCTGTGGCACCAGCCTTTTTCCTTCCCAGCATGATGTGGCAGTTCAGCCACCATCCTTTGTATCCCTTCCCTCACACTCCCCGAGGGAACTGACACCTAGAATGCACCCTTGATTAAAGGTCTCTTCTGGTTTCATCTCATCTTTCCAGCTAGGCTCTGAGAAACTGTTTTTCCAGTTTTCCCTCGAAATCGATACTAAGACTACTTATTGAATTCCCTTTCTGTAATAGGAAGACAGAGTGTATTTCAACTGGGACGTATTAGCCTTGCTAAATGCTTTTAAGAAGTCTCCCCAGCCCCTTAAGTACCCTAGCTCCCCTTCCTAACCACAGATCGCCCGCTGACAGCGCACTCTGGTTTCAAATGCCTTCTTAGGCCCTCTAAGTCTTTGCCGTCTAAGGAGCAGGCAGAGCTGAACCCTCTGTGCCCACATAGGAAGCCCCAGATGGCCACATTTCTGAGAGTCCAGGCTGCCCTCCCCTTCCGTGCCAGGGGCAGCTTGTTTGGAATTCCTGCTTTTGCCAGAACTTTGCCGGGCGTCCTGGGCTTGTGGGGCTCGCTCAGCCACATTGCACTTTAGAGAAGGCTGGCTTGTAGGCAGGGGAAGGGGTGAGAAGAGGAGAGGGGCAGAGAAGGACAATTCCTGGCTGGGTTTCAGGTTTTCTAAGGCGACCCACGTCCCGAAGCAGGAAGTAACTCTATTTACATAGCTAGGGGCTTTCCCTCCCCTGCCCTCCCCCCACAAGTAACTGCTTCAACCCTGCTACAAAGTACTGTGCTGTCTTGATGGAGGGAGGTCTGTCTCTGAAGCCACGTGATGTTAGAGACAAAGCAAAAAACAAAAGAGGACCCTCTGACCCTCAGGCTCCTGATTCCAACTTCCAGAAATCTTACTCAGAAATCAATACAGAGATCCATTTCTACCAATAGAGAGGACCCAAATATGAATGTATTTGGAAAGGGAACCTCCTTTCCCTCCCCTATACTAATTAGCAAAAGCAAAGGCAATCATATCGCCAACACCCTGGTAAAACCCAAAGAGTGGATGGATAAACCAGGTTGAGGATGACTGCCAGGCCTCCAACCTCTAGGTGAGTTAGGAGGATGTCTACCTCAACCATGTGAAGACTTCTTGGCCCAACGGGCAGAGAACAATTTGTTCTAACAGCCACGAAGACGGCTGAAGCAGGCATTGTGGAAGGCTTAGGGCTTGGTCAGACATCAAAGATGCCAAGGTCATCCAATGCATCCAGGGCTGTCACTAGTCGTCCTGACTTGTCCTGCCATTGGACTTCAGTGACTCTGGAAGAGAGAGCAGGAAGGCTGACAATTTGGGGCAGTTCTACCTCACTTAAATCCAGTTCACTCTAAAGCCAAGACATCACCCCATGAAATCATCAGTCTTCTTCAAAAACAAAGAAAAACAAAAAACAAGGTTATTCAGCTAAACAGGCCCACAATGGCCCCTAAAGCTCTGCTTTGGAAGTGAAAGGCTCAGGAACTTAAAGTGTCAGATACATAGAAAAGCCTCAGTGAACTGATTAACTTTATGCAGCAATAATAGCTAATATGTAGTGCTTTAGGATTTATAACCTTTGATCCTCACAACATTGCTGTTACCCCAGATTTAGATCGTAGGGTCATTGATCTCAGCCAGAAGGGGCCTCAGAGAGCATCTAGTCCAGCTGCTTTGTTTTACAGACGAGGAAAATGAAGCTCAGGGGGTTAAATGGCTTTCCCAACGTCACAGAGACAATAAACATCAAAGGTGGGATTTGAACCAAGGCTTTCTGACTCCAGACTAGAGTTAGTGTTCTTTCCACTGGAAGACTTCCTACTCTAAAAAGAATTGTGTGACCTCTCTCTCCCCCCGCTCTTCTTTCTCTCTCTTTTCTTCTCTCTCTCCTCTTTCTTTCTTCCTCTCTCCTTTCCTCTTTTTCTCTTCTCTTTCTCCTCTCTGTTCTTTTCTTCTCTCTCTTTTCTTTCTTCCTCTCTCTTTTCCTCTCCCCTGCCCCCCTCTCTCTCTCTCTGTCTCTCTCTCTCTCTCTCTCTCTCTCTCTCTCACACACACACACACACACACACACACACACACACACACAAGATTAACCCATGTTGAAGAGTAGGGACCAGCCCTGGCGGATAGTGGTCCTATCATGTGGTGCCAGGTAGAGGCTTGACAAGAGAGAAAGAGTATCATTAAGAGAAGCTAGGAAAGGATGTAAAGCTAGAAGAGGAGGTGGAGATTTCTAGAATTATGGAAGGAATAATGCATACTGTAGTTCATTACAGGACTTATGCCTGTAATGGTATGGAGAGTCTACTCTGAATAGTTATTAAGGGATCCCTGGAAAAAGTGGGTATCTTGATGCTATTGAGGAAGGAGAGAATAGTTTTCCTGACTGCCAAGATCCTCTATGTTGCACAGTCTGTGTTTTCTTCCCAGTTAAACAAAACCTGTCTTATACTCAAGTACTTGTTAATCTGAATGCTTACAAGTAAGTGAAGGAAACTTTTGGGAAGAGCAGATCTCAGTCAAATTCTGATGTTAGCAGGAAAATCCTGAGTGAGGTGAAACAAGTCTGTCAGTCAAGAGACCCCTAGTATTTGGGGTCAAGTACTTACTGTGTGCTAAGTTCTGAAGACACAAAAAAAGACAAAAATGTGGTCCCTTCCCCCAAGGAATTCACATACTAATGGGTGAAACAACTTTGTATAAGTAAGATATACACAGAGTAGAAGGAAGGTAACCTTGGAGGCATTAGCTGAGGGGAAGACCAGGAAAAGCCTTCTTTCAGAGGATGGGATTTGAACTGTCTTGAAGGAGGCTAGGGCATTGAGGTGTGGGTGCAGTAGATAGAGTGCCAGGTCTGGATTAAGGAAGACATGAGTTCAAACCTGTCCTCAGACACTTACTAGCCGTATAACCCTGGACAAGTCACTTAGCACTATTTGCCTCAGTTTCCTCATCTGTAAAATGAGCTGGAAAAGGAAATAGTAAACTCCTCCAGTTTCTTTGCCAAGAAAACCCCAAATGGAGTCATGAAAAGCTGGACAGGACTGAACAATAACTTGAAGGAGGCCAGGAAAGCCAGAAGATGGGGGTAAGGAGGGAGAACATTCCAGAAAAGGGGAACAGCCAGTGAAAAGAGAGATGAAGTTCTCTTGTGCAAAGAATAGGAGTTCATGGAGAAGAATTTAGTAGAAGCTGGAAAGGTTTAAAGGGGCCAGGTAGTGAAGAGTTTTTAATGCTTGGGAGCATTATGGAGATTATGGAGTACATGATCCTTAAGAAAATCGCTTCAGGAAAATCCCTGGCAGCTGAATAGCATAAAGATTGGAATGGGGGAAAATTGAGGCAGCCAGCCAACCAACCAGCATATCACAACAAGAAGCAGGTTCCTGGCTCTAAGTTACTCTCCTGCTTCTCTTTTGAGAAGATTTCAAAGCTTCTCTGGCATCTTCAATACCCTCATGCCTCAGATTAGAGGCTTCTGATAATCAGGGACTCATCTTTACTTGGTAAAATTCAAGAAATCCATCTTTCTGTAAAATATGAACCCAACAGTCCTTAGATAATCTTCCCTTAGTCCTCAACCATTATATGATTTTTAAATTTTATCATCTAAAACTTCAAAACAATAAAAATAGGCATGCACAAATGAGTTGATGGACCACAATACCCTACAACCATTATTAAGCCAATCATTCATCACTGTCTTCAGACTGGCCCTCTCTGGACATTCATCTGAAGGGCAGTTCTCTGTTTGGTCCTTATAACAGTCTGTGACTCTCTCCTTGACATTTTGTCACATGGTTGGTAAAATGCTACAGACTGTTTAGGCCCACAAGGTATATTTCCACTGACCCTTTTTCTTCTTTTGGTCCAGACCTGTTATTTCATTATTCTGGGGGTACTTTTAGCTGGGTAATATAGTGGTTCAGTAAATAAAGTGCTGGGCCTGGAGTCAGGGAAGATTCATTTTCCTGAGTCCAAATATGGCCTCAGAAACTTACTCGTTGTGTGATCCTGGGTAAATGTAATGGGAATCTGAAAATCTTCCCTGCCCCTTGGCCCCTTGATTAGCTTAAGGGAATTTGAGAATCTTCCCTGATTTGAAAATAAACTCTGCCCCCTAATAGGCTGAATGTGGTCACATGGAGTCTGTGGCGGGAGGCTTGTTCTTCAGGAATGTCCATGCCTTATTACTTTGTGGTTGGGCAGTGGGTCAAGAGGGCTGTGACATTCTCTGACCCAGGAGAAGGCTATATATACCCTGATGTGAGGTTTTGCTTTGGGGCTCACTTTGGAAAGAGTCATGTGATTTGGCCAGATGAGACTCTGGGAAGCCGTTGAGCTCTCCAGTTTTGAAAACCCAAATGTTGGTGCTTCCCTCTCTGGTAACTAACTAGGTATGGATGTACTAGTCAGACAACTGGAAGCCCGTCTGCTGATCTGTTTCTCTGTCTATATTTTTTTTTATCTGCTTGTAACTTCTGTTTCAAGTCTCTGAAGTTCAGGGTGCTGACTTTTCCACCTGAACAGGTAAATGATATATGTTTTATTAAAGTAAGATTGTTAACCCATTTTGAGTTGCTTTGCTTTAGAAGAGCAGATCTAAGAACCTATGCCAGCAGCCCCATCCTGTGTATGCCAGGGTGCTTGCTGCTATAGCAAATCACTTAATCCAGTTTGCCTCAGTTTCCTCATCTATAAAATAAGCTGGAGAAGGAAATGGTGAACCATTCCAGTATCTTTGCCAAGAAAGCCCCAAATGGGTTTACGAAGAGTCAGGCATCTGAACAACAACCACCCCAAGTTGAAAACTCTTTCTTCCAACTGAAAATGGGTCATTATTCATCAATTTATAGTCTTAGAAATTTTCCTAGAGGTTAAGTTACTTGCCCAGGGTCAAACAACTGATATGAATCAGGGGCAATATTTGTACCCATAGCATTGAGTCACCTGCAATTGTAGTTCTTGAGATATCATAGTAATTCATGATTCACTATCATATAAAAGAAAGAATGGTCATTTAATGCTAGGCACTTTTTACAAAAATTAACTCATTTGATCCTCACAACAATCCTGCAGGGCAAGTATTATTATTATTATCTCCATCTTACAATTGAGGAAACTGTGGCTGAGGGACTTGCCCAGTGTCACACAGCCTTCCTTACTCTGGGCCTGGTGCTCTGTCCACTGTACCAACACCTGCCTCTGGTATATATTATCAAGAGAATATATACAAGTGAATAAAATAACAAAAGAACTTTTACTACGGTTCAGCATGCAGAGATATTGGGAACCAAACTTTTTCTTTCTTAAGTATAATAACAGTCACTATAATTACCAATATTGCTTTCTTTGTCTTCTCTTTACATCTCTTCTTTTTGATCTTTCTCTCAGACCATCCTCCCAACCTTCTCCAAAAGCCGGTAGCCATCTTTTACCTCTCCAACTCAACGCTTCCTGGAATTCCCCTCCTTGTTTTCCCATCATCCCTCAGTCTCAGTTGGCAGCAACCCCAGCCCTAGGGTAGGACATTAGGTGTCAATTAAACCATCTAAGCACTTGCAGAATTAATGTATACCTCTGAGGGTCTTCCAGACTGGTAGTTTCCATAGTAAATATTCCCCCTGCCTCTGGGGGAATTGGCCTTCTTAGGTCAATTTTTTTTTTTTTACAGCATCAAACTTAATGCCACAGGTAGCTGCCATCTAGTAAAAGAAACTTCATATTTAAACTGAAAATTCAAAGAACATATCCAAAGTAGGGCATCTTCTGCTGTGAACAATTTACTACTTTGTATTTCTATAAAATGGGTATAATAATGATACCTATCTCCCAGGCTTCTTGTGAGATTCAGCGAGGTACCATTTGAAAAGCACTTTGTATGTCTTAAAGTGCTACATAAATGCATTTATGTATTATTATTATTATTATTATTACTATTATCATTGCTGTTGCTATTATCATCATCATTATGATGCTGAAGCTTTAGTTCAAAACTTTAAGAAAATGTTTCTTGTTGGTATAATGGAATTGAATTCAATTAATCTCACTCCCTCTCACATCTGCTTCTTGGAATTCTGGTCTCCTTCAGGATAGCTCAAGTGCCAACTTCTGAATAAAACTTTACTTTGTTCCCCCAACTTGCAAGTGCCTCTTTTTCTGCCCCTCCAACTTTCTTGTATCTGTTTTGCATGTACCTGCATAACTATCTCCCCTGATAGAGTATATGCCTCAGCACCTAGCACAGTACCCAGCACACAGTAGGCACTTAATAAATGCTTGTTGGTTGATTAACCCAGTAGATCATGTAAAATCTGATTTACTGATGAGGTACTTCATTGGAATGTATTTCTGGTTTTACAGGCTTTCACTTATCCTTTCCCCCCATATCCTAGCAACACATAAATGGTTTAGAATTCCATTTCAGTTGGGAAAAATTAGGCTCAGTAAATTTAAACTGTTCCAGGTCCTACAGGGAGTCAGTGAAGGAACAGGAAAAGTGTTTAATAAGTGCTTTCTATGAGCCAAACACTGAGCTAAACTTGAAAATACAAACAGAAAACTAGACAATCCCTTCCCTCAAAGACCTCACACTATAATTGGGGAGGTGAAATATACAGGAGAATTGAATTACAGAGTGGATAAAATGGCCTCGTGTATCTTAGGGTACGTCAGCAGGGTCCATGGCAATGCCCAGAAGTCATTAGGTTGCATTGCTGGGAAGGGGAGATCGTAGTGGGATCTGAACAGGCAGAAGTTGGGATAGGATTGTTGGAGGCTGAAAGTGTTGTCTCAATAAATAGGGTATGTAAAACCTATTTTTTTCATGTACCTAGGCATTGGAAAATTTGTTGTGGTGTTGTGTTTGAAAGCCCGTGGTGTCTAGACACTATTGTCAAGGTATAAATATAATTCCAGAAAGTCCCATCATTTCTGGGTAGTAGATGAAGCCAAAATGAAAGAAAGGCCATTTTCTTTGGAAAATTTCCATTTTCTTTAATGGAAAACCCATTAGAAATGACTCATTCTAACAAGCTATTAATAAAATAGTTTTCTCTGGCCCTTCCTGGAAGTTAGTGTTAATTGTTGATAATTAGTTAAAGGAAAAGCCTATCTCTTTCCTTTTGAAATTCACAGAATTCCTTCTTTCCCCCACAAATTTGAGGCTGATTCTTTGCACTGAAATATATAACTGAGCCCTGTTTCCCTGTCAATTCACTTAAAAAACCATCTATTAGATGCATTTTATGTGCAAGGCACTGTTGCTACAAAGTCAAAAATAAAGGAGTCCCTGCCCCCAAAGTGCCCAAAGTCTCAAAGATTCTAAAATGTACAATTGAACACAAATATTTAAATATAATGTAATTTAGAGGGAGGAGAAAGGGAAAATGGGAGAAATGGAGACAGAGGGGAGGAGAAAGATATGAAGAGAAAGAGAGAGTGAGAGCAAAAGAGAGAGAGAAAGAAAGAGAGACAAAGAGAGACAGACAGAGACAGAGACCACATTAGTACGACAGAGGATCAGAGAAATCTTCTGTGAGCTGATAGAAAATAGGAAGACTCAATAAAGGATAAGGGCCTCCTTTCAATAATATTTGAAATCTTTTCTGAATTACAGAAGAGGGTACTTTTTATACCACTGTAGTGGCAACCACACTGGCATACCCAGGATGGCTGCTAGCACAGGTTTTTAGATCTGCTTTTCTAGGAAAGATAGCTGTTCAGGGGGTCAACAATCTTTTAAAATTACATTCTTTAATTCAAGGGAAAAATCAGCACCCTGAACTTCAGAGAAACCACAAAGAGAATAGAGAAAATACAAGCAGAGAAATAAGGATCAATAGATAGGGCTTCTGTCTGAGAAATTAGCACAGATCAACAGACAGATTCAACTGTCTGACGAAGGCAATACATACATAGTTACCAGAGAGAGAAGCACCAACATATATGTTTTTCAAAGCCAGGGGGCTCCTTAAGGGCTACCCAGAGTCTCATCTGGTCAAATCACAAGAACATTCTTCCAATGAGTGAGCCCCAAAGCAAAATGCTAACCTCAGAGTTTATATACCCTTTTTAGAGCCAGAGGACATCACAACCCTCTGACTCAGTGCCTAATTAGAAATTAACAAAAGGTATGAAAGCCTTCTTACAAGTAAGCCTCCCCTAAGCAAGCTTTCCTTAATGAACTCCATATGAGGCCTATTAATGGGTGAGGAATATCTTACATCCCTTTAACATTATAACTACTAATGCTTCAGGAGATAGGGAAGACAAAAGATCTAAATCAGATGAAAGATTAAGTTTGGTGAACATCACTAATTCACTTAAGAGGAAGGCCTTACCTTTTGTTTTGTCTACTTTTCTAATGGGAAAGTCTAGAAAGGGTTTTAGACTAAAGAAAATATTACTTTGGATCTATAGGTACAAAAATATTTCTAGCAGCAATTTTTGTGGTAGCAAAGAATTAGAAATTGAGAGGATGGTTGCGTATCAATTGGAGAATGGCTGAACAAGTTGTGGTATATGATTGTGATGGAATACTGCTATGTTGTAAGAAATGATGAAGGGTATAGTTTCAGAAAAATCTTGGAAATAAAGCTAGAAAAAAATAATAACAACATTCATCTGGAACAACAGAAGTTCAAGAATATCAAGGGAACCAATGGAAAAAAAAATGTGAAGGAAGGTAATCTAGAAGTACCAGATCTCAAACTGTATTACAAAGCACAGATCATCAAAAACAATCCACTACTTGCTAAGAAATAGAGTAATGGATCAGTGGAATAGTTGAGATACACAAGACACAGTAAATAACCACTGTAATCTAGTATTTGTTAAACCCAAAGATCCAAGCTTTTAGGAAAAGAACTCCCTATTTGACAAAAACTATGGGGAACCTAGAAAATAGTTAGACAGAAACTGGGTATAGAACAACATCTCACACTATATACCAAGATAAGGTCAAAATGGGTACATGATTTAGACATAATGATGCTATAAGCAAATTGGGGGAGCATAGAATAGTTTACCTATCAGATTTATGGATAAGGGAAGAATTTATGACCAAACAAGAGATAAAGAGCATTACAGGACATAAAATGGATAATTTTTATTACATTAAATTGAACAGGTTTTGTACACACACACACACACACACACACACACACAAATGCAACAAAGATTAGAAGGAAAGTAGAAAACTAGGGGGAAAAATATTTACAGCAAGTTAGCACTAAATTGATCTAATCATCCTGTCAGAAAAGAAAATTAAGTTATTCTGGTATGATGTGTTTCTAATGAAGCTAATTTGGCTTTCTGTGATTCCTACTTTCTTTTCTAGATGTTCACTAGCTATAATTTTAATAGCCATTTTTCTAGAATGTTTTCAAAGATTGAAGATAAGTTCATTGGTCAATGGTTTGCAGGCTTCTTTCTCTACCTTTGTTTTAGTAGATTGGGTCAACATTTGTCTTTTTTCAATTCATGGCACTTTTGCGTCAACATTTATTTTTTTTTCAATCCATGGTACTTCTTCTCTCCTCCATGATCTTTATTAAAAATTGTCTTAAATTTTTTATTGTTGCCTTTTGTCGTTAAATCACATTTATTCCCAAATATACCATTTCCTCTTTTTCTGCTCAGCAAGCTATCCCTTTAGCCAAGAGTAAAGAGAAAGAGAAAAAAAATTAGCAAAATCAACCAACACATCTACCATGGTTGACAAATATATTCAATATTCCACACCCACAGTCCCCCATCTCTACAATAAGATTAGGGAACCGCATTTTCTTGTCTCTTTTCCAGGTCATTACAATTGCACGTTATTCAGTTTTGTTTTGTTCTTCTTTTTGTTTATATTGTTACCATCATTGTGTATGTTGTTTTTCTTGGTTTTGCTCATTTAACTCCGAATCAGATCATATTATTTTTCTGATGCTTCTCTGGATTCATCACATTTATCATTTCTTATAAGAGTTCAGAGTCTGAATCTGAGGTCAGAAAAGTCTTTATTCTTTCTCACGAGAAAGGACTCTGCCCCTGTCGCTCAAAGGGCGCATGCCAGGGAGAGAGCCACAGGTAGAAGCAAACCCATGGTTATATAACCTTCTAATGCAGAAACCCAACCCCCCCAACTGGCCTTCGCTGTTATTGGTAGGGAGGCTGGCCCACAACCTAAGCGCGGGAATCTATCCCTGAGACAAAGGACCTGGAAACATGTGGGTGTCCAATGAAAGGCCAGGGTTTGGCATATCTTGTTATTTGGCATATCTTGTGCTGAGGTGGCACTGGGGAGGGTCTCCATTGCTCTAAGCCCCAGCTTCCTGGAAGGTCAGGTGACCTCTAAACCTAGGCCTAGTGAACACTGAAACCATTCTAGATTTGATTTTTCAGAATAGGGAAACTTCAGTATAAATTATCCCTCACAGCACAGAACAATAAAATTCCACTACATTTATGTACCATAATTTGTTTAGCTATTTCCCAATCAATAATATATCTACCTTGTTTCCATTTCTTGGTCACCAATGTATATTTTGGCATATATGAGATCCTTCTTTCTGTCTTTGACCTCTTCGACATATTTTCCTAGTGGACAGTTCTCTGAGCACATCTTAATCACTTTTCTCATTGCTTTCTTCATTGACATTCTGTACCTCTTTTATCACTTGTCCAATTCTAATTTTTAGGGAATATTCAGTATTTTTATGCCTCTTTTACCAAGATGTTAATTCTCTCTTCACAATTTTCTTGGACAGCTCTTATTTTTTTCTCCTAATTTTTCCTCTACCACATTTCCTTTGGAGAGTGACTTCCTTCTCACCATGTGCTTTTGTTTGTGGATTATGTCAAGCTCAAGAACATGGTGGAATCTTCTGGATGAAATTTACCAATCCTCAAAATAGTTTGGCCCAACTACCCACCTGGGCAAAACTATATGTGTGAAGAATTCCTACTGTCCAGACAACTCATGGAGTTGAACATGCATCAATATGTATGTCTTAAGGGCAGCTAGGTAGTACAGTGTATAGAGCACTGGCCCTGAAGTCAAGAGGACTTCAGTTCAAATTTGACCTTAGACACTTACTAGTTGTGTGATGCTGGGTAAGTTACTTAACCCTGATTGCTTCAAAAAAACAAAAAAGTATAACTCAGACAAAACTGCAAATGGACAATGAGTTGGGCCCAGAATTAAACAGGAGGCAGAAAGTCTGTTGGTTGCATCTAGATAGCATGGTGAATAGAGTGTTGGACTTGGAGTCAGGAAAACTTGAGTTCAAATCCTTCCTCTGATACTTATGAACTATGTGACCCTGGACAAGTCTCTTAACCTCTCTCAGTCTTGGTTTCCTCATCTGTAATAAATAAAATATAGGTAGTGCCTACCTGAAAGGGTTGTTGTGAAGATCAATGAGATAACATGTAAAGTGTTTTGTAAACCTTAAAGTGCTATAGAAATACTACTCATTATTACTATTATCATTACTATTGCCTTTGGGGAACTGCAAAGTTCTTTGAATGACCCTTTGCTTCCCTCTGGAATAAATGTTGATCTTTTTTAATGCCACTGTTCTTGCAGCATTGTTGTATGTAAGGGTTTGTTAATAAGTGTTAAATGACCAGCCCTACGAGGTGGGGGAAGGGGGAGATGAACTATGACACACTTTTAAGTTTCATCTACATTGCTAACATGTTCTCCATTGTTTTAAGTCTAGACAACCAGAAAAACAATGAATCAAGCCCCAGTTTATATCATTTGCTTATTTCTGAGGTGCAATTTTGTTTTATTTTTGAGGAAATTTGGGTTAAGTGACTTGCGCAGGCTCACACAGATGGCAAGTGTCTCAGGCTAAATCTGAACTCAGGTCCTCCTACCTTCAGGGTTGGCACTCTATCTACTATGCCACCTAGCTGCCCATCGCATTGAAAATTTAACCGTTGGCTCTTGAGAGCCAATTTGAACCAGCTTCAGCACCCCCTGTATTGTACAGTTGCAAGTCATGGGACACTATAGTCTCTGAAGTTAAGGATCACCCAAAGGCAATGAAAAAAAGTGTAGCATGGGCATGGATATGTTACAATACTTTACAAAGAGGGAATTTCAAAAGAGAAGCAAAGTAAAGCATATTGTTAAAGAAATGTATGAGCGAACAATCTGGTCACAAAGGCCAAGAAGGAAGCTATTGGAAGGTCTCAGTGCTCTCCTGGTATCCTGGTGGTGTCAAGAGAATCAAGAAAGACTCCCTATTTGTTGGATGCACCCTCTGAACTGAACTTAAGATATGTATGACCCATTAGATGGGATAGGCGGGCACAGATAGGTCGCTATCTTCTATTGGAAGGAATAGCCACACTGATGAAATCAACCAAGTAGTCAACAAGTATTTATAAAATGCCTTTTACGTGTCAGGCGCTGTGCTACGTGCGGAGGAAAGATACAAAAAAAAAATGAAATAATCACAACTTTCAAGGAGTATGCATATTGAATCAGTCAGCTCAGAGATCCTTGTGAGAATTTTTTGCCAATCTTTCTCCTCCCCTTTTAAAAAAATCACACTATTTACTAGAATGCCTTTTCTTATCTTAGGAGATGGATTGTCTTACCAAAGGGGGCTGTAAAATTTTGTTTTCTACAGATTGCAAGAAAAGGTTAAAGAACCTCTCTTTCTGTAATGGTTTAAATACACCTCTGCTGAGAGGCAGTGGGATGGATTGCATGATTTCTAGGGAATTCCTTCAAGGTCAAAGATTTTGAATTTACAATTTAGTTTGAACATGTGTCCATGTCTTAAAATCTTACTGTAGTGAAATGTACACCAACAGGAAATGAAACTTTTTATTTCAACATTTCTGTTTCCAGAGCCATAATAATGGATTTTTTCAAACAAATTCAGCCTAACTTGAAGTCAACTTATCATACAAAGCCATGTTTTAAATCTGAAAATCAAATACAAATGTCCTATAAAAATTATAAAACTCTACTAATTAAGATTAATTAAGGGAAGACCAGTCCATTGCAGTGAAGTATAGAATTTTCTGGGTAGGAATGGATTTATTTTACAAATATTACTGGAAAACATTTATTTGTCTTCATTCATCTTTAGTCCAACTCCTTATGGTAATAGCAATATTTCTTTGGTTTTATTTTGACCTTTCATGATATTTTCCCTTCTCCATGTCTTTTCCTACACTATGCCTTATGCTTGCAACATCTTCCCTTCTTTCCCTGTTGAATTCCTACCCATCCTTTAAAGTTCATCTCAAATTCCAGATTGGCCAGGAAGCTTTCCCTGAGCACCATTGTTGGTAACGATCTTAGACTTTCACATAACATTTCGTCTTGTGTCTCCCTAACATTCTCTTATGTGCTATAGTTATCTATCAGAATGTGTCCCTTTCTTTCCACTCACAGAGCCACCACCCTACTTCAGGCATGCATCCCCTTTTGCCTAGACTATTGCAATAGTCTCCTGATGGGTCTCCTTGTCTTCATCTCTACCCTTTCCAATTCATCTTCCACACAGCTGCCAAAGCTCTACTAAATATGTAACCTTAGGGTGAGAATAAATGTATACACCTCCTCCTTCTCACCATAATTATCATTTCATTCTGAATTAATGAGATTTTCTTGTGGTTTCTTTTCAGGACAGCCTAGAAGCTCCCATTTGGATCTAGAATAATCTCTTCCCCAATATCCAGTGCTACTATAGTGAGACCACCCAGGAAATCAAAGGGAGCATGGCATCTAGAGGGGTCCAGGCTGGAAGCACATTCTAAACAGAACTACAGAACGCTCCACTAACCAGTCTTTGTTTGGTATTCCCCTACTCTTGTAACTAAAATAACCCCTCCAGCTCACTTCTCATCTTCCTTTTCGCCTAATGTCTACCATCTGAAACACCACCCTAGGTACAATCCCCATCCAGCCATGCTGCCATGCCCATCCTCAATCTTATCTCTATTCATTTCCTTTCCACTTTCCCCCCAACCCCACCACATTATCTTCTTCTATCTACTCCCCTACCATTGTGCCCTTTGGAAACTCTATTCTATGATTAACAAATTCTGAATTTGTTCTGAATCTTTCTCTTCACACTTCTCTCATTTCCTTTAAAGACCCAGAAAAGAAAGTTCTTGTCAACAAATTCCTTGGCACTTTCAAATGGTTCAATTTCAGAAACACATATAGTTTTATTAAAGGAAATGATACTCAATAGTACCGTTTTGATACTTCCCCTTACAAACTCCTGGGTCTTTTCTTTAGCCCTGTCACTAAATCACTCTATATTTGTTGTCTGCATTTACTTAATAAATGTTTTTTCATCCATTCACTGAAGCCCCCCATTCCCCTTCCTGTCTTGTCTGTCATTATCACTGTATTCCAATGTTGTTATGAGGCCAGTGCTTTCCAAGCCTAAAAAGAATTTTTACAAATGAGCTATTTGTTGTTGCAATTATATTGAGAAATATCACTGTTAACATTATTTTTAAAGTATTAAAAGTCTGTCTCTACCTCTGTCAGGACTCAGCAGCTCTTCAAATGCTGGTTTTTCTTCCCTGGAACCTTCCCCCATCCCAACCATCCCCTGAGTCAGCATGTTTCTTGCTCTCTACTGCCACAATCCCTCAACAACCTTTCTCCTGCCATAGTTTCCTGTCTCACATCTGTCCCCTTCTCTCCACTCACACTGTCACCACCCAAATTCAGGTGCTCATTACTTCTTGCTTAGACTACTGCTACAATCTCCTAATTAGTTTGTAATTTTTCCCCTCTGGCAAGATTTGGACTAGCTCCAACTGTACCACCCTCTGCTGATTTTTGTCATTGACCAATATGTTCACTTTCCCACCTTTATCATGAATTTTATAGGACATTCACCATCTTTGTCTCTGCCCTTATCCCTGTCTTCATCCTTGGAGACTTTATAATTTAGACTGATTGCCTTACTAATATCCTATTTTCATAATTTCTTGAATTAAATCAATCCACAAACATTTGCCAGGTAACTATGTACAAAGATATATCTGTACTAATATGGGCTGATTGTACTATGTGCAAGGTTCTAGTAATACAAAAACACATTGGTATTGGAATCTCCATTGCCTAACATAGGACCTAGCATATCATCAGATACTTGATAAAATACTGAAATGAAAATGAGATGAGTCTCATTCTTCTATTGTTGCTCGGAAGGACCAAACCCACTCAGGCTCTGGAACCAAACTGGAAGGAAGAGGGAAGGATCATCTTCTCTCTACTCCTGAAGTATGTAGAAATGAAGTCTACTATCCTCAAGTGGTCTGGAACAAGTAAGCTACAGATTGTACCCAAACTGGTTTATCTCAAACACCAGGACTAAGCGCTTTTATTTAAAGAAGAATTGATACTGAGTAGAATTTCATAGTCTAACCATTCCTTGTATATATTGTGCAAAACCACTGTGTAATTTCCCACATTTGGCAGGTCCTACACTGCAGGGAATTCTAATCAGCTATGTATCTGCACAATAGAATGGGAGGGAATGGCTTTAGAGCAAGACAAAGAGACACAAGTAGGGGATGTTTATGGTATGGTTATATAACTCTATGTTTGTAGGACATTGGTGAGTGAAGATGAATATACCATGCAAAGGAACTAAAGTTTAATTTTTTCTTTTAAAAGCACATACCATAGAGAACAAATAGGCATTTCAGTTGCAGGCCTTATAGTACAGAGAAACTTGTTTAAGCTTCACTTTGTTTGGGGGTGAGGTGGGGTTGGGGGAGGGAGAGGAAGGGAGCTCTGTCAAAGGACTCCTCTGCTTTGGAAACTCTCCCCCAAATGTCTGCATACACAGAAATTTGGCCCAAAGGAGCTGGGCTGGTTGTGGTTTTATGCACCATCTCTGCTGTGGCAAAGGGATTAATGCCAGCTACTAATTGAATCTGAAACTTTTATTGTGGCCCAAGACCCTGCCAAGAAAAGCAGAGGGTTATCTATGTACCATAAAACCTCATTTATTTAAAATAATTAGTAGGGGAGGGGGGAGGGGAAAGAGGAGAGGGAAGCCAGGACTGAGAAGTCTGAATTAGTGAAAAGTCTGAATTAAAGAATGTTTTAAATAATAAATACCATCAATGGAGATTCAAGGATATATGTAATGTGAAACAAACATTAGGCAAAACTTTTTGCCAACTTGGAGTCCTTTTGGTTTTCTTTTAATGCATAAATAATCATTTGTTATTTACACAGTGTAATATGGTGGAATGAATAGTGGCCTTGAACTCAGGAGATCTGGATATGAATCCCAGCTCTGACACTTACTAGCAGTATGACTCATCGGCAAACCCCTGTTTCTATCTCTCAACTTCAGGTTCCGCATCTAAGAAGATTTCTTGGTCCAGTTCAGGTTGACTTTAGATGATCTCTGAGGTTATCTGTCAGCTCTGAGATTCTGTGGTTCAGATCTATAAAACTCAGAGAATATTCCAGTGTTGTTATGAAGACAGTGCCTTCCAAGCCTCAAAAGAGTTTTTACAAACATGCTATTTGTTGTCACAATTACGTTGAAAAATAGTACTGTTAACATTATTTTTAAAGTATTAAAAAAGTTTGTTTTCTTAGGAAACAATGGATATTCTTGTTGAAAATTTGTGAATAGTCTTGGTTTGCTGTCCCCTGCCCCTCTGATGTGAAGATAAAATTCTACCTCTAATTTCTCCACAAATTCTACATTAGAGGGGACTAAGACAGCAAGGTGACATAGTGGATGGAGTGTTAGACTGGGAGCTAGGAAGGTCCGACTTTGAAACCTGCCTCAAATACTTATTAGATGTGTTACTTAAACTATTACAGCCTTAGTCTCCTCATCTATAAAATGGGCATAAACAATAGCATCTACTTTGCTGGGTTGTTGTGAATGAAGCTCAATGGAGATAACATATGTAGAACACTTTGAAGACTTTAAAATGTTACATAATTATGAATTATTACTATTATTAATGATTGTACTTATCATTCCCCCCCCAACTTTTTTGACTAATTTGTGCTCACAAGAAAATGTCCTTACTTATGAGATCCTTTCAGAACAAAGGATGCACGAATGTGGGTGTATAAGCATGTCTGAGTATTGCCCTCAGAAGCCCACCCACCACTCAATGCTCAAGCACTCAAACTGTCATACTGGGCACCATCTGAGGGACACCAGTTCAAATCACCATCCAATATAACTTGATCAGTTCTGTAAGCATTCAGTAATCATACTATATGTCTTCTTCTCCACCTTCCTCCTCCCCCAATCACTAGTTTCCTTTCAAATTTGGGCTTATGCCATGGCACCCTCCATTCTCCACCATGTCAAGTGCTACCTATCCTTCAGGACCCTGCTCAAATAATACCTTCTCTAGAACCTCTTCTGCTTCTCATCAGTCAGACCACTTCCTTCTCTACTCTGAACACCCTTAGTTAGCACTGTTCACACTTCTATGGAACTTTCCACAGTCTGCCTAGTAGGGATAAGGGCTAGGGACTAGACCTGAAATTTTGTTAGTATAGGGAACTCACAGGTAAGGAAACTCTAGTTGCCTGGGGCAATGAGAAGTTAAGTGACTTACTGACACACACCATCTGTATGTGTAAGGGGCATGCCTAACACCTACATCCTTCTGACTCTGAGGCTGGCTCTCTATCTGTGACTTCAAAGGTGTCAAACACACAGCAGGCTACATTTTGTCCCATGACGCTCCTGAACATGGCCTGAACCAGATGAAGTCCCTAACTGATTCTAATATGCTGATGTGTTAATTTAAAAAGGAATGTATAAAAATGTGTGGCTTTCTGAGTTAATATGTGACCTTTAGGGTCCTTGTGTATGGTTTAGTGACCTCATTTCTATTTGAGTTTGATACCACTACATGATGCCACATATTATGGTTATTTGTGTACATGTCAACTCTTCTACCTTCATAAATATCTCTTAAATTGAGCCTCTTATATTTTTCCTTATGTCACTGTTCTTGATTGACTCTTTACCTTTAGCGTGTTAACAATTATATGATAACCCCTGCCTTTGGGAATATCACACATATGAAATATTTATTGGAAATAGCTGTCTGGTTTGAAGGGTTGGCAGGGGGTTGAAGAGAGAAGACATAAAAAGTTTTAAAGTCTAGATTAGAATCCAAATTTGCCCTGAGGTAGCTTACAGTATAGTAGGTTGATAGGACACATACATAAATGACTATTCAGCTCAACAAACTTTTATTAAGCACTTATTTATGCGATGCTGTACTAAGTTTGAAGGATACACAGACAAAAAAAAAGGAAAACAATTCTTGCCCTCAAGGAGCTTACATTCTTCCACAGGGAGAGTAAGGGAGGGAGTTGCAGAGACTAGACATGGCTTCCTTATGACCATGATACAAGGTAGGGAGTAAGGAAATATTTAAGAAGGGAGGGAAATATGAACAGCTGGGGGTGAAGCTGGAATCAGGGAACTATCAGACAAAATCACATAATTTCTGAATAAGATTGGACCCCAGAAGTCATTGAGATCAACCCATATTTGGGTCAACCCAAATCCTCCTGGGGTGGTCCATTCTGTTGTTTCTATAGCTCTGAGTCCCAGGAAGCTTTTCTTATCTGAAATAGAAATCTACCTTTCTGCAGATTCCATGTTCTGTCCTCTGGGGTCAAACTGAACAACTTTAAACCTTCTTCGAAGAGGACAGCCCTTCAAAGAGTCTTGTTCTCCCTAAGACTCATCTTGTTCAAGCTACACCGGTCCTTTTTCTTCAGCTAGTTGTTGCATGACATGACCTCCAGTCTTTTCACCATGCTGGCTGTCCTCCTCTGGATGCCCTTTGGTATATCAATGTCCTTCCTAAAATGTGGCATTCCAAACTAAAAGCAACACTCCAGACACGATCTCCCTAGGGCAGTAATAATACATAATAAATGCACGAGAGGTATAGCAGAAAGCTGTGTGGGAAGAGGGAAGAAAGTCATTACACACTTTAGAGGGAAAAAAACTTGGGAAGGTTTGGGCTACTTCTCCTCCCCTTCTCCTCCCCTCTCCCCCCAGCTATTTCTTCCCTGGGTTATAATAGGAAAACCAGAGTGTATTTGGGAGATGAAGAATGGCCCAGTTTGCCAGGACCACAGAGTAAAAGGAGTAATGGAACATAATGCCAAATGGGTCCAAATTGTGTCAGATCCGATTTTAAGAAGTACATGAGAAGATGAATCTGTCAGTAGTAAGAAGGATGGATTGGAGGTGGGTTTTACACAGGACCACCTATTAGGAGGCTAGCCAAGTAGTCATTAATGAGGGCTTGTTGAGGGATTAAAGAGGAAGGGACAGATGTGATAGGGGCTGGCCAGGTAAAATTGACAGGCCTTAGTAACAAATTCTGTGCTTAGCATGGTACCTGGCAAAGAGTTACCACCAGTAAATGTGTATTGATTGATTGGATATGAAAAGGAAGAGTCAAAGATAACATCAGGCAGGATTTCACACATGGGGTGAATGGTGGTGTTTCCAATAGAAAACCATGGCATTAGGTGGAATGGCTATTTTGGGGAGAAAGATAATGTTTTGGACAAGTTGATCTGATCCATCCTTCTTACTATTGACAGATTAATCTTCTTCTGTACAGATCTGGCTTTGTCATGACTTTTCAGAACCCCATAATAGTTCCCTATTTTCTACTGAATCAAGTTCAAACTCCTCAATCTGGCACCTAAGGACCTCCACAATTTGGACCCATTTGGCATTATGTCTCATTACTCCCTTCACTCTATGGTCCTGGCAAACTGGGCTATTCCCCATTTCCTGAACACACTCTAACTTTCCTACTATAGCCCCAGGTAGAAATAGCTGGGGTAGAGGGGAGGAGAAGCAGCCCAAAGTTTATACTACAAGTATTTTAAAAGTCAAAACCACTTTTTCCCTGAAACCTTCCCTAAATTTTTTCCCTCTAAAGAGAAATGGCCTATAGGCATCTGAAGATGCTTGACCCTCTGTGATGTTCCAAAGACTAGTTTACATCTCATAGGAAGGAGGTAGTAAAGAGAATGTCAGATTTGGAGTCAGAGTCTCTGGGTTCCAACTCTAGGTCTGCCATTGGCTGCATGACTTGGGGACATCACATTACTTCTCTGGACATCCATTTACTCATCTACAAAATAAGGGGGTTGGGTTGGATGCCCTCTAAGTTTTCTGCCATTTTAGATCTTTGATTCCTTAAACCTCTGATCTGCTTTACAGAGTCACTTAAAAAAAATTTTTTTTGAGAGGGGAAGGCAAGGCAATTGGGGTTAAGTGACATGCCTAAGGTCACACAGCTAGTGTGTCAAGTGTCTGAGGCCATATTTGAACTCAGGTCTTCCTGATTCCAAGGCCATTGTTCTATTCATTTCGCCACCTAACTATCCCTATAGAGTCACTTTTGACCAAGTTAGATTACTAACGATGTCTACTATGGTAAGGACATTGATAGAGTCAATGTCTGTCATGCTGCTGAGAATGCTTGGTAATTATAGCTTCTTTTTTTAATATTTATTTTTTAATTCACAAAAAAGTCTATTTTCTTTCTCTTACTGGAAAAAGAAAAAGATAAACATAATATGCATGATCATGCAAAACAAACAAAGAAAGAGTCTTGTTCTGAAACCTGAGTCTATCACTTTTGTCAGGGAGGTAGGTCGGTGCTTCAGCCCTTTGGAATGGTGGTTGCTCAGTGGGTTGACCAGAAGTCTTACATCTTTCAAAGTTGTTTGTCTTTACAATGTTCTTTGTTCTGAGTGGCAAGATCTTGACTTCACAAAACTGAACATGGAAGTAACATGGGGTTTCCTTTTGTCAGTTAACAATTATTTATAATAAATTTACTATATGACAAGCACTGCACTCAAAAGCATGGTCCCTTTTCTCAAGGATTTCACATTCTCATGGAAGAAACAGCATGAAAAGTAATTAGATATGTACAAGATAGATAAAAGCAAACTCAGAGAGAAGAGACTAGCAATGGGAGTGATTGGGAATGTTCTTTTGCAGAAGATAATACCTGAGCTGAGTCTTAAAGGAAGCCAGGGAAGCCAGGAGTCAGAGATGAGGAGGAAGAGCATTCCAGGGATGAGAGACAGCCCATACAAATACATGGAGGAAGGAGATGTAGGATATGGGTAGGTGGATTGCAGAGTGCATGGAGGGAAGTGAATTGTAAAAAAACTGGAAAGGTTAGGAAGAGGCCAAGTTGGGAAGGGCTTTATATATCAACTAGAGAATATTAAATAATTCTCCCTATTAGACTGCAAGGTATTTTCAGGACAGAGACCTGCTTTAGTCAACTTTGTATTCTGCCCTCAAAGGAAGAGTGTTGGTGTCTTACCAATAGAAGACTTCAATAAATGTTTGTTGAATTGAATTCTCTTCTCTACCCTTTGTACTTTTTAGTTAAGTATGATGATATAAACTATAGTCAGAGGTCCTAGAGTTCATTTTTTTTAAAAAGGGAAGATTCCTTACAGGCTATTGGGCAGGTTAACACAGTACCACTTTTTCTACCCTCTCTCCCACCCTCCACACTCCTGATTCAAAAGGAAAAAACACAAGGTCAGAGTTCTACCTAAAAGTAGCATATCACAGCACCGACAAGATCAGACAGGGCTCACCCTTGGGCAATTGCCTTTTTGTGAAAGATTTTATTCTTTCTGACCAGATTTATTTAAAGATTGCAATAATTCTGACAAACCTTAAAAAGGAGGTAGGTACACCTAACTGATATTTATCAATAATTAGCAGACTAGTAGAATGTCATCTTTATTTTAATGACTATGCACATGTAACAGCATGGTTTGAACTTGTAAAAGTGATTAGTTAATGCTTATTTTAATTTTATTACTGAGGATAATTTTGAGTGGTTTTTAAAAAAATCAGCCTATGGGGGGGCCAACGCCACAAAAAGCATAAGCATTAAACAAATAACAGAAGTATTAATGGAACTTACCAGTTCTCTGCTACTGATGTTGATTGCCACTCCTGTCTTGTGCCCTTACAAATTTAAGCTCTATTAAAGGGACTCCATGTTTTGTCTCTTTCCGTGTCTAGGAGTTTTATGCACGTAGTTGGTAATTAATCATTGTTGAATTAAATATGTGTAACAAAATGTATATATTGAGCATATAAATGCAAATTCCAAAGCTTTATATACTCCCTGAGTTCAGTTCCTGCTTAGAGCTTCTTATACTGAAACCCTTCTATTTTTTTAAGCCCTAGCTCAGGAGCCCCAGACTCAAAAATGTTTCCTTTCTCCTCCCTACCCCCTGCCCTCACCTCTACTGTCATATTTGATTCCTTCCCTATGCGTTTATTATAGTTTAAATAATATTATAGTTAACTGAATACAAGCTTCATTTCCCCATTAGAATGATTCTAAGCACTCTTCTATCATGGATTACATTATTTTCAGTCTTTGCATTCTTAGAGCCTAGCAGACTCTTGTACCTAGTAGGCATTTAATAGATACTTATTTGTTAAATGACAACGAATATTTTAAAAATGTTAATAGTGGCTAACTCATGGAACGTGCATAGATAGACCTGGGCCCTGGCAATTTCTGGGGACAAGTGCTCAGCATTGAAAGAATTTGGCATTGTGGGATAACACGAGTGGGACCCTGGGAAACCCCTCTGTACCTTTTTCCCCTAGCAAGTGATTCCAAAGCTGTGTTACTCTAAATACCAAGTCCTTTAGCACTGAGTATGTGTCCCAAGAAGTGGCCAGGGTCCAGGTGTATCCCCACACATGCTCCACATGACAGCCACAGTATAGCAATATTCTGGCTTGACACAAGAATCACTGGCAATAAAGCACTGAAATCTGAATGTCAGCTAAATACATTTAATAATAAGGTGAAAAAGTCTTAAACAAGGAATCTGAATGCAGTAATGGTATTGCCATACATTCTGAATGTAATTGAAATAAGTCCTTATGGCCTTATCAGATTTTCATTTTGGATTATTTGTGAAAGCATTTCAAATTGAGTCCTTAGATTCAATTCTGGACATAAACTCAAGTTCATGGTCCCATTCTAGGCTGATTGCCTTTGTTAAATTCAACTAATTTAGCTAAGTCCAACAGTCTGAATTTTCCCATCTCCCTTAAGAAAAACAGAAACTATAGGTTTTAATGTAAACAGAACATAAAAGCTAATCTACATTTGGGACAATAGCCACTAGGAATGTTTGCTAATCTTCTTCCTAAACCACTTACATTTATAGAACTATTTAGATTATCCTTTTTTTTTAAGTTGTAATGACTGAGGCCTAGGCATGGCAGATTATTGGAAAGAATATTTAATAGCAGCTTAGCATAGTCTTACAGGCTCTATTGTCTTATAAGTATGTGTATTTTTACAGTAATTACATACAGGAAATGAATATACACATGTGAAGATGTGTAGTTTACCCTTTAAACAGTATAGCTATTCTTCCCTGGGGGGGAAAGGAAGCACATTGCTTTCAGAATAATCCACTTGTTCAACCAAGCAGAAATTAAGTAAGTGGCTTGGCAGGAAAAATCAAGAACTAGATTGGTAACATGGCCATAATCACCAAAGGAAAAGCCAAGCTAGGTAAATATGATGTTGTGCTGTTTAGCAGAGCATATCAGAAAGGGCTTTAAAAAAGCTATGCATACACTACTTCTAGCCTGTCTACTACAGACAGACTTTCTATCTCTCTGCTTTTAGGAATACAGTTTTCTTTCCCCAAATCAGGTATGTCCCAAGTTACAAGCATAGTTTATCAGAAAGAAAAAGGGCACTCCTTCCAAAATGCAACTAACCCACTCATCTGCTGGACAAGGTACTCCTAAAAGACAAGCAGAAATTCCTTAGCGGCATTGAACTGGAAATAATGATTCCTTATCTTGCTATGGCCCCAGACTCAAACTGAGTTCGAAAAGCTTTCTAAGCATCAACCAATACAGGTTTACGAAAGAGTCCTGGAGGGAAAAAAGAAATAGTTAATATGACTAGTCATTGTTTGAGGGGAAAAAGTAGCAACAGAATTAGTGACATTCAAGGTCACACCATAGATAAGTGGTAAGATGAAAATTATCCTTGGCTTTTTAAATATTTTTTTTCTTCCACTGATCCACATGGTCTCTTCAAAGCCTCTCTGAATGACTGAAGAGAGGCATGATACATAGAAGATGAAAACCAAATTATTTAAGTTGTATTTAGGGTCCAAAGACCATAGTCTACCTCAATATCCATGTATGGATGCCCCTCATATTCTTTTCAATTTAGGAAATTAAGAAAAACATAGTCAAATGGTGATTAACACAATGACTATATAATGGAAGAACCACTGAGTTTTTTGTTACTTTGTTAAAAAAAAAAAATCCAGGCCAATAGAAACAAAAGAGCAATAAAAGTGCTGTGAATCTTTGGAATTTTACAAGTCCTCATTTGAGTAAGATGTGTGAGAGGGAAAATATAACATTAGGACTGTGGCGCCTGCTCTCTGTTCTTATTAGTGTTTACTCACCATTGACTGGTTTCAGGGCCTGTGATGATGGGCAGGAATAATTTGTATGCATTCTAGTGGAATAATTGATATTATGCTTTTTAGAAAATAAACTCTTTTGTAGGGAGTATTTCAGAGATCAGAGGACTCAATTTGATATTCAAGTCTTTCATTAAAAAAAAAACAACCTAAAATACATACTAGAAAATAGAAGGCGGCTGAGATCTGTCTCCCTGAATGAGGTTATAATGCACTAAGTATCAGATGACATCCTGTTCTTATGATGTGTTGTTTGAACTATTACCCAGAAGGCAGGCTTCAACAACCCAACTCCTATACACTGATCCAACATTAGATATGCTAGTGTCAATTAAAATGCTGCCTGAAACCTCAGCTTCAAATCTCTGTTGGCAAGAAAGAGAACAATTCTACGTCCTTACAGCATAGTAGAACAATGTTCACAATGTCATTAAACACTGACAATTTAATCTACCAAATAACAAAAGAAATGAGTCACTGGAAAATCTTCTCAGGCACAGAAGATAAAAATGGACCTTTCCAGAGAATAAAACACCTCACATGGGAATACTTAAGAGATCCAATATCCATTCTACCATGTGGAAAATAAATGCTAGTGGACTTTGCATCAACCCTTTACTCATCTTGGGGAGTTTAATACTGGTTTGGATGGGAAAACCTTCCAACACCAGATTTTCGCTAATATTCTTTGACTGGTTAGACACGCTTTCTATGTGTTAAAATGATGCTTCAATTGAATATTACTTATGGCTCCTTTGCCAACCAATTTAATAACTAAATGAGAAAGACAAATATGGATGCCAGCTAACACTGAGAAGATATCAATTTGAGCATGAACTTGTATTGAACATGGTAATAGTCTCTGGAACATTTACAAAAGGATCTTCTTTTACTTGTCTCCCTTGAATGGTTGAGATTATCTATTAATCTTTGAATGTGGCTTCACCAGAATACAGTGTTTCCCCACTGCTCAGTCCCAAAAGGGATTGTGGAATTATTGCTGGGGCTATCTCAAAATTGACTATTAAAACCAAAGTCACTCTTATACCTTTCCACACAGATAGGAGAAAACTGTCTATATGCTCTACTGATGTTGATTTTAAGCAAAAGTCCAGGATCTGAATTGGGATTGAAATATGACTGCCTAATAGAATAGAAACTATGGGATCTAGGATCCCTGAGGAAAGAAAGGCCCTTGAATTCTGGGTGAAGATAGTGGATAAGACATTTCTCTTTTATCCCTGGCTTCAAGTTGCAAAAACTACTTTATTAGAAATAATTTTATAATAGTCATAAATAATATCTTATGAGAAAAATGAACACAATTTTCAGTGAGGTTCATCTACTCTCAACAAAAGAATAAAACAAAACTCCACCAATACCTATGAAATTTTGTTTTTTGGTTTACTGAAGTTTCCATTTGCTTCTATGACTCAATGTTAATCAGGGTTAAAATATTTATTTCTGTGTTTTCAGGGCCCATTCTGAATTTCCACTTAAAAAGAAAGATCAAGACACTTTCTAAACTTAATATTTATTATAGTGTTTTTATTAAACTTTCACTGGAAAGTTCTGAGTGTGTTAATACAGCAGGCACATTGGCTTCAATGTTTGGCATCTGATAGTCCACAGAATGGCACTTCACCTTGACAACTCTGCCACAACACTGGGAATTGCTTGGGTGAGATACATAACCACTCTCTCTCCTTAAACTGTTAAATATAAGTTTTGGTTCATTTTGGTTTAAATGTTCTGAGCTTACAATTAGACCAGTCCGTGGTGAACTCATGTCCCCCTTGCTCTCTGGTTTGTTGGTCTGATTCACTGAGCAAATGCCCTTGCTTTCATTTCCACTGACCTCAGAATTCCCTACTAAGTCACAAGCGTCTCTATTTTTACAGCGTTCCCTTTGGTTTGGTAACACAGTATTTTCAGTATCACAACATGACTTTATTATAGAGCCTGTGCTTCTGCAGATAAATGGGGAGGAGTCCATTGTCTTTGGAAGAGTCCTCATGTTTTCTTCAATGTTCTGAAGACTATGTGCATTGGCATTGCTGATTTTTTCTTGGGACTGAATGTGTTGTACTGAATGGAGAAAAAAATTTCTTGGTAGAGAATTCTGCATTACAGGTCGTTTTACTCTTCCCTGTAAGCAAGGACAGTGGTGGATATGCTGGATGGGATGCACAAAACCTTCAGGGGCTTGCTGCACAGCATTTAGGGGTGCCATGCTATTTTGGACTTGTACAAAGTTTCCTGCAGGAGCACACTGGAAACACAAACAATCACCCAGCTGCTGGCATGAGTGAGGATTGTATCTCAAATGCTTATAGGCATGTGGGCAGCTACACCTCCTGTTCAGAGAGAAGAGCTGGCACATGGTGTGATGTTCCACAGATGAATGCAACAAAGCAGAGCTGGTACCATTTTTACTGCTTTTGTTGAGTTCACTGTTATAGGCTGCATGTACAGGTACACTCAGATTCTTTGCTTGGCCATTGAAAAATTCAGAGCAAATGTGGGTTTCTTCATAAGTTGTCTTCTCTGAGGTGTTACAGTTATGGGATGCCAGAGGTTCTAACTCATAAAATTCATGTTCTAGTTCAGATTTTTGACCTCTGGGATCCAAATGATATGTATTCATAGCATGTGCTTTATTCTGTCCCTTTATGACTGGACTTGGAGACAAAGCCTGAGAGAAGGCACTGCATTGAAGCTTTTTAGGTAAAGGAATTTGGCCGAAAGTACCTTGGGGCCCAAGGCATCGGCACATGCACTGGAAAAAGAAAGTTGCAAAAGCCCAACTGATGCACATGATAAGCATCATAAAAGTGCCAAGCTGAGTATAAGCTAAAACTGTGGAGGGCATCATCATGGCACCAGCTACAAAGGTGGTCAGGGCAGCCATTGCTATTGCAGAGCCCATGCGACTCAGTGAGAAGATCACCTTTCCCTCTCGATCTGGGTCTGGTGCCAAGCGGTAAGCAACTCCATAATGGACAGCAAAGTCTACAGAGAGACCAACAGCTACTGAAATTGTGACAGATTCTAGGACATTCAGCTCCCAGCCCAAGAGAACTAGGGAGCCAACGGTGACAAATATAGTTCCAGCTATTGAAACAATTGCATAAAGGCTTATTATTATATTCCAAGTTGTAAGGAGCATTACACTAAATGCAACAGCTACTGAAAGACCCATGGCAATAAGCGTGCCATCTGAGAGACTATCTTGAAGATCATAGAATTCCAAGTTGCTGACAAACCAACCATTACTAAGACCTTCAGGAGCAGAACTAAGTTCATTGGAAATCCATGAGTCTACCTCTTTATAGAACTGATGCATCTTTTCATAAGCCAGTGTGAAAAGGTAGGTACTCTGGAACTCCAGCACTACAGCCCTGATGGTGTCATTGATGTCAAACCTTGGCCCTGGAGTCTTGCTGTCCAGATGGTACCCGGTACTTCTTTCTAGCTCCATGATTGCTCTCTTTATACACAATTCAAAAATGTCCTGCTTGTAAGGAAAGCTCCAGTGGCTGCAGCATGGGTAAAGGGCAGGCTCGTCACAATCCTGGTTCTCCATCCACTGTTTGAAAGTCTCAATGAAGCAGCTGGTGAAGTCTTGTTCATCAGTCTGGTAAAAGAAAGTCTGATTCCTCAGCTTCTGGCAGAAGTGCAAAATCCATACCTGGGAAGCTGGGCTAGTGATGTTGAAAGTGGTATCCAGCTTCAACTTCCCTTTACTTTTGGGGTTGAGTGGATTTCCATTGTCTTCAGGGGACACACCCCAGATGACTGTGATGGGCATGTGCAGCTCTTCTCCATGGTGAACACGTTCAAACATGAAGAGCTTTTTGTACTCCGCATCATAGCGTTCAAAAGGGTGAGAAGATCTGAACACCTGGAATTCAGACAGCTCCAGAGAAGGCAGTTTCATCTTTGGATTAATGCACACAATATATGCCCCGCCTACAGTTAAGGCAAGGAACCAGAAAAGCCAAACATATCGGAACTTGATGACGATGCACGGTAACACTTTTTCAAAGAAAATCCGAGATGCTTCAGAAATGGCAAAAATAACTTTATGGCACTTTTGGCAAACGGCTGATGTCCAGCATTTTTTGTCGCTGTACATTTGCTGTTGAGGTTTCTTGAAGCAAGTGAATATATTGAGGAGATACCGCTCATGAAGCACAACTACAGCGGGCAACCAAGTGACCATGAGGAGGTAATTCACCAGAATGGCAGTCCCAGCATAAACCCCAAAGCACCGGATGGCGGTGATGTTGCTGACATAATTAGCATAAAAAGCAGCTGCAGTGGTGAAGCTGGTGACAAACATGGAGAGCGCGGCATGTTGCAGTGTGATGCTCACTGTCTCAGAGGTTTCGGCATGGGGTTTGTCAAATTTGGTGTAATTCCAAACATCACACAGCACAAAAGCATCATCTGCTCCAATCCCAACCAAGATGATGAGTGCAGTGAGATTCATAAAGGGGAAAAACTCAAAGTTAAATACTACTCTATAGAGAAAATAGGACACAATTAAAGAGCTAATTATGGCAAACATAGTCATCAGAGTGATAAATATGGACTTGGTGTAAATGCACATGACTAAGAGTACAATCACAATGGCAATGGCAGGATACACGGTATCCATTAAAAGATAATCCTGAAACAAACTGTGTTTGATACCAAACTCTATTCCTGTGATAGTGGTCACACCATCTGAAGAGTTCCAGTTCTCAAAGTTGTCCAGGTAAATGTTCATCATGCTTTCCCCTTTCTCAGTAGGTGAGAAGAGCATACTGTACTTTAAGGCTGGCACCACATAGTCAATTGTCTTTGGGCTCAGAAAGTCTTTGTCTACCAGGTAGTGGAGGATCTGGTAAACAGCATTGTACTTGGTGCATTTACGAGGCACGCTGGTACACTTGAGTTGATCCTTCCTCCGAGACACTATGTCCCAGCAGTCTGGCCTCAGGGTGCCATTGTAGTAGTGTTTGGCACATGTTCGAAGCAGCTTCAAGGTATGTGAAACATCTCTCTCGACAATTTTTTGACAGGACGACCTATTGTTAAGTATAGCGATGTAGTTTCCCAGGGTCCAGCTGGGGCAACAGGAAGCAGCTGTGGCCCTCTGGCAGAGATCACCGAACTGGGAATGGGATCTGATCTGCACAGAGAGAAATTAAAAACAAAACACGTACACACAACAATTTAGAAAAGCAGTAAGTACCTAAAATTATGTCTTCAAAAAATATGAATTGAGATTTGAATGAGACTATATCATCTTCAATAATCTGGCTTTATGCCATATGATAATTTAGATCCAGTTACATTTTTAGTTAATAGATTTTTTTTTTAACGCAAGGGAGCATTGTGGTATAGTGGAAAGAGAATTGACTTGGGAGTCATGAGAACTTGGATTCAAGGAACCATGCTACCTATAATTGCATAATTCTTGGCTTTCTATGAGAGCTATTGCAGGTAATGAAAAGTGACTCCTAATATGTCCAGATTCAAATGTAGCAAAATTTAATAAAATGTTAATTTTACCTTACAGAACTTAATAAAATAATAACAAAAGTCATTTGGAAAAACAAAAGATCAACACTATCAAGGGAAATGATGAAAAAATATAGTGATGATGCTGTGAACAGCATTTCTACACCTTGAATTATATTATAAAGCAGCAGTCCTCAAAACCATCTGGCTGTGGTTAAAGAATAAAAAGGGAATAATGGAAAAGGCTAGACAAGGGAGATTCAGAACTATTAGAACCCAATAAAATGGAAAACAAAAATTACCTAGGAAAAAACTCCTTATCTAATAAAAGCTGTTGGGAGAAGTGGCAGAAATTAAACTTCCTTAGACTAACATTTTATACCATACTCCATGATACATTCAAAATGGATATATGACCTTAATATTAAAGATCATACTATGAAAAAATTCGAAAAGAAGTAGATCATACACCTCTCAAAGCTACAGCCATAAGTGACACATTCTTAACTAGACAAGAGATAGAGGCAATTACAAAAGATAAAACAGATAACTTTGATTACTTGAAACTGAAAAGCTAGAGGCAGCTAGGTGGTACAGTGAATAGAGCACTGGCCCTGGAGTCAGGAGGACCTGAGTTCAAATCTGGCCTCAGACACTTAACACTTACTAGCTGTGTAACTTTGGGCAAGTCACTTAACCCCAATTGTCCTGCAAAAAACAAAAAAAGAGAAAGAAACTGAAAAGCTTCTGTACAGACAATATTAATGTATCTAGAATAATGAAAGGAAGTGGTTGAATGGGTAAAAAATTATTGTATGAAATTTCTCTCATAAAGATTTGGTATCCAAGATACAGAAACAATACATATATGTAAGACTAATAACCATTCCCCAATAGATAAATGGTCAAAAGATATGAACAAACAATTCTAAAAGAAATTTCAAATATTCACAACCATATGAAAGAATGCTCCAAATCACAAATAATAAGAGAAATATAAATCAAAACAACTTTGAGGTTTTGCCTCACATGTTGAAAATTGACAAAAATAGCAAAAAATGGCAATGGTCAATGTTGGAGGGATTATGGAAGTATAGGTATATTAATATACTGTTGGTAGATCTGTGAAATGGTATTTATAGCAGCAGTTTTTGTGATAGCTAAGAAATGGAAATAAAATAGACACCCATTAATTGGGGAATGGCTGCATAAATTGTGGTACATTAAGGTAATGGGATATTGGTACACTGTAAGAAATGATGTGTGTGACGAATACAGAGAAGCATGACCAATACAGAATGAAGCAAAGCCAAGAAAACTATATACACAACTGCAATAATATAAGTACAAGGGAAAGAACAACTATACACCAAAAAATCAAAAGCAAATGTAACAAAATTAGAAAGCTTAAGCAGGACTCAACAAAATGAGAAGATAAACCCTCAACCTACTCCTTCATGGAGGTGGGAGATCCACAGGTGTTAGACACTGTATATGTTTTCAGACTTTTTCAATATATGTATGAGTTGTTCTGCTTTTTTTTTTCTCTCTAAAACATGCTATTTCTCATATGGGACAACTCTCTGGGAGGTGGAAGGAGGAAATAACTGGGAAAACTGTAGTGATATAAAAACAGAAAATATCAATAAAAACTTTTAAAAAGAAAAAAATAATTTAAACTTATACATCTGGAAAATTGTACAAGGTTTTCAATGACTCCAGGCTGCTCGCTGAAACAAAAATCCAGTCTTTTAAACATCAATATTTATTCCAGTGTTGTTATACAGCTGTCAGTCATGGAACATCACAATCTTCAAAGGATCAAAACTGTAGATGACCCAAAGGGCAATGGAAAGACATATGGTGAAGAATAGGCTGAAGAATATTACCAAAATATTACCAAATGGGACTTGTGTGCAAGAAGTAGCACCAAAGATGTAATCCAAGAAATGTACAATAGCAAATAGAAGTGGGATAGAGAAAAGTCTCTAGTGCTTCACCTCTATTGAGCGTTATGGGAAGATGTGGCTAAAAGCCCATGTTATGAGATGAGAAAATATGGATGAGTGGTAATCTGCACCAATGGAGGGGGTGCCCACATAGATGATATCATGGATCCTTAGAAATTCTGAAGTATAATGGTCTGGAATTCCTCGAAAACAGGATAATTCATGTTTGATTGTTTCCAGAAAAAAACATCCATACATGCCAACTCAGGAAAAACTGAGCTACTCCATAAAGAAAAGGAAGTCTTGAAAAAGGATATGCCTATTTTACATGGCAAACATCCAAATTCAGCCCACAAGGAAATGATATGCAAGTCCCCTAGGGTCATTCCACAGAACTGGGAAGGTATAGGGTGATCAGTGCCTGATAATCAGTTTTAAGTTGAGAAAAGATGAAGTTTTATCCCATTTTGCAACCCACTATGAGTTACAAGGAATGTACAATTAGTTGCTAAGAATAACCACTACTAGAGATAAAAGTAGGGAGGTTGCCAGCAAAAACTTGGAAAATAAAGAGCAGGATTCCAACCTTGAATAACCTTTCCAAAGAATAGTGTTTTCTTCATGTGTTTGACAAAAGATTTGAAAAACTGATGCAATAAACATAAACCACATACTAATCTGATTGTGGCTATCCCAAATGAAAGCTAGTAATCCACCATGGCTCCAGTCCTCAAATTTAGAAGTAGGCGTGGTCAGTGTGTGTTCTTTGGTAAAATATCCTTTGGAAATGCCTCAAGGATAGTGTTTCTACAAGTATAGAAAATACGAGAATCTCTGGACAACCTAAACTAGATGTTTAATTCCTTCTTCACATAGGGAATTAAAAAATAGTCATCTGGCCCATTCATCTCTGTTGACTCTTTGTTACTAAACACCGGTAAAAGAAAACTGCATATCTATTTGGGCTCGGGGAGACCTATAACATACTTGGCAAAGAGATCTATCTTCATAGGTCAGGGCTATATACTTGGAAAGACATTCATACGAATAATTTTAAAATCTTTGAAGCTTAAAAAAATAAAAATGTGGTTAGTAAGAATGGTTTCTTGTAATTCATGTCAGGAATACCAAGGCTTCTTTAATTCTAGTCATTCAAAAATAGGGTATTTTAAGGAAACCATTCGGTTTATGTGGTTATAAGATGCTCAAGAGAGCTTCCCTAGTTAGATAGTACCAGGGGTGGAGTTGACTTCAAATTGGGGGGTGAGGAAGAAGGGGTTATGAAAAGAATGAAACAGAACTTCATATGGTATCTTGACTTTTAGATGTGGCAGCCTTCTGGTATATGCCAGGAGAGGGGAAACATTTAAAAAGAGTGATTAAGAATAAAAGGAAGAGATACACACCCAGAAAAAAGAATTATGGAGTCTGAATGTAGATCAAAGCATAATATTTGCTCTTTTTTTGTTTGTTTCTTCTTTCTTGTGGTTCCTCTCATTGGTTTTAATTCTTCTTTAAAACATGACTAATGGGAAAATATGTTTAATATGAATGTATATGTAGAACCTATATCAAATCACATGTCATCTTGGGGAGGGGGAGAAAATTTAGAACTCAAAACCTTATGGAAGTGAATATCAAAAACTAAAAATCAATTAATAATAAAATAAAAGAATAAAGGGAAGAAAGTTAAGCTAATGATCATGGATAGGTTCTGCTTAGGAACAAAATACAAATTAAAAGCACAACACTTCTTCCCTGCGCAGTTTTTGCTAAAGTCAACAAGAATGACACTTCTAAAACCTGTCCATAAAAGAAAATATATGCAAGTTTGATACTTGGGCTAGAATCTGCTAATTTCCTGCTCAGGACATTCATACTAACTCACAAAGGCTTTAGGATTGTCAGTGATTTCTAGGCCTAATTCTCACTCTTTTAAGAATCCTTTCTACAGCATCTCTAACAGAAGGTCATCCATGCTCGCAACATGGTGTTTTGATTGGCACCCTAGGAAGGGATTGGGACCATATAAATTGCTCTGGTCCTGTATTTCCCTGAACAATTCAAGAGAATTCTAGGGAGAAAAGACAAAATCAGGACTATTTTTCTTTACCTACTTCCAATCTTCCCCTAGTCATGGTTAGGTTTTGTTTGTGGTTCTTCAAGCCAGACACCTCTGCCTCATCCCTGATTTGTAAACAAGCTAATAACTGGATCTGGAACAGAAGGTCTCAATGCTCTTGATCACTTCATTGCCTAGAACCGCAGTCTCTAAAATGCCCCCAAAATAAGGAGAGTGAGCTGATGCTCTCCTATAAAATAAAGGTCAAGCAAAAAACCACTTTGGTAACTCAAATGCACCCAGCCAAAGTACTCTTTGGGGCATCAAAGAAGAGGTAGAAGCCATCAAATGAAACTCATTTTCAAAGTGTCTAAGAAAATGGGCATTCTCATTAAGATGGAATGTAGAACAGAGAAGCTTTTCATTGTGGAAATCAATGTCTGTCTACGTTACAAATACAACTAGCATGTTAATTTAAATGGAATCTGCTGGAGTTGGACTAAATGTGCCACAAATGCAGACGGGCAACGAATAAAACATCTGTTCCCATCAAGATATTACAATGCTTACCAGACATTCCCCAGAGTCAAACAACTAGCAATTAAACTATTCCACTCTCTGTAATTTTACATGTATCACATCCAACTTGATACTCGATAATAATCAAGCACATAAATACAATAACTAGGATTTGAAGAGGGAGAAAGAAAAAGTCCTGCCAAATACTCATAGCGATTCAAATGTCTTCTCATACCAGACTTAGGACAGACAGGCAAAAATCCTATTAAAGAGTCAAACTCCTTGGGGCCTCCAACTAGGGGACCATAAGGTCATTATCATCATCTGAAATCTGAGTTTGTTAACCATATTCTATTCTCTAGACAGCTTTTTTTGTCATGCATTTCCTTTATGAAAACGGCCTACTATTCTGGCATTGATCAAAGAATCTGAGATCAGAATGTAAACAACAGTACAGCAGGACATTAGAAAACAGAGACATCTGGAAACTGGTAAAGTTAGTATTTAGATTTCTTTACCTAATAAAATTACATATCATTTTTTAATACAAATACAAGAACAACATTTATGCATTGTGTTATATTGTGCTCAGCAATAAGTATGAGCCATACATAGTCCTTGTCCTTAGAGACTTTACTGTCTAGTAGGAGCCTAAGACACCAACAAAGAAAACTTACACACAATATTACTTGATAAGTTACTTAACAAAGTTTTATCTGAAGTCTAAGGTGAGGTCCTTACTAGCTAGAGGATCAGGAAAGGCTTTATGGAGAAGGTACTAAATGAATTGAACTTTAAAGGATGGACTTCAATAGGTTTAGAGGAAAAAGGAGGGCATTTCAGGCACAGAGAATTGAAAGGCATGAAGGCAAAAGAAGGTATCTGTGGGTTATGTTTAATTTGTAACAATGAAAATACATCCTGCATATCAGATAGATTCATAACAGTAGCAAAATTACACTTATGAAGTAGCAACGAAAATAATTTTATGGTTGGGGGTCACCACAACATGAGAACTGTATTAAAGTGTTGCAGCATTAGTAAGGTTGAGAACCACTGGTTTAGAGATTAGAGAATGATCTAGTTTAGCTAAATTTTTAGTGAGTAGGAGGGAGTGATTCAAAATGAAGCTGTAAAAGGTGGTACTAGAATAGAGAATACCTTGAATACCAAGTACAGATATCTAAACTTTCGTTAGTAGATAATGGAGATCCACCAAGGAATTTTGAGCAGAACGATGCAGAATACTGTAATTATAAACTTATTCTAGAAGTGACATACAGGATATATTGGAAGCAGAAAATACAGGTAGGAAGAAGGTAATTTCACTTGTCCAGACAGTCTATCACAGTGATGGTCTATATTTGATAGGTGACAATGAGACTAGACAAGAATCCATATGGGAGAGGTATTCTCAAAAGTAGAAGTTAATAGGGCTTGATAACTGATGGGATATGAGAAGTGAGAGAAAGGGTACAGTTGAAGTTAATCTCATGGTTACAATCATAAGAGACTCAGTAAATTGTGGTGCTATAGACAGAATTAGCAAAGTCTTTGGGGAAGAAGATGAGTTTGGTTTTGAATATGTTAAGTCTGAGGTGCTGGTAGGATGGGCAGGTGGAGATGTATTACGGGCAGATGGAGGTGATGGTAGGATGGGCAGGTGGAGATGTATTACAGGTCAGATGGAAGTCATGGTAGGATGAGCAGGTGGAGATGTATTACAGGTAGATGGAGGTGATGGTAGGATGAGCAGGTAGAGATGTATTACAGGCAGATGGAGGTGATGGTAGGATGAGCAGGTGGAGATGTGTTACAGGCAGATGGAAGTCATGGTAGGATGAGCAGGTGGAGATGTGTTACAGGCAGATGGAGGTGATGGTAGGATGAGCAGGTAGAGATGTAACAGGCAGATGGAGGTGTGAATGTGGGTCTTAGGGAAGGATCAGGGCTTGGGTATAGATCTGGGCACCATGGGCAGAGAGTTGGTAATTGAAACTGTGGTAATGAATGAGATAATAAAGGCTCATGTTTAAATAGTTTACTGAGGTTGACAAAGTACTTTCATCACAGTAAAGAAAATTGTCTGAGGTTAAGTGACTCAAAGCCAGGTGTTGTGGGAATCTGAAGATCTTCCCTGCCCCTAGGGTCTTTGATAGGCTTAAGTGACTCTGAGAACCTTCCCTGATTTAAAAGTATACTCTGCCCCCTAATAGGCTGAATGTGGTCACATGGAGCCTGCGGGCGGGAGGCTTGTTCTTCAGGAATGCCCACACCTTGTTACTTTGTGATTGGGCAGTGGGTCAAGAGGGCTGTGACATTCTCTGACCCAGGAGAAGGCTATGTATACCCTGATGTGAGTTTTTGCTTTGGGGCTCACTTTGGAAAGAGTTATGTGATTTGGCCAGATGAGACTCTGGGAAGCCATTGAGCCCCTCGGCTTTGAAAAACCCAGATGTTGGTGCTTCTCTCTCTGGTAACTGACTAGGTATGGGATGTAATGGTCAGACGGCTGGAAGCCTGACTGAGGATCTGTTTCTTTGTTTGCTTGTATTCTGTTTGCACTCTCTGAAGTTCAGGGTGCTGACTTTTCCCCCTGAACTAGGTAAATGATATACGTTGGATTGATTAAAGTAAGTTTGCTAACCCATTTTGAGTTGCTTTCTTTTAGAAAAGCAGATCTAAGAACCTGTACTAGCAGCAGCCATCCTAGGTATGCTAGGGTGCTTGTTGATACATCAGGTTATGAATTCTGATTTCTTTTCTGATTCCAAGTCCATCATTCTTTCTACCAGACCATGCTAAGTCAGACTTGAGCCAGACTCTACCAAGAAATTGAGAGTAAAAAAGAAGAGAAGAGAGAGGCAAGGACAGAATCCTGGGAAACACCCATGGAGGTAATCAAAGGGGTTGGGAAGGGGATGGAGAGTTAGTGAAAAAGACAGGGAATAAATGTTTAGAAAGGTAGGAAGAGAAGCAAAAGAATGTAGTGTCTCTGAAACTAAGAGAGGAGTTTTTTAGTACAGTTTCAGAGACTGCAGGAAACTCAAGGAAGATGATAACAGGGGTGTGGGTGTGGGAGGGAATCCCCATTACATTTAGTGATTAGGGAGTCATTGGTGACCTTTCAGAGGAGAGATCCAGTATGGTGGTGTGGGTAGAATTCCAACTGCAAGAAGATTAAGAATAAGTAGGTAGCAAGGAAGTAGAGGTACTAGATTAGACAACATTTTCAGTAAGTGAGGGGGAAGGTGAGAGATGATATAAGGTATATTTATGGGCACTTTGTGGTCAGGTTAATGATTCTATTCACAGCCTAACACTTACTACAAAGAATGAAGTCCAGTTTTTTTTTTCTATTGCAGATGTTGACATGCGATATACCTCTATATTCAATCTCACAGTGTTGCAGTGGTAGGATGGAAAGGAAACTAACTACCTATTACATTTAGTTTATTGAATCCAATGCTTTATTTCTTCAATGGGGCATTTAGAAGAATCCAACACTGAGAAATATTTTGGAAGAAACATCCAGAACAACAGAACAGAGAAACAGCTTAGGAACCCAGTGTCCAAATGAACCAGGTTCAGAAGAAGAAGAAGAAGAAGAAGAATGAAGCTGGGTTTTACAGTTTGTGGGAATCCTTTTCGGTGATTCGTCATGCAGCTGGTGTGCATGTGATCTTGAATGTAACATGTTCTAACATTCTCAGGAAGAATGAGTGAATGGAATGGCTATGAAAAGGAGCAAAGAGAGCATCCAAATACTCATCACTGCCTACATTTATTAAGCTGGTCTGTGGTATTAATGAGGTACAGGCTCTGGGAAACCCCTTGAAGTCTGATTAAATCTTCCCACTTGATGAGGCATTTGCAGAGGTCATAAGTTTTTCATTGTGGCTGGGCCCAAACCTCTAGCCTAGCCCTCCATTGTCCACCTACTTCCCACCAGTGAGCCTATCAAAATGTCAATCCACCCTTGCATTGACCTCATTAACTCCTCCTGAAGACCCTCCGCAAACTTCTTCTCCAGACCACCCCAAGATTCCTCTCTACATAAGACCCCATCTTCCTTTCATGTGGTGTGAAAGCGCCATAGAATGACCTAGCACAGACTTATTCTGTGACAGACTTATTCTGCCGTAGTTACTCTGTCCTGCTTGCCCAATGCAAGCATCACAGATACCTAGGCTCCTTAAGAGTCTACCCAATATGGTGAACTTTTAATGAACTTTCAATAAACTTTACTTTTCTTTGGCTGAGAAGACTTGAGTCGAATTCTTTCGACAGGACCCAGCATGTTGGTATTTTGGGGTCCAGAGCACCCCTAACCCTCTTTATAGGTAACCTCTTCAGTATTATTCTGCATAAAGCTGAAGAGATAACAGATACTCTTGAGGTTTTCTTGGCAAAGAATCAGGAATGGTTTGCCATTTTCCTTCTCCAGCTCATTTTACAGATAAGAAAATTGAGGCAAACAGTGTAAAGTTACTTGCCCAGGGTCACACAGCTATCAAGTATCTGAAGTCAAATTTGAACTCAGGAAGATGAGTCTTCCTGACTCCAGGCTCAGCACTCTATTCACTAAGCCATTTGGCCGCCTCCAATACCTCTGGACTAAGGAGTCAAAAGTCCTATTACTAAATTCCTGCATGACTTTAGGCAGATCGCTTAGCTACACCTCAGTCTTTTCAGTAAATTAATAGATAGGATTAAGTCAATGCTTAAGGTTCCCTTCTAACATTTAAATTCTACAAATACGTCCTATTAGGGCAACAACTTCTGTCTTGTCTAGGAGCACATTATTACTTTTTCAACCCTGTAAGTCAAGACTTTAGAGTTATAATAAGAATATAATGAGTTCATTTTTAATATAGATATTGTATTGTCTTGTCATGTCCATTAGCTGACATATGACAGGATGGCAGGTTTCACTAGGAAAAATTACTTTTGAATTCATGAAACTGGCAACTATTCCAGTCCCTAAGGCTGGTTTTACATTTTCAGCTGTAGCTGTCATTTTGGCTCTAGAGAGGAAAGAGTCAGGGAGGGAGTATCTGTCTTTAAAGGAACAACAAACTGACTCAATGCGGGTCTGGATTGGATTACTTTGGCCATTTATATCAATACTGTATTCATGCCCTCTGATGTCCTCCTTTTCCCAACCTACTCCCTAAATTTCCCTTTGAGGTCACAGGCCTAAATGACCTATTGATCGCCAGAGAGTCAGGCACTTAACAGCATAATTAAGATGCTGACAAACTGCCTTGGGGGAAATACTGAGAACAATGAAGAAAGTCAATTCCTTTCTCCAGAGAAAAATGAAAGAAAAAAGTAACAAAAGAAAAAAAAAACCCACCTTAACCCTAGACTATTATCCTGGAAGGAAATATGCTGTGAAATAATAAAATTGATCCATCAAAAGAATATGAGTCGGAAAAAAAGAGAGGTTTTTTGTTATTGCTCTTGTTGCTGCTTAAAAGAAGAGATAATATGTTTTTGAAGGTGGATGAATACAGAGACACTTTGATCCTGGATCTGAAAGAATGCAAAGCTGTTAGTGAGCCAGTGCTGGCCTGCTGGTGTTTACATCACACAGTAGGTAATCCCTTTAAGCACTTTCATCTTTTTATTAGACATCAGGGTCAGCAGTATAAGGAGTTTCAAAAATATAACCTAATCTGTGTTAAAGAGATTTTATTTTACCTACCCTCAAATTATCCACACTGCACATTGATTTAATTGCATGTAAGTTCCATAAAGTCTCTCCTCCAGTGGAGGTAAATACTACCCTGGAATATCGGTCACCTGGTGATAGGAAAAGAAAAAAGTTTGTGAATTATTCATCTTTTTTTTTTTTTGTAAAGTGTAGGCATGGGAAACAATTTAAACTGGAAAACTAGAGATTGGTTACATACAATGACTGTACTTGTCTTTCCATCTATCCCAGCAAGGATATTGAAGGAAAGGAAGATTTTAAAGCTGTGTGAGAATTTCAACTGCAACAAAAATTGTAGATTGAAAAAAAAAATCCAATTTCATTCCAATCACTTTTTCAATGAATGTGTAGGTTGTTAGAACTCTCCAATTAATTTGGGGGGGAAAAAAGAGTCTATTTCTAATCTCTTTGTAATTAGGTAGCAAAACTGTAAGAACTCTTAGATGGAAATTAATTGAAAGCTCTCTTTCTAATTTCATGGCATCACATAGCAATAGAGCATTAAATCAAAGGATGTTACACTTGGGAACATCAAGAAAAAATTACAAGGACATTCCTACCCGTGATTCTAAATGGAAGATGGTAACTGATTTAAAATCAATTGAAAAGTGACCAGTTTAAGTACATAGAAAAGTTTATTTTTAAGAAGATGAAATGTTAAATTTTATTGACTTATCATTCATTAGTATAGCATTGTTTTTTACAACAGCCAAATAAAATAACTGGCATTAACTTTATATCAAATAAAGACAATATACATAAGCTGGAAAATGAGGAACAATTAGCAAACTCACAAATGACTAATTTTCATAACTGTAGCACGGTGCATGATCTTTGTATCTCTAGACCCTATCACAGGGACTGTTGTATAGCATGTTTGTTAACAACAACAAAAAAGGGGTTGGAGTGGGGTGCTAACAGCTAGCAATCACATTTGAATCAGAAGTATTATTAACATATAAAATATTGAGTTTAGCTTTAGGGTAGGAGAATAAAACCTATACAAATTCAGAAACATTTTCATTTATTTATGACCAGGAATAACCATAATCTGAGTAGAATTTGTTAATTAAGAAATTTTAAAAATTGCTTTGACTAAAGAAGTGCAAAGAAGACAACAACTAATGAACTTGTCTCTTCCCTATGAGGATATTATTTGTCCTTTAGCACAAACACAACTAAGTGGAACCTTTAATTAATGTGAATTTTTTCAGTACTCTGCTTTTGTGACCAAGAAAGAAATGGCAAAAAAAAAAAAAAAAAAAAACTGCCCCCAAACCCAAGAT
>CM053586.1:265272977-265292441 GCA_028646515.1 Pseudochirops corinnae
CTTCCAGCTAACTGGATAATGAAGACTCCAAGACCGAGGCCCAAGACAACCATCCGGATCCAGGCCGCTCAACGCGAGAGCCCTGGCCTGAAAACAATTGCTCAGTCCTCCTGCTGTCTGCAGGCCGCTGGCGGGAAGCTACAAAGCGGAGGCGGGTGCAAAACCTCTGCCTTTCGCTTTTCCGCTCTGGAGACCTTTCAGCCGGACTACTTGTCTCCCCCTTTCACAATCTCCACTCCCAGCTGGTGCTAATCTTCGCTCACCTGAGAAGCTTCTCCCACCCAGCCGCCCCCGGGGCACAGCAGCGGCTTCAGGCCAGGCTGGTTTCGGTTCGCAGTGCTGATATGGTTCCTCGTAGCCGAGCTGACTTTAGTGGGAAGTATCCTTGTGTGCGTTTTGGGGTTGTAGGATTGGTTTAGAGTCCTATTTTATGGGTATTTTGGGGTGGCTATGTGACAGCTGCCATATGTTGCTGCTGCTACGCCGCCATCTTGGCTCCGCCCCCAAAACCATCCTTTCTAACAAAGAATTTTAAAAAGGAGGGGGCAGGGGTAGTTCAGTAAAACTAATCAACATATTAAAAATCTAATATTCTGTGTGTAGTTTTACATTCACTAGTCCCCCTTCTCTATAAAAATTAAGGGGAGATATTTTCTTATATCCCTTCTTCCTCTATATTTAAAGTAGTGTATACTTGGAAATGGTGATTTCAATGCAAATATAGAATATAAGTTCCTTGAGAGAAGGGCTAGTTTCTTTTTTTCCACTCCTTTATCCCCAGGGTCTAGCACAGTGCTTGCTACAATACAGGTATTAAAAAAAAGAATTCTTATTGATTGATTGAAAGGTAGTTTATATGTAAGAATGGTGAAAAAACATGTTGGAAAATATGTAAGAAATGAGAGAGGTCAATGACTTATGAACTACACGCAAGCCTCTTACCCAAATATGAATTCTTTCCTCAATAAAAGAATTAGAGGGCACCAAACCTGATGTGGAAGCATATTAAAAACCTTTTTTAATAAAACTGGAAATATTAGGAAATAATATTCTTCTCCAGACTTTTCCCTTTAGGAAAATGGGTAGAACAAAAGCTAAGGCCTTTTTTATGGAAATCAATTAAGAGCAATAATCAAATCTAACTAAATGTCTAGATAAGATTAAGGTCTTCCTCAACCTGGAAGTGTCTAGTGCTAGGACCCACCCAAGAGAAGTGTACTCTTTACCAATGAAAGGAAACATCTGATACAGAAAAGATACTTTTCATTCTGATAGATTCTCAGTCTAGATCTCAAGTAAGAGTCTTACAGGTCTCTGAAGAGAGTGGACTGGGAAGGAATGGGATGGTGATTTGGTTACTCAATAAATTGAGAATGTGAACCCAAACTGCATTTTTACACATTGTGATCTTTTTCTTGTTCAAGATTCCTTAAATGTTACTTAAAATTGTCTTGGAGCACACAGTGATTTGGAGTGCACTGGAAGCTTGGATATAGAATGACGTTAAATCAATCAAAATTTTGTCCAACAGATTTAAGTCTAAATGCAGCATATAGTATTAATATATTTTTTTCCACAATAATGAGTAACAAATACTGTCACAAACAATGAATCTGGCTACATTTTAACAGATAGGAAACAAGTCATGACATTAATGACGATAATAATAATGATGCTGCTGCTGAAGATAATAGCTAACCTTTATGTAGCACATAATATGTGCCAGATACTATGCTAAGAGCTTTACCATTATTATCTCATTTGATCCTCACAACAACATCACTCAAATGGGAGTCACTGCTGAATCAGCTGTCTGTGTACGGTCTGCTGACTTCTTAGAGCAAAGAATAAAATTAATGCAAAACCAGAAGAAAAAAAATGATAAAAAGATTGTATATCATTAAAAATGCTCTCACAAACTTTTTTTAATAATAAATTTGATTGATGCCTTTTGTTTCCATATCATAGTCATTTCTCAAAAGAGAAATAGCTAAACAAAACCAACTAAAACAATGGTCTTTATTCCACGGAAAAGAAACTTCAGATTCAGAAAGGATTCTCTAGATCTCAGGAAGAAGTCTCAAAGATCTGAGAGGAGATTGCATCTGACAGTATACACAATACTCTGACTTGTAGTCCCTTACCTCACTACAAAAAAAGAGAAAGGTGTTTTTCCTAATCTTTTCTCTGGGGCCAAGATTGGGCATTACAGTTACTCAACAGTCAGCTTCATTTTAGTGTTTTCATTTTAACCAGTGTAGTCATTTGTATATATTGGTTTTCTCTCACCTGATTCATTTAAACAAGTTACTGAAAAACACACAAAAAGGGAAATAGATGGAGAGAAGGACAATGAATTTCGTAACTTATTTAACTGATATAAATCACTTGCCACAATGAGAACAAAAAAGTATAAGAACTGTCATCCTGAAAGAACACTCACCTACTTGCCAAAAAGAGAGATGACCAATAGCAATATCAGTTTTGAATATAAAATTGTCTTATGGAGAAATAAGGTGGAAGATTATGTCATGGTAGTTCATAAATAGTAGGACATAGCAAAGAAGGAAAGGCATTTATGGAAAACTTGGCAACAGACACATCATCCTAATGGTGAAAATGTAAGAACAACAAATAGGCAAAAAAAGGAAAAAGAGTTCTAAAAGATTTTTAAATAACAAGTGATTTTCACCATTAAGGACAATGAAGCCACCTTATAATTATCCTACCACCCCAAAATATTGAATGAAGAAGAAGAAATTGCACTAAGGAAAATAAAAATGAAAATATTGAACAAATCAGTTCTATACAGAGGTTGTCTACTCTGACCATGGACAAGTCACTTTACCTCTCTAGGCCTCATTTTCTTTTCTACAAAATAATACTATTCTAGCACTACCAATCTTATAAGGTTGTCATGGGGAAAATGTGTTGTTAACCTTAAAAACTTTTATAAATATAGTCCATTTTTGTTACTATAAAAGGAGGACAATAGTATATATATGTATATATATATATATATGTATGTATATATTAAACGCTATGTACATACAAATTGATATTGTCGTCATCTATAAAATGATGACAATATCAACTTGGACAAGATAATCTCTATAGTTCTTCTAAATTCTATCTAGTATTTTAGGACTGCCACCATTTCACATTTCTATTCTTTCTTTTCCCGAACTGGAAGCTTCAACCAGGTTATTCTACTCTTAAAAAAGAAAAAATTAGCATCCTCCACCACCTCTATTTTAAAGTACCATGATTTCCTTCTAACATTCAGATTTCTATCTAAGTTCCACCTTTTGTCAGAGAATTTTAAACCTTCCTCTTTAATCATTCTTCCCTATCTTATAAAAGCAAAGTAAATGTTGGTTAGTATGCATTTTTTCCTAACCTTTATTATGATGTAATATGTATAGATATTTTTAAAATCTTGTATTTTAACTCTATCCAGTAAGAGACTGTTATGATGGCAAAAGATGATTCAAAGACCCATAACAATTAGCTTCTAACAAAGAAGTTAAATGGATCTGCAAGTTGAGGGTTCTGTTCCTAAGGATCACTGTAACTGGGTAAGTTACTGATTTCTTTGTGTGTCAGCTTCCTCCTCTGTAAAATAAGGGGGAAGAAAAGTCCCATATATACTAAAATATTCACAACAGCAAAATATAAATTATATTAATGAAAGGACCCATATGTACAAAAATATTTATAGTGACTCTTTTTGTGGTTGCAAAGAATTGGAAATCAAGGGGATGCCCATCAATTGAGGAATGGCTAAACAAGCTGTGGTATATGAATGTAATGGAATATGATTGTGCTATAAGAAAAGAGGAATACATGGACTTCATATAATAACTTGGAAAGACTTACATGAACTGATGCTAAGTGAGGGGGGCACAATCAGGAGAACATTGCACACGATTACAGACACATATTTACGATAACTAACTTTGATAGACTGGGCTCTTCTCAGCAACGCAAGGTTCTAAGACAACTCCAAAAGACTCATGATGGAAAAGGCTATCTACATCCAAAGAAAGAATTACGGAGTCTGAATGTAGATTGAAGCAAACTATTTACACACTCTCTCTCTCTCTCATTCTCTCTCTCTCTCCTCTCTCATTTTGTTTTGTTTCTTCTCTCTTGTGGTTCATTCCATTGGTTATAATTATTCTTTACAACTTGACTATTGTGAAAATATGTTTAATGTAAAGGTATATCAGACTTCATGACATCTTGGGCAGAGGGGAGAGGAGGAGGTGAAAATTTTGAACTCAAAAACTTGTGGAACTGAATGTTGTAAACTAAAAATAAATAAATTTAAAAGAAAAAACTATATTAATGGTAGCAAAGTGGGTGTTCACTCACTGGGGAATACAGCTAGACAAACTGGCAAATGAATACAATGAATTATTGTATCATACAAAATGACAAAATTGAGGAGCTCAGAGAAGAATGAGAAAAATTTCTATGAAATGAGCCATAGTAAAATAAGCAGAACCAGAAAGCAAATATATACAATAATCACAATAATGTAACTGGCAAGAATAATAAAATGCAACTGAAAGTTCCATAATTATAATGACCAAGTTCAGCCATGAGAACAGAGGTAGAAATTAACTTCCTTCTTTTCCTTGAAAAGGCAGGAGATGATGCGTACACGAGGTTACATATGCTTGTTAGACATGGTCAATGTGTAAGTTGATTTTGTGTTACTTAAAAATCTTTGTTGGGGCAGCTAGGTGGCACAGTAGATAAAGTACCAGCCCTGAAGTCAAGAGGACCTGAATTCAAATTCGGCCTCTGACCAGACACTTGGCATTAGTTGTGTGACCCTGGGCAAGCCATGTAACTCCAATTGCCTCATCAAAAATAAAACCAACCAACCAACAAAAATCTTTGTTAAAAGATAAGACTAAGCTGGATAGTGGAGAGGACACACATATTTGGAAATGAATGTGATGTGAAAATGAAAGGTACAAATAAAACTTTTTTTGTTAAATGAGAAAACTGGGCTAGATCATTTCTACCTGCTCTTTTAGTTTCAACAGACTTTGATGCTATGAAGAGCCTTTGCATTTTGGCAAGTTGCCAAGTTCAACAAAAGCCCTTTTGATTTTACTAATAGCCTAGAAGATAAAAACCATCAGCCAAATAAACCAATTGAGCATAGACATATCAACAGCATGTACAATAGAGTACACTAATTTAGTAACTGTTGATGTACATTAGCCAGGGCACATTTATATATAAACTACAGAAATGATCTACAAAGAATCTTAAATCTATATCCTCTACCAAAAAGTTCATGTCCTAGAAAACAGTTGCTATTTTTCCTCAAAAAAGTGGAAAACTACTTAACCTAGTGTTTGATATTTCCAAAGGCTCCAGCTATTGGAGTAAGAACTCAACACATGATTAAAAACTGCCAGGAAAATTAGAAAGAAGTCTGGCAAAAACTAGATAAATACTAAGATCTCAGACTGTATACCAGTATATGGGTATATGACTCAGTCACAAAGGGTGACATCATAAATAAATTAGAGAAGCAAGCAAGAAATTACCTTCCAAATCTATGGATAGAGAAAGAGTTCATAAACAAAAGATAGAGATGATCATGGCAGGTAAAATTTTGATTACATACAATTATGAAGTTTTTTCATAAACAAAAGCAATATAGTTAAAACTAGAAGCAGATAAATAAAGAATTGCAGCAAATTTCTCTAACAAATATCTCATTTCAAATATGTTTATAGGATGGATTCAAATTTATAAGAGCCATTCCCCAATTGCTAAATGCTTGAAAGCTATGAACAGACACTTTTCAGAGGAAAACATGAATAGACATATTAATGCTTTTATCATTAACAACAGAGAAATACATATTTTTAAAAACCTAATGTTCTACCTCATATTCATCACATTACCAAAGTTGATCAAAAAAGGAAAATGATAAATGCTGGAGAGACTGTGGGAAAACAGGCACATTCTTGCACTGTTGATAGAGCTATAAATTAATGTAGTCATTTGGGAAAGCAATTGGAACTATGCCCAAAAAAATTATTAACCTGGAAAAATTGATCAAACTTCAAACCAGCAATATCAACATCAAGTATATACTCCAAAGAGATCAAAGAAAGATTCATAAGTACAATACTATTTATGACAAAGAAATGGAAATTAAGGGAGTGCCCATCAATTTAGGAGTGATTGAATAAATTATAGTATATAAATGTGATAAGATATTATTGTGCTATAAGGAAGAATAAAGAGGACAGTTTCAGAGAAACCTGGGAAGACTTGTATGAACAGATACAGAGTAAAGTGAACAGAACCAGAAAAATAATTTATACAATATCAACATCATTGTAAAGACAAACAACTCTGAAAGACTTTAGAACTCTGCCAATGCAATGACCAACTACAATTCCAGAGGACTCCTAATAAAATATACTACTCACCTCCTGACAGAGAGGTGATAGACTGTGAATGCAGACTGAGAAATATTTTTTTTGGACATGACATGTGGAAGAATTTGTTTTGTTTGACTACACATGTTTATAATAGGGGCCTTGTTTTTCTTTCTCAGTGAAAAGGAAGAAAAGGCAAATTTTTGTTGATTGAAAAAAAATAAAATTTAATTAAGAAGAAAAATAAAAATCATAAAGGCCTTTTCACGGTGCCAAGTTTCTGGTAAAAGAAGTAATTCCAAAGAAATAGAATTCTATCATGTATAATTTGGGTTAGCACAAGACATAAACGTTCTTTCCTCCCCCTCCACTACCTTCTCCCAAGTGTGCCCCTTAGAGAATGTTACAACCATAAATGCAATAAAAGTCATTGCATTCTTTCTGCCTTTAGTAACAAGTTCATTTTATGTTAATCAAAGCAATGAGCAGAAGTCTATTCTGAAAAACAGATAATTGGGGAAACCACAGAGATGCCTCCTGGGAAAACATAACAACCCTCTGAAGTTGCTATCCAAACAGATGTTCTGAAAAACCTACAGCATAACTAGAGGTAAAACATGATCACTAAGGTATATAAAGGTTTCTGTCTTTAATCCTACCACTGTAGCTTTTTGCAGCCAGAAAATACCAGAGGAGGCGAACAGCAAGCATCCTCAGGAGACACACACAGAAGGTCCTTTGTGTAGGATTCTATTTTTTTCCCTTACATCCCCAAACTTTCCTATTTTATTTTTCAAACATAATGATAAAACCTTCAGCATGACTTTCAAGATAACATCAGATTTTGTAGGCTGCTGAAGACATTGGGGATAAAAGGCGAGACTGCACTAAACAGAAGTAAAATCACGTGGCTAAACATGGAGGAAAAATCTGTCAGTATTTGCAGGTCCCTGTGATATTCTGCCTACTCTAACTACTTAGTCATTATCCTCCAGTGAAACATATAAATGAGGCTATGACGAGGATAAGAAAGGGAGATGCTAAAGGCATAGTACAATGGAGGTAGAGTTTCATGATTGGAAAGCCAGGGGAAAGTAACCAGAGATTGTACAGAACAGAAAAAGAATGAGAGAAATTCATATGAAGAAAGTTAGAAAGAACTACAGAGAAGATGCATCAAAGTGGGGAAGCAATGAGAAGAAATGCCAAATCACAAAATATAATAGGTTAAAGAGACTGTAGAGGTCATCTGGTACCACTGCTGTCTGACCAAGAATTCCCTTGACAGCCAAAGGGATCACCCAGCATCTGCTGGAACACTTCCACTAAAGGGAATTTAAAGGTAGCCTCTTCCATTTCTGGACAAATGTAATTGGTGGAAAGTTTTTCTTCATATTGATCCTAACTCTGCCTCTCTGTAATTTCTGTGCTCTCTACCTAGCTCTATCCTCTGGGGCCAATCCAAACAAGTCTAATCCAAAACTACTCTTCAGATACTTGAAGGTATCTTCCATGTCCTTCTTGCTTAAGTCATATCTTCCCTGGGTGAAACATACCCAGTTTCTTCATGGGATCATCCTAAGGCATTGTCTCTAGTCCTATTCACCATCCTGTCTTCCTTTTCCTATTGATACTTTATTCTAGCTTGTCAACATCGGGAAAAACTGGCATGAACAAATGCCATCAAAATGATGATGTTTTTTTAATGTACCTTCAACGAAATACAGGACCTCTAAGCATCATTTTATTTTATTTATTTTTATTTTTTGCTTTTTGGAGGGGGAAAGGCAGGGCAACTGGGGTTAAGTGACTTGCCCAAGGTCACACAGTTAGTAAGTGTTATGTGTCTGAGGTCATATTTGCACTCAGGTCCTCCTAACTCCAGGGCCGGTGCTCTATTCACTGTGCCAGCTAGCCGCCCTGATGATATTTTTTTATGAAGGAGTAGGGTCATTGTGAAGGTAGGAGATAAAGTTGTTATAATGGCCACAAAACTTCTTTATCATGTTTGTACTAATTTTGCTTAGAAAGCATCACTTTTTAAGTACCTGAAGTGTCACTATTACCTAAATCATCAACCAATAGTTATTAAATGTCTGCTATGTGCCAGGCACTGTGCTGTACCTCTTTTCCAAGTCCAAAATTCAACAATACTGTGACAAGTTACAGAAAGCTGATCATGCTCAAATAGTCTAAACAAAGTTCTTTCTTGTAGTAAGATAGCAAGCAATAAGTAATGAGGACACTAACAAAAAAATCCACAATTCAAAGGTTTTTAAGATGCCACAAATGATTGGCCAGTAATATTCCTGAACCTCTGAAATACTTGTAAGGAAATTTGGATTTCCAGCTTTTCTATGAAGTAAACAAAAAGAAGCAACCAAAATATCTGCAGAAAATGTTCAGAAGGCCAGTTTTAGACTCATCCGAAATCTAATTAAGTGCAATATGATGAAATCAAATAGTTCAGCACTACTTAAAAACAAAAAAACTTTAAAGTTAATTTATATGTATTAAATATAGGTTGGTATACTGCTTTAGGAAAGGGTGAACTCAGAATAAGAGATTCACCCATTTGCTGTGAATTCTTTTAATGACTTCCAACAAAAACAAAGTCATTCTTCATCATTAACTATTACCATGAATCATCACTGGCACACTTGGATTCAGCTGTGAAGATGAAACAGATAAACTGCAGACAAGCTAAGCTGAGCTTCTAATCCATCTTTCATGCATCACAGCTAAATGTTTATGGTCTGTGTCAAGGGACTTGAAGGATAACAATAAACACAACCACTTGTGCAGGGTGTTTCCTGTATGTGTAAAACATAAGCACTCGGGAGTACTGGTCATTTTGATGATCTGGCATTAATTGTAAAAATAGAAGAGTCACAATCGCCCCATAAAAGGAGGGGGGGAAGTTTGGATTAAGTTTGAAAAGTTAATTCTGTAAGCCAAAATATCTGCTCTCCAAAACATAGAGAATGGCATTTATGCATTTGCTACGGTTAAGTAAGAGAGGGCTGATGCTAAGCACCCAGTGTGTCAGCGTTAGCTGACATGAGCTTTCCCCAAAGAATTTTTGCATTGGTGAAACCACTGTGCATGGTAGAGTAGGTGCTTTAACCCTATTAGCCCTTAAAAGGAAAGATAAAGCAGCCACACCGTTAGATGTGAATGAGAGACTACAAACATGTTTTTATCCAACCCATAAAATATATTCTGTGTAGTGGCCATTATTTTCCCTCCCCAGATTAGAAGTTTTGATGGAAATGGTATGTCCTCCATCTTTGTAATCACTTGCCTCCAATTCCCACCCATACCTCGAGTAGCATTTTGCACATAGCCAGTGCTCGATAAATGTTGATTTATTGAAACGCTATCAGCAACACCATCTATGAAAAAGAGCAGTTGTGTATATAGAGAGATATTTTATGAGCACAGTAAATTTCCATTTATGCAGAATAGTTGGAGAAGAGAATAATCAAATATTTGGATCAACTAAGAGTTACTATAACTACCACAAATGGATTACTGGTTTTAAAGAATAAAGATTTTATTTTTATATACATAAGTATGTATGTACACACACACACACACACACACACACACACATATATATATATTACTAAAACTATATATAATTCAACCATTTTATGCTGATTCAACTCAAATATTGACTATCTACTATATGCCTAAAACTGATAAGCACTCTGAAATTTAGCTAGGTAAACAAGACATCTGAACATGAAACAATAAGAACATAAAAGAAATTAAATAATTAGTGTCCAAATATACACAACAGGAATCTGGGAGAATGGAAAGATTTGTGTAGAAAGTGATAGTCTTGGAGGACTGCATATTTTAGGTAAAAATTTGGGTAATGGTTTTAAGGCTACAGTGGACAGAAGTTAACAAGGAAATGGGAAGTCACAGAGGCAGAAATGAACTTGGTGTATTTGGAAGCAGTGGAGAGACCAATTTAAATGGGGAGTGGGAAAGAAAGTTAATAATAATACTTAACACTTACATAATATGATTTAGGGCTTGTAAGATTCTTGATAACTATTATTTGATTTGGTCTTCATAACAACCCTAGGAGGTAGGTGCTTATGATTATCTGCCTTTTACAGTTAAGGAAACTGAAGCAAAGGCAGTTAAATAACTTGTCCAGAATCATAGAGGTAGTAAGCAGTTGAGGTTCAAATCCTTCCTCAAACACTGGATAGGTGACCCTGAGCAAATCACTTCAACCTCCATTGGTTGGTTCCCTCAACTGTAAAATGAGGAAATTGGACTAGCACCTCTCAAGTTTCTTCCAGCTCAAAATCTATGTCCTATGAATTCTTAATCCTGAAATTTCCTTATACTATAATTCCAAATGTTAGAGAATTAGAGTTACAACTAGGAGGGGCCTCAGAGGTCAACTAATCCAACCCTGACATTTTACAGATAAGGGAATCTAGGTTTTGAAGTTAAATGACCTCTCTATTGACCTTAGAACTCATAGGTATTGGGGCTCTGGGCCTTCTGATCCCAAGATTATGGTGCTTTTACTATGCTATCACAGTGTCTCCCTAAATGCTTCACCTTACTCTTTGTTTCCATGGTAACTGATGAAATCTATCTGAATGAAGAGTAATCTGAGCATTAGGGGTAATATTAACACTCCTGTAAGCAAATGTTTTGGGGATCTTTTTAAGACAGTTCATGTGATCACTCATCTTTGTTTTTAAGAAACTGCTTAGGGGCTTAAGGGATGGCAGTAATTGGGTGATTCAAAATTGCACAAGGCATTAGAACGGGACTGTACAATAACACCTTGCAATTTTCCCACATGGTTGTAGGCATATCTGGTTGCTTTCTAAAAGGTACCCAAAGTAGAATGAAGCAGAGGGTAGAATGGGGAGAATACTAAATTTGAACTCAGAGGGCTGTTCTCTGGCTTACTGTTTCTACGACCCTGGGTAAGTCATTTAACTTCTTTGGCCTTGGTTTCCTCATCTATAAAATGGGGATTATATATCTTGCATTATCTACTTTACAAGATCATTGTATAGAAACAAATATTTTTCCTCAGCAAAAAAAAAAAAAAGGTATACAGAAGTTATCAATTCTCTCCGTCAAAATTACACAAAAAATGTCAAGTGGCCATAATTGAGGATTATTATGCATTTCCATTGTGAAAAGATGTTTAGAAATGTGTGTCTATCCGATTATATACATTAGGATATCTAAAATATATCAGAAAATTTTGCAAACTTATGAACTGTGCTTGTTTATAGGTCATAATGCTATTTAAATAAAAGATTATGCTTTGATTCTCACCATTAGTAAGTTAAAGTGTTTGCAAGTACATTTTAGTTCAATAAATTTTACATATCATACCAGGGATACAGGGTTATCATAAATTTTACCTTTTAATAGCTCTAATTAAGGTAAGGATTTAGAAATGATTAGTTTTAAGAATATATGTATATATGAAACCAAAATTCATTAATGTGGGGCTTTTTCCCTTCCTCTCTATATTAGCTGGTATTGGCTTATTAGCTGTAACATACATGTATATATAACCACATTCTGCTTTTTTACCATAAACGTTCATTTTTATTAAAATCCTATCTTATAAAAAGTTTCCAAATCTTTGTAAAACAAATAAGTCTTTCACACATTTTGGTCCCCCTCTCCCTGCAAAATATATTTAGTGTTATATTAGAGATGCTGATGATTAAGTTTTTTGCTTTGGAAGGTTAAAAGTCACACCTGCTATCACATTTTGAAGGGCTGGGAAAAATGCATTAAAAAAAAAATCCATGTGTATCAAAATGAATTCCAGCAGTGTAACCAATACCTTGCAGCTGTTCTGATGTCTTTATTATACTGGTCAGTAGGAAAAACTATGCCTATGAAAAATTCTTTAGTTATGCTCTTAAGAACAGAAATGCATAATGGAATTGACTTGACTTAATTTCCATTTCCATGTTTCAGCCTTCTCATAATCTAAAATAACAAGTGAATATAAACTGACTTTTGAAAGTTCTAATGAAGAGTAAAGGAAAAATCTTAGCTCAGTCAGGTTTTCTTCAGAAACAATAGTAGGGGGTTTTTAAATAGTGTCCATGAAACTTAAGTGTAAAAAATTTAATATTAAAATATTTGGGCATAGGATTGGAGCCAAAGGAAATCAGATCAGGCTTAAAATGAAGCAAGTCAACAGAAAATAATAAAAATGAACAGCCCATACTTGTAGATTATATGTCTTTGGACAACTGGTACTCAACTTATAACAGGATAAGGTATGTATACTAGGTATATATGCTATATGCCAAGTAAATCCTCAACATTATTCATATTCATAATTCTAAATATCTCTAAGAAATCAGTTAGCTACACTGATACCTAATTACCACATGAACATTTTTAAAAGTTTCATCCTCATCATGGAGAACTGAACCAGGAGTTGATCTTAAGGCTCTACTCTAGGTTTTGCCACTAACTTTGTGACCTCATGTAATTCATCTGAGGACCCAGACAACCTATACAATGAGAAAGCTCAAGTAGATGATCTAGTTAACATTCCAGTTTTTGAAACCCTTTTGCAGTCTAGTCCCTTCTTTTGTGTAATTCGAGCTCATCAAATCTCTACACAGAAAATGTGAGAATCACAGAATTTGAGAGTTTGAAAGTACTTCAGTGCTACTTAGTCTAATCCATTCACAAAAGGAGTTCCCACCATAAAGTCCCCAACAAGTATATTCACCCTACCTCTGCTTGGAGATCTCTAAAGAGGAAGAATCCACCACCTCTCCAGAAGGTACCCCTATTCCACAGGATAATTCCTCTGTAAGTCTATAATCATGGGAAAAATGAAATTCTAAACAATGAAAAAGTGTTCAAAGTCATTAATAACAAAAGAAATGAAAACAAAAACAACTCTGAGGTATTTTGATCCCCATCAAATGGCAAATATGATAAAAAGTGAAAAAAAAATTAAGTGTTGGAGGGGAAAATGTCATATTACCTCAGTACAGGCAGCTGTGAATTGGTCTCAATGTTTTAGAAAATATAATACAAGAAAGCGACAAAATCATTCATATCCTATTGCCCAATGATCCTGCCACTGGGTTTTCAAGAAGGCTAAGAAAAGTAAGAAGAATTCCATTTCTACAAAGATATTCATAGCAGTATTACTTGTTATACCAAATAGTTGAAAACAGTATTAGCCATATTATGGCTAATAACTGGAGAATGACTAAACAAATTTTTGTATATTCATGTAACTAAATATTATGTTGTAAGGAAATAAAAATATGAAGAACACAAAGAAATAAGGGAAGATGTATATGCCATATTGTAGTGAAAAGGAAGCAGGAGCCTAAAGGATGATATACACTGTGGTGGGCTCCAGGAATGTCTCCAGAAGTTGGCAGAATACTTTTTTTAGAGAAATACTTCAAAGAGGATCCCCTGTATACTGACCAGCCCTGTGACAATACCACACTCTCCATTAGAAGCTCAAATGACACCAGGAGACATGAGCAAGGGCTATCAACACCATCACTTGCTGACATTAATCTCCCTTCTAGGACTGAAATCAAAACCACATACTGAATTGACCAACTATACTTTTTCCCTGGTGCTGTGATTCAGATATGACATAGAAATTGTCTGTGTGAAACTGCTCTTGTATATGACATTCTGACATGACCACTTGGGTATAAAAAAAGATAGTCCTAAGGGAGTCCAAGTTCTCACGTGGAGCCCTCCCCAATGATCTATGAGTAGTATTATACTCCTCCAGAGTATTATACTTCTCTACCTCCACCCATTTTCCCATGCTCCTATTGCCTAGTTGTCTCTTCACTCCCTGGACTATGGACTGCCCTCAAGTTTCCTGGTCAATATGGCACTAAGTAAAACATGCCTAAAGATCATCTCTCCTCCTCATATGCTTCTTATGATATCCTTGACCCACAGACCACCTACATCCCTAGCTATAAACTGGATGCTCAAGTCCTTAGGATTTAGCTGACTGGCAGATGCACCAAGTACCTGGTGAGCTGGTGCTAAAAACAAGGACTGGTCAGAGAACCCTATATTCCTCTGGGAAACTTCCTCTTAACATCAATATATGAGCAGGGATCAGGGCTATGACCAAGGCACCATCGGCTGCACCTATGGGGAAATTTGTTTCCCACATGGTAGAAAGCAAGGGTCAGTGTTCAAACCATGTGCCCCCTAAACAAGAACCTCCATAGGGTGATCCAGGATCCCAGAACATATATGATGACTAACACTATGAAACTGAAGATATGAAACAGTAAAGAAAAAGCAAAACAAAAACTCTCAGCTCAAATACAATTGACAAGGGGTCTAACTCATTTGTTAAAGAATAAACCTTTCTTTTCTGTAACAAATGATAGACTACAAAAGGATAAGATCACATGCATTATCAGTTGCAATCACTTTCCAGTGTTGCTTTGTGTAATAGTTTTTAGGCCTTTGGATTTTGTGGATAATTTATCTGGTTTGTTTGTATTTGTCTACCATGATAAAACAGAATTTGTCAATACGAAAAAACGTCAACTGTCATGAAACAGCCTTTCTTACTTTTCTATCAATACCAAATAAAAAATTATGAACTCTCTATATCATAAGAGTTTGTAAGAAAAAGTATTTGTAAGGTATTTTGAAAGATCATGTTGGTTCTCTATCTGAATATCCAGATTGATTGAGTTTGTTTGTTTGTTTTTAATGGTTTACTACCCAGCTGGTTTGACAGTATTAGTAGTATCTTGGGCTAAGTTTTCAAAGAAGGCCTTCTCATAGGGGAGAGTTAGTAGATACTGACACCTCCTGTCCCATGATCTTCTAGCACGTACATGGAGACTAAATTTCATGATGGTGTAGGTGTTAGGAACATTCCTGTGCAAAGGTGAATTAGTGCTGCCAAAATACAATGCCTAGTAATCAAAGTCATGCACGATTAGAAAGGAGCCTTCAGAAATCATTTTGGTTCATTGACTTAATGGGCTTTTTTTTTTTAAACAGGAAAGAAAACATACAAGGCTTCTCAAGTTAAAAGAGGTTTTTTAAAAAAATTTCAAAATCCTTTTTCCTTGGTCCTAATACCACCTGTCTAGTCATAGGAAAAAGTCATCAGAAAACTTTTTTTTTTAAACACCACAGATGAAGCTCCAAAGTCTTAAGCAGTTTTATCCCAATGTCAGAGACTGTTTTACCAGCCTCTGATGACCTGTCAGGGTGTTTAGCCTGTGAATCAGACATGTCCATGTAATTTGGGGCAGTCTTTTCAAAATGTCCCCTTCCACCTTCAAATGTTAGCCAAAACTTGAAAAGAGAAGTTTAGAAAATGCCAACTCCCCTAAAGTTTGAAGAATTTGTTTAGCAAAGGTAATTGGTGGAAAAGCAGGAAAATAATAGCTGGTATCATCTAACACTTTACATACATTATTTAAATTTAACTTCTAAGGCAAATATTAATCATATATCAAAATCTTAGATATTAATTAGATATTATTAATTATAATATCCACATATTATATTACCAGTACTTAGAACAGAACCTGGCTCATAGTGGGTACTTAATATATGCTTATTGCTAGTGAATGAAGGCAAAGAAATAGAAAGCTGGAAAGAACCTTCAGAAGTTATCTAACTCATGCAAAAGTTATTTGTTCCAAAGCCATGGGGTACACCTAAATCCAAGTCAGCCTCCAAAGTATTTTATATACATACAGCGTCAGCAAAGCTCTCACTTCCACTCCCAAGAAATTTGAAAACTTGAAAAATCAGGATAGCTGATTTTTCCCAGACCCTAACAATGTCAAAGGGTATCAATCAGAATGGAAAATCATGTTTTGGGGCAATAATTCTCAGAACATAAGGGCTCTCCCTAGACTCTTACTTTACCACCTTCTTCTCTATCCTGACTTTGTTCTTTCTTTCTTTAAAAAAAAACACGTATATTTTATTTTCACATCTCCTTCATTTGCAATATGTCCCTCCTCAACCTCCTACCTATGAAGCCATCTTTTGCAACAAAGAACAAAAACACAAGGAAAAAAGGTAGTTCATCAGAACTGACCAGTAACCAAATGAGTCTGACAGTATGTGCAATGCCCCATACTGACGGTCCTTACCCTTGCAAAGAAGGGAGTTACATTCACACCTCTCTTTGGAGTCTTCTGAGTGGTTCTTTCTTTAAAACAATCCACATCTCTTCCCCCCTCTCTCTCTATCTCCAATCTTTGCTTTGCTCTTTTTTATTTATTCTAACTCGGGCAGAAATGGGAAACATTGAGTAACTCTCCCCCTTCAGACAAACATTTATCTATTTTTAGTAAGCCCCCCCCTTCTTTTACCTCTTTTCCAGGTTCCAGCATTTATTAAGGATCAATTATAGACTCAACACTGTAATATTGGTGATGATATTTAACATTTATTCATCACTTTAAGGTTTGTGAGATATTTTACATACATAATTTCATTGGATCCTCATGATAACTTTGTGAAGTCAATATATTATTACTCCCATTTCATAGATGGGGAAAATGAGAATGAAGCTTTCAAGTTAAGTGATTAGGCACTATGGAGGATACAAAAGTAGCAAAAGACAAGTCTTTGCCTTGTGAAGGACCAAAAAGTGGTAAAAACAAAACAAAAAACCAACATACAGAGAATATAAATGGAATAAAAAATACAAGGCAACAATATAAGCAGTTTGTTATAAATTATATTCTTCTTTGAACACGGAACACAGCAACACAGTAACCACTGGAACATGTTTAGCCAGGGGATGCTTCTTGGAGAAGGTGAAGATCAGTGAAAGGAGAATCTGAGGTCCAAGGACCAGCTTATTTGGTATGCCAGGTTTTTTCCCTAGCACTTTAAGTACCTAAAAAGTACTCTTCTTTACAGTTTTCTCAACCTATTTTGAAATGGAGAGCTTATAAATGGATATATCATCTTAGTACTAGGAACATAATAAGTACTCAATAATTCCTTTGGGATAATTTAATCATCTGAGAAGGTCAAAGGAGAACTGTATGGAGTATGTGTAAACCAGGCATTTCAGAGTTCAAAGTAACTCATAAAAATCATGCTCATTGTAAACAAATGCTAGTCATTTGTTAAATGGACCACTTATATGCTGAAAAATAGAAATCAACACAGGCTGTCTACATAATAAATGCAATTTGTCATGCTCCTCTTAAAGTTTTAAACTTCTATACAAATTCTATACAGTGAAGTATTTACAAAACTGTCAAAAATAAATATTAGGATTTGATAGACACTCTACAAAACTTAAGGACTACTTAATGGTACTTAAAATTAAGCTTCAGTCAGCCAGATTTAAAAAAAAAAATCCACACAGCTTTACTTACTTCCTCATCTTTTCCTTGGTCTAAAGTTCAGAATCTCTCTGTGCTCAATTACAACAAGTAGTTATGGCTTAAGTTAAATGTAAAAATGTCTTCAGTTTAGGGATTATGAGTTCTGACACTATATTGTGCCCGGGGGAATCTTACTTTACTTGAAGATCTTGTTGTAAATGACAATAAAAACAATTTTTGGTCATCCTTTGCGTTCATCAATAGGTGAAATTTCTTTAGGATGGAACTGGATCCATATCATATCTATGGCTAGTGCTGTCAAAATTCTGATGACAAGTAAAGCATGTTGAGTACTTCTCCTTTTAGTATGGGATTCTAGGTTATCTTGTTCTTGGCCATCAACAAATCCTCCTAAAGGTTATACAGTGGTACCTTGACTTACAAGTTTAATTCATTCGTTACTGAGCTCATAACTCAGTTTGCTCATATATCAAATCAATTTTCCCCATTGAAATTAATCGAAATGCCATTAATCCATTCCAGCCCCCAAAATGCCACCCCAGTATTTTTGTTACATGTTTTTAAATAAGAAAAAGTATTTATAAATAACAAATATTGTATAAAAACATAATAAAAGAGAATGTAAAGAAATATACTGGTTTTATAAAGTATATATTTACCTTGGATACCAGACAACTTGAGCTAACAGAAGATACTGGCGGAGGTGGAGGGTGGAGGAGATAGATGGAGGAGTTTTGTTTTGTGCTCTTTCGGTCACTTTTGTTCACTTACTCGCTACACTCTTAATGCTGTACTTTATTCCTGGACTTAATTGCTACAATATTTTTTTTTTACTTTCCTTTAACTTAATTTTCTTCACTGGTGAGGTAAACATGTGGACTGAACAGGTGAGGAGGGGGATGCTGAATGGGTGTTGGGTTGGGACGTTCGCTGGGCCAACTAGCGGTGGCTCATATCTCAAACAAGCAGAAGGAGCCTGGATTTGAAGTCAATGCAATTAGATTTGAATTCTGGCTGTTATTTGTAAGTGAGGGGATTTCAGCAGATAATCTTTAAAATTTTTAAAATCATTCCTAGCTGAAAGTCCCATGAGTCTATAAAAGAAAACTTAGGATGTTCTGGAATGATCATTGTAGGGAATACATTAGGGGATCAATAAGAAATTTTTCGAAGGGCTGATAAGCAACAACTGTGGACTACCCAGCTGAAGTTGAACAGTATAAATCTGTCACAGGGCAGGCCTATCTGGTTTCCCATCTATCTCCAGTAGGGTTTCATGATCTGTAATGGGGAACAGAACAAGCAGATGGTAAGGGCAAATTCAAGTTGGATTGAAGATGCTGGAGAAGACTGCAGTGGGACAGCAAAACATGGAGTTTAGGGTAATGTGGGAGGTCAGTATTACCACAGGGAATGGATGGAGTAGTTCTTGTTTTGCATTATGATTACAGTACATCCTTGGCTTTGAGTTCAAATATTTGGCTTACAGATAAAAATATGACTAAGCCAAAATACAGATAAAAAAATTAATATTGACACACTTTTCCCTCTTAGCTATGCTCTCTGCCCTTTCTCCTAGCCTCAGTAAGTGATATGCTAAGTACTTGACAAAGTGAGTTGTATACTCATAATTCTCAAGAGTTAAACCAGTTTCTTTTTTTCCTTCT
>CM053586.1:265292541-265333981 GCA_028646515.1 Pseudochirops corinnae
CATAATTCTCAAGAGTTAAACCAGTTTCTTTTTTTCCTTCTATTTTTTCATTCTTTAGGATCTGTTTTATAATATCTTGATTTCTCATAAAGTCATTAGCTTTTATTTGCTCCATTCTAATTTTGAAGGAATTATTTTCTTTAGTGAACTTTTGGACCTTCTTGTCCATTTGGCCAATTCTGCTTTTTAAGGCATTCTTCTCCTCATTGGCTTTTTGGACCTATTTTGCCATTTGAGTTAGTCTATTTTTTAAGGTGTTATTTTCTTCAGTATTTATGGGGATCTCCTTTAGCAAGCTGTTGATTCATTTTTCATGATTGCATCTCATTTCTCTTCCCAAATTTTCCTCTACTTCTCTTATTTGATTTTCAAAATCCTTTTTGAGCTCCTCCATGGCCTGTGAGTAATTCATATTTTTCTTGGAGGCTTTTGAAGCAGGAGTTTTGACTTTGTTGTCTTCTTCTGGTTGTATGATTCTTTGTCTCCAAAGAAAGATTCTATAGTCTGATTTTTTTTCCCCTCTGGTTGCTCATTTTCCCAGTCTTTTGAGTTCTTTGCCAAAGTAGGACTCTGCTTCCAGAGTGGAGAGTGCTCTGTCCTAAATTTCTGAGGTTTTACTCAGCTTTTCTCAGAGCTACTTCTAGGTACCTGTGAATTTTTAGTTCTTCTAAAGTGATATGATCAAAGAATAAGTGTTTTCTCTTCCTACAACCTGTTCTCTGGTCTGTGAGTAACCACATGCACTCTTTTCTGCCTCAGAACTATGAGAAGGATTCCATCTTCACAGCTGCCACAAGCTCTGCCATGCCAGTGCTCCTCCTCACCCCAGGACTGCCACCCAAGACTGCAACCCAGATCCAATAAGGGCAAAGGAAGAGCAATTGCCCTCTGATCAGCCATTTGATCCTCCCACAATCTGTGGGCCTGGAGCTCTGGAAGCAGCTGCCACTGCCACTGTCACTGTCACCACCACCTCCACCTCCGCTCCCTGGGGATGGGGTCAGACTGTGCTTTTCTCTCACCCAGGTACAACAGAGTTTTCCCACTGACCTTTTACTTTGTCTTTTTCGTTTGTGGGTTGAGTTCTGGAAACCGCCACAGCTGCCAGTGATTCAGTCCCCTGAGGTCTGCTCTGGCCCTTCCTGTCAGCCTGCCAGACTGTCTTCAGCTGGAGATGTGTTTCACTCTGTCATTTTGTGGGTTCTGTAGCTCTAAAATTTGTTTAGAGTCATTTTTTACAGGTATTTGGAGGGATTTGGGGGGAAGAGTTCAAGTAAGTTCCTGCTTTTACTCTGCTATCTTGTCTCTATCTTGTATCCCTTACATTTCAATAAACTGGATGTTCAAGAAAATTCTGGATCTTTTTCCCAATGTCTGTCATTTAAAACAAGGACATAGATTTCAATGTGCAACATAGGATTCCTTGCCACATCAACCTATCAGAATGATAACAACCAAACCTCAGATCCCAGGACACTTGCACCTTGGAAGCCCCATAGCACAGCTGTGCCAACTGTACCTATCATGGTCAATCTTATTGCCTTGTCAGAAAATGTCACTGTCTCTCCTAGGGAATTTGTTTTGCTGCATCAGCAATGCTTTTCTGAAAGAAGTAGTTTAGGCTAGTGGGTGTAGAACTAGATCCTGGTTCAAGGGCTACCTCTGACACTTCCTTTCTTATGACTTATGTATGCCACTTAATTTCCCTGATCTTTAAAATGGGTATAATTTGTAGTAATGTCTGTTTGTAGACACTATGCTAATTACCATGCACTCTGGAATACTATGATATCCTAACCTCCTAAATGGAATTCAAAATCACTTAAGAGTTTGGCCAAACTATCTACACTGGAGGGAAAAGAGAATGCAGACTGCCTCTAGAATGGACAGATGTAACACCAAGCATCAGCAGTTTTTCATAAGAAGGCTACTGTGAACAGCTTTTAACCTTAAAAGCTGTTCTGATTACACAGTATAGTGAACACTCTATTTATTCCATAACAAATCAAAGCAAAACATTCAGAGCAAATCAAAGTACAGCATTCACATTGTCACAACTTATCACAGAAAATAAAAACATAGCATTCACAACAACTTATCACAGAAAATGGCCACATAGTTTCCACCACAGTGGTCACAAAATTTTCAACAAAGAACAATCATTTAGTAACTCAAGCATTCACAAAATCCTTAATTCAATCACAAAGTACAAGAGTCAAAATCCTCCACTCATAGGACACGCTAAGTTAACTCAATCAGTCACTTATTCAGTCATCAATCACTAAGTACAATCATTTAATCAATCAATCATTATATCAACCCCATCATTCAATCATCCTTCATCATTCACTACTCAATCATCAGAAAATACACATACCTTCCACCCCTAGGTCACTAATAAATTTACAATTTCTCAGTCAGTATGCAATATCCAGGTAAAGTCTTCTTTCTGCTTGACTTGGGGTAATTTCTCAGATTCCCTGGATCCCCTTCCATGGTTCCGGCTCCTACCTGGATTCACCAAACTGTCACCTGGGTTCAAAGGCAGACAGCTCTCAGGTCCTTGTCCAGCTCTCTGTGCAGTTCCTGTACATTGGAGCTCACAGTGTCCTTCACAGTCTCTGTTCCTGGGAAGACAAGGCTTAACAAAGCCACAAACAGACAAAGTCTTAAATCCCTCACAGTCATGCTTCCTCAGTCTTTTGGCAGCTCCTGCTGGCCCTCAGATTCAGATGAAGTTTTGGCTGGTTCTCAAAATCACTCCATCCATGTTTTCAAAATCAAAATCAGTCTTTTCAGCCGGGGGTGGGGGGTGAGGGGTGGGGGTGGGGGTCAGGTGGGGGAAAAGTTTTCCTCTTCAGCCTCCCTGGGCAGCAGCAGCTTCTGCATCCATGGAATTCACTCCAAGAAGATCTGTCTCTCCCTCTCTGGGTTTTTCCTTATATACAGTATTGCCCCTCCCTGTTCAGCCCCTTACTGTTACATCAGCAACAGGAGACATGAGTTCATACCTTTTGTTTCTTTAAAAGAGGCTTAATCTGAACTAGATGCTAAGTACCTCTTAGCTTAGTAATACAAAAGGAGCTTCAAATCTCATTACTGTTACAACAGCCCAATAAACTAGTTCATTTGTCTTGTATAGTGTCTGAAGCTGAACAATGAATTGTATACAGTACTGAACAGAAGGATGAAGGAAGACTACAACGCAATTGGGACATTGAGTAGGGCTTTCTTTCAATGACTCCAAGCTTCTAAATGAAACAAAATTTTACCTTTTTAATACCAGTATTTTTTCAATGATAACATACAACCACAAATCATGGAACAACATATAAGGAATTAAGATTATAGTTCACTCAAGAGCAAGAAGACAGGTGGTGGGTTTAGCAGCAGGTAATATACCATGGTATATGACCAATGATGAAATGCTTGCATGAAGTGGTGTGAAAGAGTCTATGACTAGGAAAACACATGGGTAGATTATGTAGAGAAGGCAAGAGATACAGGCACTGGTATCCATGCTTTGGGAGACAGATACCACAAGCAAATTATATAGATGTCCTATAAAGGGTTCAGAAGAGGAGAGCATATCTAGAAGATCAGAAGGTGTAGATGGGTGGTGATCTACCACTGGTAGTAGTACTCACATTCATAAAAGCATGAAACTAGGGAAGTATCATCATCATCATCATCATCATCATCATCACTATTATCAACCAACTCTAGAAAATAAATATCTGAAACTAGAGTAGTAGAACCAGTTTTTAAGCAGTGGAATTTCAACAATTATTGGATAATGGCATCAGGTGTTATTCCTACTAACAAATTAGAATCTAAAGGAACTGGCGAGGTTCAGTCAATAAAAGAGAAGACAGGCCCAGAACAAGATCCTCTGAATGGTGGGATTAAACTGATTCTATTTAGTAAGAATATTTCATATTGGAATCCTACTATGAACAACACATATTCAGCCACTAGAACTGGGCTAAGCTGAAACTACAGTTCCTGACTAATTTGACATTATTTAACAAACATTTACTAGATGCCTACTATGCACAATGCACTATGCTAGATACAAAGGGAGATGTAAAGATAAATAAGACATGGTACTTACTGTCAAATAACTTGCCAGCCAAGTAAGGGAGATTAGACAAGTAAATGTAATATAAATTGGAATGTAAATGCATAAGAGAAGTATAAAGTGCTATGAAATCAGATGGGAGTCTTAAAAATTTAGATGACATTAAAGTGTGTGGCATGTGGGATTGTGCTTTAAAATGCTCTTCTTTTATTCATTCATTCTGAACAGAAGAGTTGACCAGCTTTCTTGAAATATTTCCTTGGTTATTCAGTCCAACATTCAACATTCCTTAAAAAGTTTTCTTAAATCTGACCTAAATAAATCCCGAATATCCTTGTTCAGTGTCTTGAATATAATGTCTTCAATGTTTGTTGACTGAATTTCTTTCACCAAGAACATAAAAGATAATTACTATTAAACCATGGTTGAGATTTTATAATGCTTGAAGGTAATTGTTAATTTAGCAGTATCTTTTCATTCAAAATTATAATCTGCGAACATTTGTGGTGCTGATCAAACATGCCATTACAACTCTCAAAGAACAAAAGAATTGCTAGAAGGCAAAGTTCCATGAAGAGACCTTTATGTAGTAAGAAGTTGGCTAGTAAAACTATGCAGGAAAAAAAAAAAGATAATGTTGAAGTAGGCAGCAACCCCCAAACTGAAGACTGCACATATTTCTATCCTAGAAAATTTCAAAATCAAGTAGCCATTCACATGGAAAGTAATCTGAAAACTGCTTTCAGAAGAAATAATGAAGTGTATTCTATTGTAATACAGAGGTTAAACAATGAACATTTTCTTGACCTGTGTGACCAAATACTCTACTCTTTATATGGTCAAATTACGCTAATATATATTATATGTAATTTGGATCTAACCCCCTTACTTCAAGATGAGATTTTTCTTTTAAATCGCACATTTTGTTGATTATTTTCCTTTAGAATTTGCTTGGCATTAAAAATGATCATTTTTAAAACCTCTAAGAATCTGTCTTCCCATATATCTAGACCTATGATGAATCTGACATTTCTTTCCTCAAACTGAAAATAACCGAAGTCTTTTTGATCCCAAAGAATGAAATCCAACACTTCAAAAACAATAAAGATGCCTTCAAATTAAAGTTACTAAGGAAACTTCTAAAGCATTAGTAGCTTTGTACAATTTTACTGTTTTTTTCTTTCTCACTTGCCATCTACTTTCAAAACCACTTCACTATTCACTTGCTACTGATTAGCTGGAGGGAAAAAAACACCCTTGTCCTCCAGCTGCTAACAACTTGCTATCACTGCACCCCAGACATTAACAAAGAAGGTTACAGAAGAGAGATGATAAAAGACTGTGGGAGGGTGAGAGAAACATCCCTTATAGCACAGTTCACACATATTTCCAAATCCCCAGGCCAACTCAAACAAAAATCACCAGTGAAAGATAAATAGTTATCACCTAGTGATGTCAGTCCATGGGAATGCTGAAGACCAAAACGTTCTACTTAACTGAGTCTAATTATTTTAAAGCTGTCTCAATTAACAATTAATACTTGTAACTAATCAGCCATTATTACCTCCTAATTGGTGTCCCTGTTTCTAGTCTCTACACTCCCCAATCGGTCTTGCACAAAGCTGTCAAAGTTTTCTTCCTAAAGGAAAGGCCTGATAATGTTCAAAAACTGCCTTCCCAAGCTCCCTATTTACCCCTAGGATAAAATACAAAACTTGTTGGGCTGCTAAAAGGCAGTCCTCCCAAGTCTGGCTCCAATTTACCTGGGCCACCTAATTTCATATTAAGTCCCCTTTAAACACTTAAACACACAATCTACCAGTTCAAATGGACTACCAGCTGTTACCTGAATTGGACATTCCATTCTCCAGCTCTCACACAAGCTGTACCCCTTTGCATGGAATGCACTTAACTCCTCATTTCCATCTTTTCTTATCTTCCTTCAAGGCTGACACCTTTTCCAGACAGCCTTTTCTGAGCTCTAAAATTGCTATCGCTGTCATTCATCAAATTACCTTTTATTATATACTTAACAGGTGTACCTGTTGTTCCTTGCCCCACTCCCCCAAGCTCCTTGAGGGTAAGAACTATTTAATTTTTTGTGTAGTCTTAACACCTACCACAGTGCTTTGGACTTAAGAGGGGCTTAACAAGTCTGATGAATTAGAAATTTTTTTCAAAATAAAAAAAAAAACCTATACTTTGAACACAATCTAGACCCCATCAATTTTTGTAAAACCCCAAGCAAAATGAATATGCCTCCCAGTGTTATATATTCAAATGGTTTACGCTGAAATTATAAAAACCAGCTCTTTGTTAATCAAGCAGGCTCAAAAAAAAAATGGCCTTGATGTCATCTTCCCAGTCATTTCAGGAAACAAGAAAGGGATTCTGTGATGTAGAATTAGGTTTTGGTGAAGGGTTTGGGATGGCATTTCCCCTTATATTATCAGTTAATTATTTCTTTTAGAGACTACAGAGTTCAAAGGCCCTAGCAGATCACTAGTTAAAGAGCAGCTTTGCTGCTGCCTTCTCAAAGGTGAGGGAAGTAGAGCATGGGAAATTCATTTTCAAACACATTTTGTTTCTTACACTTATAGGGATGGGAAGAAGTGGTTCTAGAGGTCAAAGTGCCACAGGGCTCCAACTCCCCTGCAGCACACACACCAAAACATGAATTCCAGAATGCCCCCTGCCATAGTAATACCACACACACACACACACACACACACACACACACACACACACACACACACACATCTATATGTATATGTACATATGTATAACATAATTAAAATATCTTTAAAGGGCTGAAAAGTACTCTTTGCTTAAAGAATATTGTTCCTCAGTTCATGTAGCCACTGTGTTTGGTTAGACATCATAAGCAAAGAGCTTCATGTCTTATATTTCAAAGTTCTGAATTAAAGGACTTGCTTTTGCACTGACGTCTTTTCATGCCAGTCTATTGCCTTAAGCCTTGTAGAAAACATGCTTAATAAGAACATAGTATATTGTTTTCTTAATAAGAGGTGAAAAATGATCATTAATAAGAGTTCCAAGAAAAGCTAATAAGAAAGCCAGAAAAACCTCATTAAATTAAACTAAACGAAGAGCATGGACTGCTGGATTGAAGTATAAAACTCCCCATCAAAACACTCATGGTACTTGAATACTAGTCATTTAATTGTAAGCCTTGGGGGTGGGGTAGAAGGGAACAAGGAGGTGAAAAAAAGAACATTAAAGCCAATCTGGTGTTGAACACGGGATTTCATGGTCTTTACAGTTAAAAAACTGGGAACATTAATAATTTTAAAAGCAAGTACTGATGATGTCTTCTTAGGGATCTGTGTTGTAGTTAAGTAGTTTTAAACTTAACAATTTCATATTTGTTTGAATCAGTACAATTATTTTTAAGTAGTCTGTGTTGGGCTTTGTCTTAAAATGAACTCTCAAGTATCTCAAACCCAGCAGCAGCTGGGATGAACAATTAACAAAATTCTAAGACTCATAAAAAAATTTAATTGGGAAAAACTTTATAGATATTTTAGTTCATTTTCCTTTCTGAGAAGGGCTGAAAAGCTGAGGCCCAGAGGCCTCCTTTAATGTAAAGTCTGCCCCCATTACAGTGAGAACAGCTGAGGTCCTACTGCTCCTTTTATTTTCTTTTCCTAGATACTTGTAAAAGGGAGAGTCACTTGGAGTCTGAAAGCAGATAGAGCACCTTCCTGGGATGCTTTATACTGGAATATTAGATCTAGAAGGAATCCAAGGTATTATCTAGCTCAACTCTCTTACTTTACAAATGAAGAAACTGACACAGAGAACTGTGAAATGATTTTTCTTAAGGTCTCAGAACTGGTTAGTGCCAGAGCTGGGTCTCCAGTCTAGGTCTTCTGACTCCACGTAAGGAGATCTATCCCCTCTAATGTTGATTATAACAACAACAATGACAGTAATTTCATGGAGCTCTTTTAAGTTTGCAAAATGACAGATATGGTATTTCATTTGAGCTTTACAGCAGCTCTGTGAGAAAGGCCCCATCATAACGCTCTATCTACACACTCTATTGTTTCTCTCTGGCTCAGCTGGAGCAGACAGCACCATATAATCTTCAACAAGCATCAACTACAAATAACAAGTTTAAGTAAGATCCTTTAATTATCATTATTAGTACCTACTGCCTAGGTCCCTGCCAGGAAGTGAAGGACATGTGAAATTCAAATGACATTCATAAACATTATAATTTTCTGAAGGCAAAATATTTCACTTAAATGCAACAAATATGAGAGGCCGAATCTGTTGACCTCCAAGGTTCTTTCCAGGCTTAAATCCTATAATCTATAAAACAGGGAGTCTGTTGGCTTCCTGACGTAAGTAACTAAGACTTAACTAAGAACCTCTCAAGACTTTAAATCTGATGAATGTTATTACCCACTTCTGGTAATTCACATGAGCACAAACGATTACTGTCCTTCAAGTTCCAGGAACCAGAAACAGTCTTCACCTCCTTCTTGCCTACCTAACATGTGCCATCCTAGGTTCTCTATTCCCCAAACCAGCTTCTTTGAATCTGTTGCTGGCTCTCAAAGACAGGTGCTTATAGCATTGCCAAATCTATCATGCAGGTCAATATTCTGTGCTGGAAGCAGTAGCCCAGGACCAACACCACCCTTCTGTCTCCTCTTGAGGTTACAATTTTAAAAGTTAAGAAAAAAATGTTATGGGGACAAGGGAATAAAAGGTTGTGGGGGTATGGATTAGGATTGGGAGAGACAGGTTTCCATAAGGGGAGATCTAATAATAGATATTAAAGAAATAAGCAAACAAAAAACCAAAACAACAAACCCTTTTAAATTGTATCTTTGTGTTTGGAAAACACTTGACTGATTGATCATACCAATGTGCTAGTAGGTTTTTATTTTCAAATTTTCATACTCTAAGTATGGTGCTTTACATACCTGTAAGGCCTTCACTACTGCTGTTTCAAAGCACATTTTGGTAGCTCATACCATTATAAAGAATAAGGGCACAAAACTATTTTAACCAAAGTAGTTAAGTATTTGACAAATTTTTTTTCCTTGATATTTATGCAAACACTTAATCTGTTCAAAATAGTTCATCTGCCCCATCAATGAAGAGTAGTTTTGGAAATACATAATTTTTCTATACTACTAACGTTTATGTATCTTCCTATAAAGGTCTAGAAACATGCAAAATGAAACTAGCAAGCACCAAGTATGCGTTGGCCATGTTTGAGAGCCATGAGTTTAGGGGGTGTGCATTAAAAAATCACCATTATCAAGTATTTAGTAAGTACTTACTATTTACTATACAGTAGATGCTTTGATGACTGTGGTGGTAAACAGAAAAATGTAAAAAGCATAGTCCCTGCGTTCATGATCCTTGAAGTCTACCAGATGTGAGCAAAAAGACAACCAAAGAAGCAATATCTGTAAGCTGTATTCAAGTTTCTAACCAGTTTTCAATGCCTCAAATAGGGGTCATGATATACAATTACCCCTGCATGGCAGTGATCATACTGAGCAATTTAACTGTAAGACAGAATGCAGAGAAAAGAATGCAGGAAGGGATTTTTAAAACTTTGGATAAAACTCTCACCAACATAAAGAATGTTTTGCTCTAGAAATATGTATATACATATACACAGTTGTTCATTATGTGCAAAAACAATATTATGAACAGATATATCAATGTTACTTGTATATTTGCCATGCTGCTGAAAAGATTAACAAAAGATCAATGATTCTTTTTCTACACTGAGCAGCTTTCAGTAAAAATCATCTGAAAACATTCTACATAACTCAGTCTTGTGACTAATGAGCAAAGGAAAGTGTAATGCTTAAAATTCTGCTGTGGGATCATAAACCCAGAAACGAAAAATAATATAGATGAGACTTAGAGATCATCTAGTCTAAGCTCCATCATTTCACCAAAGAGGAAACTGAGAAATGAAATGTTTTTTTCAAGGTCACATAATGAGAAATGAAATGGTTTTTTCAAGGTCACACCATGACAAAGACTAGCTACAAATCAAGGCTCTCTGATGCCAATATGTGGCTCTGATCTAGTGAGACAACTGGGTGCTAGAACTCAAACTGTGCCTTCTGACTCCAAATCAACTCAATTCAACAAACACTTCTGTGCAGGGAATTATGTGAAGCACTGGGAATGCAAAGACAACACCAAAAGAGTTTCTGCCCCTAAGAAGCTTATATTCTTCACTTTGTTTTCCATTACCTGCTCACATTTACACATGTGGATTTTCTAAAAAGCAAAAACTGCTTCTATATAGTCACCTTTTAGTCAAACTTATTTAAAATACGGCAGCAAGAAAAGTCCTCTTCCAAAGGTTAAGTTTGATTCCTTTTTTGTATTTACACCGAGCAGCAACTGAGCTAAGCTCTGGAGAAAGAAAAGAGAGTACACTTGATAACAATTACCCTTTTCCTGGAATCAGAGATGGAACAGTTCCATAACAATGTTTTGCCTTTATGCCTCACTCTTTGGCAGATGCTCCTGCCCCTCCTTAAAAAGGCTTAAAAAAAAAAAAAACCCTTGAACTACTCAAAATTTCTCCCTCATTCTTAGACATCTGCCAAGTAACTTGCAGTAAAATGGAAAGGGAAGAAGGATGGCTAAAGAATGCATCTGTCTACAATTCACAATGATTCAACCACTCAATTTTATGAAGCAGTGTTTTGGGTTTGGGGTTTTTCTTGAGAGGGAGACTTGTGATTTAGGTCAAGGCCAATTAAGATTGGTATTCTGAAAACGTATCATATACTGTTCAACACAGAATCTGAGATTCAGCAGACTCTTGAGTCTGTAAATTTATGGTTGTAAGAGAAAAGTCTCTAAGAGAATATTAATAATAAAAATGTAGTTATTCCAGCTGACTGTCAACTAACTTGCCTTGGCAAGTAAAGCCTGGAACATTTTTTAAAAGTTTACAAACATTACCACTTCTTACTAATTTTGTCTGTTTTTAAGGTCTATAAAAATAAATCTACTTTCATAGAAATCAAGACTATACTTTACAAAAATTCTCCTAAAATGAACCTTCATAAGGAGATTACCACATTGGATATTTGCCCAAAATTCCCTGGAGGATTCACAAGAAAAAAGGTTCATGGACTTTGGTGATATAGAGAAATATCTGTAGGAGAAGACTTTTAAGAGTCCCTTGGACAGAAAGGAGGTCAAATTAGTCAATACTTAAAGATATTAATTCGGGCTTTTCACTGGAAGGTCAACTACTGAAGCTAGAGCTTAAATACTTTGGTGACATAATGAAAAGATGGGACTCACTGGAAAAGACCCTGATTTGGGGATTGATTGAAAGCAAAAGGAAAAGGGGATGGCAGAGAATGAGATGGTTACATAGTGTCGTGGAAACAACAAACATGAGCTTGGAAAGATTTCTAGAGACAGTGGAGGATAGAAGAGGCTGGCATGCTATGGTCCATGGAGTCACAAAGAGTTGGACAGAACTGAACTACTAAACAATAACAAAAACTCAACTACATTATCCTATATCCCTATGTTCCTCAAAGGAAAATGAAAAGCCATTTTTTTTTTTGACTATTTAGGGATAAGGTGAAAGACAGCGCTACCAGTAGAAGAGACCCATCCTAGAAGCCAGAAGATATGGGTTCAAGTCTCACCTCTGATAGAAATGACTGGGTAACTGGACAAGTCACTTAACCCCTCAAGTACTCTAGACAATTCTCTAAGAGTATAAATTACAGAGAAGGTGCTGACCTGTATTGGTAGAGGGACATTTCTCACCTAAGAGTAATCTATACCAATGAAATCACAGTTCTAATCCCTCCCCAACCTTTTCCCAGGGGATAAAGAAGAAAAAGAAAGAAAAAACTGATGCACAACTCCTCTAGGCTTTTCTACTTGTTTTCTCCTGTGGGTTAAGGCAGTTTGCATAAGGACATAAAGAAATACAATCACATAATCATTAACCCAGGGTTAAGCACTGCTCAAAGGTTCTTCTGGGTCTCAGTAGGAGAGAATGAAGAATTGAAGGAGTGGAGAAGTAAAAGATAAAAATATAAAAAAAACAAAGAGAGAAAAAAGAAAGAGAAATAATACAAAGAGAAAAAAATAGAGCATGGCCAAATATCCCTCCAATGCTGTAGGTTCATTTTTCTTGGTTTAGGTTGAAGTATTTTTTTTCCCTCAAGCTATAATTCACCCCAAAGCAGTTGCTAGTTTATTTACTGGTGAGGAGGGAGGTGGTGGAAAGTAGAGAGGGAGAACTTTGGGCTGATCCCAATAAGGTTCTGACAGTGAAAATGACTTCTATGTGATCAAAATGCTAAAGGAAGTATGGCCCAGAGCAGAGTTCTTTTTCAGCTTAAATAAGACTACTCCAATCCCAAACCTTTAAGAACTGAGTTTTGGTAAACATCTGTCTTGGAACAGATCTCTGAGGCTACACACAAACACACACACACACACATCACTATCTTCAAAGGTATCCCATTTGACTTTTGGATGGTGTTGTTAGAAAGTTACCTAATTCCAACCCCTCTTCATTCTTCCCCCTTGGGACAAGTGGAACAACCATAATTTCTAGCCACCTTTCCTCTCTTATGCAGTCGAGTTGAGCATGAGTTTTTCTGGTAGTTATGCTGTACTATGGTCTTATTTTCCAGCCTTTCACTAAAACCTCCAGATCTTTGACACCAAAGTTGCTGTCTTTTCCTCGTGTATGAAGCTATTTTCTGGATCCAAGAATAGGATTTTAAGTTTATCCCTATAAAAGTGCAACTTATTTAAAATGGTCCATCATTCTGACCTATCAAAATCTTTTGGGATCTAGAATCTCCCATCCAGCAAGTTGAGTATCTCTTCCTGTCTTGTGTCATCTGCATCTAGGACAAGCATGTCATCTACACCTCATCTGCATTATTTATAAGAATAGTTAATACTAGTACAGAGTCAAAATCAGATCTGGGTGGGGCATTCCACTTTCAATCATTCTGACTTTAGTGCTCTTAACACTAATCTTACAGGATTATGCTGGTTTTCGTTTTTGATATTCATCCTCAGTTACCTACTTTTGATTCCATTTCTTCCTATATTTCTTTTAAAAATCTGATTTGTTTAGAGAATTCTCTGTGTGGCCACATTCTTTAGATAGCTCCCTCTTCCCTTCTTGTCTCTTCTACAAATTGAAGTGGTATATTAACACACTGTGAACACTCAAAATAATTGTTGTGATGATGTTGATGAGAAAAGTACTTACTGTAAGTGATTATTCTCAGCCTTAGAATTAGAAACTTCAGTTTCTTTATATATGGCCTTAATATCAGAAGAGTTCGCATTGTGCCTCATGTATTGGGAAAAAAGCAGACCTTACAGTCTTTCTGTAAATGCTGATGTTCATGCTTAGATAAACAATAAAAGCTCTTACATGGTTCTTGTTTAATCAAATTCTATGGTGAAATAGAATAATATAGATTTTAGGGCAACAAGAAAAGTTAGATTGTGACAGACTGATAGAAAGATGAAACAAAGTGAGATAATGCCATAGAAGACTTGTGGAGATGCTGAAATGTACATTCCCAGAAGAAATCTATAGCTTTATTACCATTTCATGCCTGGATAATATATTAAAGAGTAGGACTCCTAAACAGTAACAATTTCTCCTTTAAAAATAAACAAACAAAAAAATCTTATTTCTGACTTTTTAAAAGAAAAAAAGCCAGCCACAAAGACCAACTAGCTAATGAAAAAGGAAATGCTTGGGAATACTGACTCTGAAATTAAAATAGCAATAAAAAGTGAAAGTGATCAAAAACAGGTTGAAAAGAAACGTAGCAATGGCTGTGATCACTATGTACAAAGAGGCAGCAGGAGGAGCAGGTATTGGCTAAGCTGGATCTACAGTCCTTTGGGTCTCTAACCAAAGCACTCTTATTAAAGCTTTATAACTCCAATTTCGCTAGTGTGCCACAGGAGGCACCTCAGGTGACCATCTGCCTATGAAATCACATTTGTAGAAAAGTGTCTTTGGCAAGTACCCAAAAATATCACAGGTTTCCTAGCATGATACTGAGTTAGTTACATTGCCAGGTATCATTTATGGGAAAGGTAAGGGTGCTGCAATCAAGAACATTCCCAACACCAAATTAAAAGGTAAGTATCGTTTGGGTCAGAAAACTTAAAAGCTATTTTTGGATGGAAAACTCCATAATAATTTGAATAATAATACTATTACCCTTTCACCTTAATACAGCAATAAGAAAGCCCCAATTGGATAATTTATAACTTATTTCAGGAAAGCCAAAGGCAATATGACTGGTTCCAGAGAAATATTTTCTAGCTCACTGCAGAAAAAAGAATATGTCCATGTAGTCTTTCAGAGAACCAGACCATACAGAGTTTTAGATGTAAAGTGAGGATGGAGAATATTATTGCCCACTATTACCCTACTCTAAATCGCTGTCAGACTGTTCTAATATTTGTCCTCTAGACCAGGGGTGAGGAACCTGCGGCCTTGAGGACACATGTGACCCTCTAGATCCTCAAGTACAGCCCTTTGACTGCATCCAAACTTCACAGAACAAATTTCCTTAATAAAAGGATTTGTTCTGTAAAACTTGGACTCAGTCAAAAGGCCACACCCAAGGACCTAGAAGGCCACAAGTGGCTTCAAGGATGCAGGGTCCCCACCCCTGCTCTAGATGCTTATTCTCATCTTCATTCATATAGTACTTTCCTCATGATCTCTCTCTCTGCCTAATTCCTGTTCATCCTTCAAGGCCCAACTCAAGTTCCATTTTCTTTTGTTCTCCCAAATCACTACAACCCACTGTTATTGTATTTTCTCTCATTCTCTCTCTCTGTTTCTCTCTCTCTCTCTCTCTCTCTCTCTCTCTGTCTCTCTCTCTCTCTCCTCCCCTCCCTCCCTGCCCCCTTTGTGGGGTCACATAGAGTCAGATACAACTGAATAATAACAATAGCAATGGTACGGTAAAAAGAATCCTGGAGTTGGAGTTGGGAATGTCTTGGTTTCAAACCGAGTGACCCTGGGCAAGTCATTTAACCTTTCTGGGGTGAATGGGAATAATGATACCTGGAGTATCTATCTCACAAGGTTTTTGGGAGACTGAAATGAGATATGTATGTAAAGCATTTTGTCTCAGGGTGTTGTATAAAATGTCATATGTTAGTATTACTATTACAATTATTTGTTACACTGTTACTCTATCTCTCCCACTTCTCTAATACTCGAGAGCTTTCTGAGTACCCCTCAAGCCCTATTTTCCCATGGCTTGGCACTCTATCTCTCATAGTTAGTAATTACAAAAGTTCCTAGCAGTTTTTATGTTTGTATAAAGGGTGTCCTAAAAGTCTAAGTCCAACTGTTTAGCTATAGTAGCTTAAAGCTGCACTGCGCAAGCACATGTGTGTGTATATATGTGTTCCAAACTAAAAGTTTTGCCATAACACTGTTACACATACACAAATGAGTTCATGTGAGAAGTTCTCTGGTAGTGTCTTTAAAAGAGAGGTGATATATAATTCTTTTTCTGATGCATATGTTTTTTATCCAAAGGCCCAAATGCTAAGGCCATGGAAAGATCATTCCAACATTTTATTCTCCTCAGTTTGTTGAGACTTTGTAGAAATGTGGCATTTTTCAATCTCTCTTTAAAACTACCAGTAAACTTAAAAGTATATGTCACATTCTCATTCCTTTTAAATTAGATCATTGACAAATGCTAGGCCTAAGGCTGGAAAAACTTGACACAGTCCACTATGTTGAAAGAGCTGGTGACTTGCCCAAAGATTTAAGATGTTATAAAAAGTTCTCTAAAGGGCATTAGCTTCAAAACATATTACCTCTTTTTAACAAATGTTGGTTGACTTTTTACTCTTACAATGTCATCTTTTAGAATGAAACTTTTAAAATTCATAACTTAAAATTAAACAAGTGAGAAGACGTAAGAAAAAAGAAAAAGCTAGAGAGAAACTGCAATCATTTTATAAGTTGCATAATTACAGTATTTCCAAATCATATAAGGTAAACATATCAGAGAGATAAATATGTAAATACTTTCAGATCAACTTTTTAAAATTAAAAAAAAACAGCCTCAAATACTTTCAAAACCTGATGAAAAGATAAAAGGTTTGTTATGTACTTTCTAGGTCTGGCTCTAATTAAAAGCTTTTTTCAAATCTCTCTCTCTCTCTCTCTCTCTTTCTCTCTCTCTCTCACTCACACACACACACACACACACACACACACACACTCCACTTGTATTTGCAAAATGTGTTACCATAGCTTAGGTGTACCCCACATCACCTACACATGAAGAAATCACTTCAAATAATCACACACACACACACACACACACACACACACACACACACACGCACACACACAGAAAGTGGAAACAAATTAAGGGTTCTCCAATACTGACTCATATTTTCTTAGCACCTTTAAATTTCATGGGTCTGAAAATATTCTATAGTCTACACTGTATCATTGTTTCTAATCAGCCCCTACAAACACACAGCTGTATGTATGTATCAGTTATGAAAGCAATAGTCCAACACTACACAAAGCTAAAATTCCTTGATGAGAAATGGGAAAATAAATATGACATGCTGAGTTCTATTTTACATTTACATTTCAATAAGAGTGCCCACTATTAACAACAGCAGGAGCATTAGTCTAAGTTAAAGGATCACTTGTTAGGAATACTCATCACGAAAAAACTGAATGACAAATATTAATTATATTTCATGTAAATGGATAGCAAAAAACTATCTAAATGAACTTAGTATACCAACATCAAGCTATTCACATTTTATATTAAATTTCTCCTACCAAGATGTGAGAAAAAACAAAATGATTCTTCCACAAATAACCAATTCTAGACAGAAAAGGAATATAATGTCCAATACAAGTTTGAAATGAAGTCATTATTACAACAATTTGAATGGATACTAAACAGTAAGTTATAGTATTTTGTGACATCCATAGGGATAAGCATCATTAGCAAACTAGTACTAGTTTGTAAAGCATCTTGCATGTGGGTAATATCTTTCTTCCAAATAATTTTTACAGTTCAAGTTTCCTTAACCTAATATCCATGTGCCCTGGTCAGTGTCCAGAGTATTCCAATCTCAGTCTCAATCTCTCTCTGTCTCTCTGTCTCTCTCTCTCTCTCCCTCTCATCAGATGGTATGTAGGATGGAAACCTTCAGAACCACTTACAATCTCTCAACTCTAGCTGAGGGTGAGAGTGGAGGAATACTGACTGGTATTATAATTCAAGCAATATGGTAGGTTGTCTCTAGTTACAAATTATTTAAACTAAAAGGTGCTTCCCCCCCTAAATAATTTTGACAGCTTAAAAAAATTTTTTTGAAAGAATTGCATTTCTTCCAGTTAAACTAAACATCTGCCTAAAATAAGTACTGTAATTTGGAAGAAAAAGACAAGCTAAATCTAATTGTACTACATCAATCTTTCTTACAAAGAGTTTTAAACAAAATAGAAATTCTCATGGTCAACAAAAAATAAAACTAATAAAGTCAGTAGAATAAAAGTAAAATTTCACGCTTTGCATTCTCTACATAGATTTGACATTTACCATGCCAAACCTGCAAAAACAATAGTTTTGCAGTATTTTCTTCAAATACTTTTCCTCATCCTTATTTGAGAAGTAAGCACAAGCAGGACACACACACACACACACACACACACACACACACACACACAATTAGCTGAATGCCAAAGAACTATCAAAACATTCACAGCACTCACCTTAGATTGGTTATATGCTGCTGTACTGGCTGATGTTGAAAATGGTCAGGCCACTGATGATGCAGGCAGAATGATGGAGAGGGTTGAAGACAGCAGGCAGTCTGATATACAGGTGAATGGTTTTGACATAGAGATGCAGAATACTCTGAGTGTGGCTGCATGCAACACGAGGCCACAGGAGATGGTGCTGTGGGACCAGCTTGGCACTCTTGGTGACTGCTATGGTTATTCAAAGAGTGATGGTATGGGCAAGGATGGCAGCACTGTGATAACATCTGGGGGTTTCTTTGGTTGTCTAAAGGCAGAAAAGAAGGTTTAATTGTGCCATTAACTTGGAGGCATCCATTTGGACTCACTTTTGTTCTGAGTGTTTCTTTGGATGGGTGCTGTTGGATTGCAATGTCTCCATCACAAGATGTAAGGGTACTGGAGTTGGACATAATGTCGCCATTGCTCTGAACCATGAAATCATTGTTTCCACTGCTCATAGCCATGCTCCAACTTCTTTGCTATGAAAGAAAACAAAGTAAAATGAGTCTTTGTTCAGAAATACGTGTGCTGGAAAGACAGGTAAAAAATTAAATTCATTTAGAGACATAAAACAACAAATGTAATAGAAGCATTGATTCATTCAAGAGACATTGGCTGGGTGAACTTTCTATGTAAGGCACTGTGCTGAGTTCTGGAAAGATATAAAAATAAATTGAATATAGTCCTTATCTTCAAGGACCCTACAATCTAGTTTAAAATAAGCAAAATTAATTGCCTGGGAAGACTTCTATATTTTAAAATAGTTAGTACTGTAGAAATTAAAGACACTCCAAAGCAGTAATAGAAAACAGATGTAAAGTTAAGCATAACTCGTTAACAAATTCCCCTACTGGCCTGACCAACACCATCAGCATTTCCTTGATGTAAACTACTTGATCTCCATGGTCATACTGCTCCCTCTTCATCTGCTCTTCTCTCATCTCTTCCTCCTTTCTCCTTAGCCCTGATTTTAACTGTATCTATCTCAGATGAGCACCTGAACATTTCTGAAACAACACAAAAAAATGAGTGTTTTGTGGGTGAAGGATAATTTTGCTGCATGTGCTCATCCTGGAATTAATCAATCATCAAGCATTTATTAAGCATGCACTATGGTCCAGGCACTACGCTAGGTGCTGAAAGTCTGTGGGGTGTTTGTGGGCCTGGAAGGTTGGATATTTTAGGAAACATCTTAAAGCTTGAGTCTGTTTCTAAGTCAATGAAGCCCTAAAAATAGGGTAAAGAAAAGAAATAATCAACATGTTAAGCCAAGTAATATGGCAAATGAACCACCAGGTGTAAAAGTCAGTGGAGGGGTGGGGTGTGAAGTGGAGGTGGGATGGATTAGGAATAAATGTTTGATAGCTAAAAAATAATATCTTTGGGAAAAATTGAGGATTATTACTCTGAGAAAAACAAAGAGGAGGCATGCGATGCCAGCATTAGTCAGCCACAAATCATTTTATTTATTTTCTAGGAGATAAAATGCACAAAGTCTTATGGATGAGAGAGAAAAAATAATCAGTATGCAGAATTTTTAAAAGTTTTATGTAAATTTGTTATTTTTTCAGCTCTACTATTGTCAGAAATCTCTAAACAGTTGACAAAATTCTTAGTGGCATGGTCAAGTTCAATCAACAAGTCACTGTAACATTAATTTACAGCTGAAACTACAGTAAAAAAGGGGGAAAGTGGTGTTCTTCATCTCCTAATCCAAATCTGAAGGCTAAAGAAAGAAATTAAACCCAGTTTAGAAGCAGCTTCACTGAATTTCTTCTGGTTGACAGAGATCCAACTTTCAGAATAAAACTTTCTGAACTCCCAGGCTTAGAAATTGGAATTGAACTTTTCTTGATTTCATTTTAATCTGTGAGGGAAGACCTATGGGAAATGCTGGAAGATATTCCTTCTTTTCAGTTTGTGTCCATGATAATTTGAACAAATATGGATTTCCCATAGAGAAGATTTTATTTCAGACTTTACACATCTGTAGACAACATAAGCCAGAAGCTTCTGAATACAGGATGCTGGCAAGCATGCTAGCAAATATGCTCCTGGAATAGGGCATTAAAACTCTGATATGTAATGTGGATACTTAGCAGAGGAGGACATATAATCACTGTATTAAAATGTGAATTTTGTTTCAATACCTTGTTTTTTAAAGTTTTTAACATCACCATAGTTTTCCCCAGTATCCTTCCCCTTCCCCTTCCCCGAGAATTGTCTCATCGCAAACTATATTTTTAATTTAGAAAAAAGAAAAGAAAAGGGGGGTGGGGAGAATCAACACAATCAATTAATACACAAAGTCTAAAAACATGGGCAATGTAGAACATTGCACATAGACCTCCTACAGTTGTCCATAGGCAGTGGGTTGGAAGCATCATCTCATATCTCTTTTTTCAAGTCACCCTTGTTGTTTATAATTCTGCAACATTCACTTTTGATTTTTGTATGCGTGTGGTTGTTCTTTCCATTTATATTGTTGTAGTTGTATATAATTTTCTTTGTTCTGCTTACTTCAGCTCTGTATCAGTTCACATAGATCTTTCCATGTTTCCACATTTTTCTGTATCCATCACATTCATAACTTTTAACGGCACAGTAATATTCCATTACATTCATGTATCAAAATTTGTTTAGTCATTCCCATATCAATGGGTACCTACTTTGTTTCCAACTCTTTGCTATCACAAAAAAGTGCTGCCATAAATATTTTGATGTATATGGAGGCTTTATTCTTATCACTGGATTCTTTAGGATGTAAGCCCAGTAAAAGAATCTCAGGGAAAAAAACATAGGCATTTTAGTCACTTTATTTGCATTATTCCAGATCACTTTCCAAAATGGTTGTGCTTAGTGGCCTTATTTTCCCATAACTTTCAAAACTGACTATTCCCATCTTTTGCCATCTTTGCTAATTTAAATGGTGTGAGATGAAACACTATTGTTGTTTTGATTTGCATTTCCTTTACATTAGTTATTTGGAGTATTTTTTCATGTAGTTGTGAATACCTTGCAATTCTTTTGAGAACTGTTTATATCCTTTAACCATTTATTATAATCAATAATAATAACATTTATATAGCACCTTAAGCTTTGAAAAGAGCTTCCTAATTTTATCTTTTTTTATCCTTAAAACAACCTTAAGTGATAGTTGCTATTATCATCTCTATTTTACGGATGAAGAAACTGAGGCAGACAGATGTTAAAGTGATTTGTTTGGGGTCATACAGGCTGGAAGTTTTGAACAAATCTTCTTGATTCCAGGTCCAGTGCTCTATCAGTGTGCCACTAAGTTGTCTCTCTTGGAGAAGGGTTATTGGGCATTAAACTCTGACACTGAATATGGACACTTGGCAGAAGAGTTCACAACATCATTGTATCAAAAGGTGTATTTAATACAATTCTGTTTGCTCTTCTGAAAAAGATCCTATATAAACTATAGCAACAACTATTGGACATAATTTACATTGATTTATCTAAAGGTCTGATAATGCATCCCTCTAATTACCACACGTGGAATTCAACAATAATTAATTAAGTGCCTCCTATATGCCTGGCACCTTCATGGGGCCCAAGACAAAAACCAAAAAAAGGTCGCTGCTCTGAAGGAGCTTATATTCTACTGGGGGAAAATGGAATGCAAATTTATAGATAAGTAAATGCAAACTACAACCAAATAAATACAAAGTATTTGGGGGTAGGTAGAATAATCAGTCAGGTCCTCATTTAGGATAACTTCCTTAATTGAACCTTGTGAAGGAAGCCAGGGATTCTGAGAGGCAGAGTTGAGGATGTATTGATAGCTAGCATTTAGAGAGTACTTTATAGTTTGCCCACTGCTTTACAAATATGATCTCGACTGATTCTCATATATCAGTTGTTCCATGTTCAAGTCTAACTGTTGCTTCTTGACTCATATTCAGATTTTCTCAGGAGATAGGTAAGATAATCTGGTATTCCTACCTCTCCAAGGATTTGCCACATTTTGTTGATTCACACAGCCAAAGGCTTTAGTGTAGTTTATAAAGCAAAAGTAGATTTTTTTAAAACTCCCTTGCTTTCTCCACAGTCTAGTTTGCAGAATCTTAAGCATAACATTGCTGGAGTGTGAAATGAGCAAAACTGTTTGGTAAATTAAACAATGACTTACATTACTGTGGTTTTGATCAGTTTGCCCCAGATTTGAATAGATATCATTTTATCATTTTTGGGATTATACCCCAGTACTCCTTTTCTCATCCTTTTCTTGACTCCAAGGGTTTGAATTTAGTTCTTCCTTATTTCATGCCCAGGGCTCTTACTCAATGTTGGTAACAATTCAATCAAACAATTTTAGAAACTAGAATTTACAAAGAGGTATAATAGGAACAGTGGAAATATATCATATGATATCAACATGGAAATATATCATCTGCCCAAGAGTCAGGAAGATATAATCCCACACAAATGCATAGAGTTCAAGAGAAAGCAGGCTCAAGCTTAGAGATCACACATAGCCAAGAGATAGTTCAGAGATCTGAGTTGGATGGAAATCTTTTTTTCCTTTAGCAGAATACTCATGATTTTCCCCCTAGAACTCCCTGTAGAGTTCTCAAGCTACCTTTCTTCAGTGGGTCTAGCTTGTTCACAAGTTAGAATACAGACAATGCTGTCTATTAGCCACTGCTCTTCCAGGGAACTGCTATGCCATACATGTGAAGTCTAAAATTTTCCAACCTTTAGTAATAATCTTCTGGTCAAAAAGGAGAGGGAGAAGAGACAGAAGCTTTCATTTCCCCTACCTCTTGAGCAATTCTTTCTCACAAGCTTGGTTGGAGCTGCTGCCACCTAAGTATGGACCACCATTGGAATGGTCAGGTTCAAACTAATTCCTTGTTTTTTTTTTTCCCATGCTCCACAAGATATGAATGAGTCTTCTCAGCCCATGCCAATATACTTGCTGTGTAGTATCACTTCATTCCATCCAATGACTTTCATTCCTTCTAAACATATCAGGAACTTTTCTCCACCTTTGACTGATTAGAGCAAGAGAGTTGCTTTCATGTGATTAAGGTAGATACTTTAAGTGAGGGGAGGCAATTAATTGATTCAAGGAGTCTCCACCACAATGATAGAAAGTGATGTACTCATCACAACTTGGGTTATAGTCCTGTCTCCTACAAATACACCTTGGGCAAGTGCAGTTGGAAGAGTCTGGCTTTAGAGTCAGAGATGTGGAGCTCCCACCATAGTGAGTTTCTCCCAAGCTGTGCCTCTTAGTATCTGTGTGACCTCAGGTCTCTTTTAGCTCTAAATATGATCTTTGCCAAAGCCAGCCCTTCTGGTTTCATTCCCTGGAATTATCCCACATGTCTACCCATATTACCTCCACTTTTCTCATTCCTCAACTCTATACAATCTGTCTTCTGAAATAATTACTCAACAGAAATCTTAATCTCGCACATGATCACTAATATCTTGCAATCACTAAGTCCAAAGACCTTTTCTGAGCCCTTATCCTCTTGATCTACACTGTTGATTGTACTATGTTCTTGGATAATCTCTCCTCTCTGGGTTTTCATTGCTTTCTCTTTCCTCTTACTAAAGTTGGTCAGTTTCTTCTGCTGGATAATCATCTATGGCCTGTTCCTTTACTATTGGTTAATCTTACGTTCTGTCTATCCTAAGACATCTTTACTTTTCTTTCTATATCCTCTCATTGGAATCTTGTCAGGTCCCAGAGGTTGTTACCATCACTTTGCAGGGGATTCCCAGATTCATATATCCAGCCCCAGTCTCTTTTTCTGAGTTCTAGTCCTGCCTAACCAACTGCCTATTGGATAAAGGCTGAAATGATGTGATTATATGTAAATATGGAATTTTGAGAATGTTAATAACAAAAGCAAGACAATAACAATAAGGCATCATATGTGGGCTAAATGAGGATTTTTAACATGCTAATAGATACAAGGTAGATGTGAACTCTCTGCCATCCAAGTAGGTTGTTGATGCTAAGAAGATAGGCAAACAAATTGGGACTTATAAAGAAGTTTGGGGCTTATGAGTAAAATAATGTAATGCTGGAGAGAACCCAGGATGAACTAATTGAGACTGCAGTGGTGAAGGTCAGTCGATCGAAAGGCATTCAAAGCAAGAAGAAAAGAAAGGTAGGCTCAGGGAATTACTGTAGACAAAGTCCAGAACATCCAGCTGAGATTGGGGGTTCTGATGGCTTAAATGACAGCAATTTTCATCTTCCAGAAGAACATTTAGAATCAGTTTGAGAATAGAATGAATTTGTATGAAATTTCCAAAGTGAGGGGCTAATGAGCCAGCCAGTTGAGCCAGGGCAGAGGTAGGGTTATGAGAAGAGAGTCAAGGGAGAGAGGGATGGGTGGAAAAAAGGAGCATATAAACTAAACCAGTTAATGATTGAAACCTGTGCCAAAAACATAACATGCCTGTAATTTACATAATGTGCACACAATTTGCTCATTGGTTTAAAAAAAAATGTTTTGCTCTTTAAAATGGTTGACCACACATGCTATAACACAGTGGGCAGGAAAGAAGTATGCCAGAGAAAAAGAGGCAGGGGGAGGCTATGAAATAATAACAACAACACTAATAGCTAGCATTTATACAATGCTTTAAGGTTTGCAAAATGTTTTAAAATATTATCTCATTTGACACTCACAACCTTTCCAGGTATGTGCTGTTATTATCCCCATTTTACAGATGAGGAAACCAAGGCAGACAGAGGTTAAGTGACTTGTCTAGGGTCACACAGCTAGTAAGTATACAAGGCCAGACTCGACAGAAGTCAGCAAATACTACCACTTTGCTATGTGTATAAAGGTAGATAGTTGGAAGGAATTTAAAATGAATTTGGAAAAGAAAATTAATAGCTTTAAAAAAAAAAATCTGTGTTGAAATAACTTGTTTTCCCCAGGGTAATAAGGTATATAACCTGCCAAAAGAAAGAGTTCTGGCTTGAAGTGTGATAACTCCCTAAAGCAAGTTATTTGAGTGAATTTCCTGCCTTTCATAAATATAATATGCTAATATCAATATATCAAAAGTCAGTAAACTCAAATATCAAATTTTACCTTTTCAGCTGACATTTTTATGTCCTAAGTGCTTTGACAGTTTTGGATTGCAAGGTTTCTGGTCAATAATTGTTTGGTAACCTATGTTTTGCATGATTATCAAGCAATCAGTCAGAATGAAGATAATAATACAGAAAGATGTTGCCTAATAACCAAAGAACTTATACATTACATTAAGTTTTTTTTAATAGCTCTCTGATGTGTATCATAACGTAACCATTTCAAACACGATTTACCTGCTTTTGGAGTAATGATTAATCAGACTAATTCTGGATCTTTTTAATCGGAAAAAATAGCTGCTCACCGAATATAATTTAACATTTTGTCTGTACTACATGCCCAGTAGAGGAGAGGAAGACTCTCAGGGTTTCTGGCCAACACAGAAATAACTGCTATTAACACCCACTCTGAGACATCATAACCCAAAGAATGACCAAGTGAGGCCTGGGCTAGAACCTATTGTTGGCCAATCATTGAGAGCCAGAATGATTTGGGTTTAAGGCATGGTTTTTAAAAATTATAGAATAAATAAATAGGGAAGAGAAAAAAGAAATCTAGCCCATTAACCCCAAGATAACTTTGGCTCTCACGGATCGGCCAACAACAGGTTCCAGTCCAAGCCTCACTCAGTCATTCTTTGGGTTTTGATGGCTCAGAGTGAGTGCAAATAGCAATTGTTTCTGTTTTGGTCAGAAACCCTGAGTGTCTTCCCCTCCCAGACTGATTTTTTTTTTTGACTAAGTAAAGAAGTCTTTTTTTTGCCTCATTTCTTACCTAGCCTTAATTACTGACTGGGCATTACCTCAGACAAACTGAGATCTAGGCAAGGCCATAGCTTATAAAGGCCAAAGTCTCCCACTGCATCCAGGACCATCACCAGTTGTCCTGATCTATATCGTGCCACTGGACCCAGATGGTACTGAAGGAAAGAGTGAGGCTGGCGGCTTTACACAGCTATACCTCACTTAAATCCAATTCACTTTCAAGTCAAGACATCACCTTCTTGATGTCGTTGGTTGTCTTTGAGAATCAAGGACAAACAACAACTATATGCCCCTTGAATGAAAGCAGGACCTCTTTGTTTTTCTCTTAACATATTTGCTACTATCTATCAATTTGTGCTATATATATATATATTTTTTTTTTTTTAAATTTTATTTTGGACTCAAATGCCAGAACACAAATACAGAATAGAGAAAAGAAACAAAAACATAGCATAAACTTAAATATTGTAACTTAAATACAAAGTAAGAAAGAAAAAAAAAGTGCTATATATTTTTAAATTAGAAAATATAAGATAACAAAAATATGCTCATCAAGAAAGGCTAGTATACCAGATAAATACATCCCTCTTCTCATGCTGATTACTTGTCTGCATATCCAGATCCCAAATTCAATCAATTCTCATCTTACAGATCCCAGACATGTCAGAGGCTTGGGTGATCAAACCTTTCTAGAAATCAAAAGTAACTTGATGTCATTTCACTATAATAACGATTGAGACAAAAGCTGATGAGAAGAGCAACAAGGAACAATTCACTGGCATGGAAATGTGGAAGAAAAAGGCTAGACCTCCTAGGATTAGATGGTTCAATGGCAATTGGCTCTTATTGCTCTGTGGAGGTCTCAAAAATGCTCTCAATAAATATCTTTAACCTGACAAATGAGGAAAAGATATACTACTGAGGCACTCAAGATCTAAACAATGATATCTCACTGACTATCTCAATACACCTTAGCATATTATGGCTGAATTACCAGAGCTTGACTAACCATCATTCTAAATGCTCTAAATTCTTGCTAATGATATTATCTTAACTCACATGATAGCAAATGAAACTATTTAGCTTATAAAGTTCCTGGGGAATAGAATCCTGAAAGAAACCTCATGCAATTTCATAGCTGTGTCTTTGGGATCAGAAGTTTAAACTATAGACAACAACGTAAAGGATGCTAAGATACCACATATCAACATTGTAAGTAAAGTAATGGGGTTGGTTTGACAAGAACAATACGGAGAGAAATGATTTTATTTATTCTGTGACATCATCAGCACCATAAGAAGTCTCAGAGACAAAACAAAGAGATGGACACCTATAGAAGACTGAGTTGTCATTTGTCAGGTTAATAAGAGACCTGAAATTCCAGGTGGTAAAAGGCAAAAACTAAGACTAGATCAATGACAATTTCTTTGATCCAAATGACCAAATCTAGTGCTGAAGGATATATATGGATCTGTACCCAAATGATCACAGCACCATTAAAAATGAAGGTATTGCTCAATGAATTAGATAGTTGGATAGTTATTAAGAAGTAATCTGGATTTGTCCATCTCACCCTCAGTTTCTTTTATAAATTGCTTTTTTTCTTGATTAACAAGCATTTATTTTCTTTCCCTTTTCTCTCCACACCAATAAAAATGAAAAAAAAAAAAAAGATAAAACAAAACCCCTGTAACAATTTAAGTCAAGCAATACAAATTCCCATGCTGGCCATGTCCAAAAATGTTTCATTCTATATATTTAGTCCATCATCTTTCTATTAACAGGTGAGTAGTATTCTTCATCGACTCAATCCTCTGGAATCATATTTGGTCATTTCATTGATCAGAGTTCTTAAGTCTTTCAAAGCCTTTCATTTTTACCATATTATTGTTATTGTAAATTGTTCTCCTGGTTCTACTTGAATCATTCTCCATTAATTCAGACAAGTTTCCCAGGTTTCTCTGATACTGTCCCCTCTTCTTGTTTCTTTCTTTCTTTTTTTTGGAGGAGGGGAAGGCAAGGCAATTGGGGTTAAGTGACTTGCCCAAGGTCACATGGTTAGTTTTTTCTGTTCAGTGTCTGAGGCCAGATTTGAACTCAAGTCTTCCTGACTCCAGGGCCGGTACTCTATTCACTGTGTCACCTAGCTGCCCCTCCCTCTCTCATTTCTTATAGCACTAATATTCTGTTAAATTCACATGGCATATTTGTTCAGTCATTCCAAATGAAAGGGACTACCTCAGTTTAAGGTTTTTGCCGCACAAAAGGAGATGTTCTAATTTTTCTTTTTGTACAAATAAATCCCTTTCCTTTTTCTTTAATCTCTTTGGAGTGCAGGTCTAATCATGGTATTATTGGGTCAAAGGGCCTGGGCAATTTAGTAATTTGGGGGGGAAAGTTCTAAATTGCTTTCCTAAATGGCTGGATAAATTCACAGCTCTCCTTGTACCTCCTATTTCAAGTCAAACTTAATATTAAATAGTAAGATAAACGTGATAGTCCAGAGCTGGACAAATCTGTCTGTAGGTTGTTTTAGTAATACTATTCATAGGGTAGCAATGGATGACTCTAGCTAACATCAAAAGTTGTACTTTTTATTACTTCTTATAGACTGGCATAGTTACTTATTACTTCTTATAGAATGGGATAGTTAAAGTTGATAGATACAAAAAGAATATGTGATTAATGTGACCAGAACATCAGGTTTCTGCTGAGAGTTTTTAAAAATGCCATTCAAATTTCAGTTTCCTCCCATAGCACTTATAACCAATTGTTCATATAAAATTTTGTCTGAAGACCCACATTAAAGATATTCTTAAAGATATAACATCCCTCATTACTGATCTTGAATTCTATATTTCCTAAGATAATGATAGGAAGTATCTTCTTTACATGAGGCTCTTTATTAGTTAGAAAAAAGTAAGTCAATTAAAAATATCAATAAAAATTTTTTCCATACATATACCACATTATATAAAACTTTTAAAAAGCAATGTGTTTTATTGTTATATGGAATCGATAGCTTCAAAATATAATGATCAAACCCTAAAACCTGACTTTTTAAAATATACAAAAAGCAAGAAATTAAACATCTATTAAAAAGATGGTTATAAATAAGGAAATACAATTTTTCCTTATGTGAACAACCATTTTCTTCTTGCTCTCCTCAAGAGCCACCTGATTTTATAACATTAACCTTTCTTCTAATATTGTCGTGTTGGATCAACTATTATAGAACTCTTCACCTATCTATTTTCCTTTTTAAAATGGGCAAGAGGAATAAGCTGAAATGGGAGGAGGAGGTCAGATCAATAACACATGGCCATCTCAGTACCCCACGAGTTGGTCTTTTCTCTTCTGGCAGTACCCATAGATTTCCTGGGGCACAAGAAGCTCTTTCTTCCTCACAGATTACAACTTCTACCTCAGTGAAAGAGTTTCATTGCTATTAAACAGCTTCACAGGTTCATTGGTCCTTTTCCATTCTTTCCTTCTGTGTTCCTTTCTTTGACCTTCCAACCTCCTGCCATAGTTGGGATTTCCCTCTGCTTCTTCAGATTTCTTTCTTTTCCACTTTGTTTTCCTTTTGAAGCACTTCTGTTCTTTCAAGGATGCTTTACTATTTTTAATTTTTAAAATATAACTTATTTATTTATTTTTAGTTTTCAACATTCACTTCCATAAGATTTTGAGTTTTAAATTTTCTCTCTCTCCCTAAGATAGCATGCAATCTGATATAGGCTCTACTTATACATTCATATTAAACATATTTTCGCATTTGTTGTGATGTAAAGAAGAATTAGAACTAATGGGAGGAACCACAAGAAAGAAAAAACAAAACAAAACAACAAAAGAAAAGGAGAGCAAATAGCGCGCTTCCATTTGCATTCAGACTCCAAAGTTCTTTCTTTGGATATGGATAGATGCTTCAGTCTTTCTGATAATCCAAAGAAAGAGGAGTCATTTTCTAGTCCAGGGTCCTCTAGGTCCTCAAATGTGGCCCTTTGACTGAATCCAAACTTCATAGAACAAATCCCCTTAATAAAAGGATTTTTTCTGTGAAGTTTGGATTCAGTCAAAGAGTCACGCTTGAGGACCTAGACAGTCATATGTGGTCTAGAACCCCTGTTCTAGACCTTTCACAATCTCTGCTAGTAGAGAGACCTTCCATTTTGTGTGGTTCTATGAGTATGGGCAGAAACACAAACATACCACATTTGCCTTTTCTATTTGCAGAAGACTAAGGTCTGGGGCTCCTGTAAATAAAGAGTTAGCTAACAACTTAATAACTGTGCAGGGGCAGCCTGGGGTGGTAGGGCCTCCTCAATGAGACTTGATCTTTAGTGAACTTGCCCTCCTGTCATTATTGTTTGTTGCTGTTATTTTGGTTGAAACTTTCCTGGCCTTTTCTTGCTAAATGAAACTACTTGCTTGGGAGATTGATTGAGCAATTAACAAGTTTCTATCAAAACCTTAAAGCCTAGTACCACCTCCTCTCACCATGCTATCTCAAAAGCATTTTCTAAAAAAATAGAATTAAGAAGAAATCCATAGTCTTCATTTCTTTCCCAGGCATCACGCGATCACAAATTTAGATCTGGAAGAGATCTTTCTTTCCAAACCATTCATTTCACAGGGGAGAAACTGAGACGTAGAAAGATTCCATGACTAGTCCAAGGTCACAAGTTATCTGACTCCAAATGCAACACTGTTCCCCATAGGTTCCCAAAGTGGGTGATACCACCCCCAGAGAGGGATTGCTGGGATAATTAGGGGGGGTGGGAGTAGTAGCCTTAGGTGCAACTGGGAGGCATTGAATAAAAATAAGGGGGTAGTGGAAACATAAGGAAAGAAGAAAAGATAAGAAAATTTTGAAAAACCATTTGTACTTGTTTCTTCTGTTGTATAACAGAGTTAAAGTTGTAGTGATTACATCATTTTCCTAATGAACACACAAAATGCAAGTTAAAATGATCAGTGGTCAAGTCTGCTAACAGGTCTTAACAAGCAAGTGTTGGCAGAGAGCATGTTGAACACTGTTAGAAAGTCCAGCATGCATCGGCAGGAATAAGTATGTGTAATGACTTAGTTACAACATGATATTATATGGTTACATGACGCAATATTGTGTTGTCAAAATTTCAATTCAGGAAACTCCCCACAAATTTACAATAAATTATTCAATTTAAGGTGTGTCATTTAAAAAAATATATATGTTATATATTTTTAAATGACACAAATTTCAAAAAAAGAGTTAAAGAAAGTAGGTTATATTATAAATTCAATAGGATTTAGGGGCTATGCACACATTGTTCTATGAGAAAAACAACTAATTATTTATTGACCAACTATGGAAGAATAACCCATTTGCATATTGGGGACACTCTCTTCCCCCAAAAGGAAAGAAATAAATGCTGAGAGAAAGGCTATATAAACCATGAATGATATTATTTCAATTAGAACTTGTGGCACCCTTTACTATTTTCCATACAATTTTCATGAAAAACTTTAATTTGATCTTAAAAATTGTTGAAGTGTTATGTGGTGATTTTTTTGTTTGACTTTGAAGTTCTGGAATTTTGCACTCAGTTATGTTAAATATCTCCCCTAAAGTATCCAGGGATTCATATATTCTTCAAAGACTCCTAGACTACAAAGGATTACCTAGTATAAAATTCAGTTCTGCTCTTCTCACTGGTTTTGCTCAAATGAAAACAAAAGAGCAATCATTCACCTGAAACAATTTTGGGTGAATCCAAAACAAGGACAGAATAAAACAAAGTTTTTCTGTTAAAAATCATTACATTTTTGTAAGAGTCTGTTAAGAATGTGGAGATAATGAGTTGTGGGATAAACTTTACTTACATTGATGCTGATGACACAACAAAAGTTCTAGGGAATCATTAAAGGAAGTGTTACCATTATTATGTCCTGAAAATGTATTAGTTTCCTCTTTGCCTAAGTCCTCAGCACAAATACAGCACAAATGTATATAAGCATGAATAGATAGATAAGAATGGCTCTAATCTTGATATAGCAACTAACCAATACCACTTTTTTGAATTTTCTACAAAGCCTTTAAAAATATTTATTTTAAACAAATATCCACAAGAGATATTTTACATTCTAAATTTCTTCAGTATTTTTTTAAATATGGCCTTCATATTTTTACCTATATCTCTACATATAACAATATTTTTTTCTTTGGCCTAGACCTGTAATTTCATTAATATAGGGAGCTCATTAAGTTGTATCAGTACAAAGAAGCTTCTCCATAACTTCTATCTTAAGAGAGTAGCCTAAGGCACTTGCCCTGTGGTCATTCACTGAGTACAGCTATCCTACTAATTAACATAAATGACAGAATAGAAATTTTTTTTAAAAAAAGAAGGTAAATGAGTTTATTTTATTCAGATGAATAGTTTAGAAGTAAACTAGTCTCAGAAAGATATTTTGATAAATTTTTCTGCAATCATCATATTTAGCCACTGCAAATCTGACTATAATAGTAAAGTCAAAGTATGTAGAACTTATGGAAATTAGGTAGCCTGTTGTGAATACATAATATATGTATTCATTTCATATTAGCAAGCAATAGTCATATATATATATATATATATACATATACATGCATACATTCATACACACATATGAGTGTGTGTATATATTCACACATGATAGGTGGGTAGAAATGCCAGAATATAGAACATCAACTCTAGGGAAGAGTTTCAAGGCAATACTACTAGTCTATGGACCAAAATCTCAATTTCTTCATTTTGTTTCCTTTTCCAAATCTAGGAAAACTGATAAGCAGAGTGGCATGAGGGAGTCAGTTGAGGCGCTGTTAATTTTTTAGTGTGAGCGTTTACAACTCAGAAATTGGCTTGTTTTATTTTTTGTTGGTGGCGCTTCCAAGAGGCTGTAGCATGCAGCCACACCACAGTAAAACCAATGGGCTAAAACAGGTTGAGGGTTAAGTGACAGGCCTTTAATCTGTTAGTGAGTTGAGGGTGGGGGATGGTGGGGTATCTATCCTAGGCCTGTGAAGACTTCCCCCAGTGGAATAGGTGGATGAGAACAATTTATTCCAGTGGTCAGGAAGGTGGCTAAAGCAGGTGTTGTAGATGGTCAGGTATCCAAGAAACCAAGGTCATCCACTGCATCCTTGGCCATCTACAGTCATCTTGATTTTTGTCTTACTATTGGACTTTGATGACCCTGGAAGAGAGAGTGAGGTTGCCAACTCGGTGCAACTCTACCTCACTTAAATCCACTTCACATTCAAATCAAGACATCACCTTGTGATGTCATTGGTCCTCCTTGAAAAGAAAGACCACCACCACCACCAACAACAATGGACTTGAGAAAGTGATGAAGAAAATATTATGTAGATTAAACTTTCAAGTGCATCCTTGGTACATTTTTTTTTCTGGAAAGCCACACCTGGATAGGCAAGTGCATCTTTTTCAAAATTAATAGAAACATCCCCCAAAAGGATTTTTCAAAGGCAGTATTAACATTGCATAATGTGAAAATCAATGCAGTCTTGTTAATATGCTATTTTTTTTAAGTATCTTATTTAAAATTACCAGGCCATATGATTCTTTCCACTTATCAATATTATACCAGATAATGTACACAACTAAAGTAAACATTAATATCCTGGAGAGGAAAAGCATATTACTGCAAGTGGGTCTTCTGCTTTCATTAGTATTCCTATACTTTCCAAGTCTGACTTCTGTCAAGTCAGCTAATTTTTTAAGACCTAAGTCTCTGAGGACTCATGTTAATTTGTACAGCTGATGTAATGCATACCTTAAAAATATCTAATATAGCTACAACTCCAAATGAAAGGTAGAAATGCTTTCTTCTGTTGAGTGTTTCAAGTATGATTAACGAAATTAGAAAGTACTAGTATAATTTGGCAGCTAGGTGGCACAGTAAATAAAGTACCAGGCCTGGAGTCAGGAAGACTCATCTTCCTGAGTTCAAATCTGGCCTCATACACTTACTAGCTCTGTGTCCCTGGGCAAGTCACTTAACCCTGTATGCCTCAGTTTTCTCATCTATAAAATGAGCTGGAGAAGGAAATAGCAAAGCACTCCAGTATCTCCACCAAGAAAACCCTTAAATGGGGTCACAAAGTATCAGACACAACTGAACAACAACAGTATAATTTAAGTAGGTATCTAACTCTTTTGAAGACACTTATTTAAAGTCTTGTATTGGCTCCTAAAAAGACCACGGTAAAAAAAAAAAGTGCATGCCACTAAAAATGCAAGGTGTATGGGGAACAACCTATAATTTGTACAATTAATGCTGAATAGTTTACACTAAGCTAGCAGCTGCCACCTCAAGTGTTAAGCACTCCGGAAATGATGCCTGAAACAGGAAGGTTGCAGCATGTTATGAAGATCTTGGATTTGGTTCATCAAGTTGGATATGCATTTGGATTAACTTCACCTGTTTCTTTGGCTGTAAGTGAAAGAAGTTTCCTTTGCTTTAAAGTTGGAGGGATTGGGGGAGAGAGAGAGAAGAAAAGCTTTAACATAACATCATTTCAAAAAAGACCATGTGGCCAAATGTTTGCAGTTTGACAAGAGTGCAGACTTCATTTGCAGTGAGATACTGGAAATTTGGAGGAAGCTGCCACATAGCCTCAATTATTTATGAAAATTTTGAAGAGAGTTTAGGAAACAGCTAATCTGACTAATTAGTTTGTTTAACCACTTATGAAAAATTATATCCCCAGCCTCTATTCAAGCCCCCAAATGGGATGTCTGAAAGCACTTCCGTAAAAACATGTTCTCCCAAGTTCGGTACCAGAAAAAAAAAAAAAAAAAGAAACTTCTAACTGTATTTTAATACATCTTAAACCTTTTAATCCTGAGGTCACAAACAGCTTCCAGACACCCGGCCCATTATCTTCCTTCATATCTCTGCCAAATAAAGGCCACTTGATGCTGTCTCAAAAAGTGATAGTTCTCTCTCCATGCCATAAATTTTCATCTGAAGCTATTTTGCCTTAATTAGAATTTTAAAATGGGTAAATTTTACAGTTAAGTAACATGTCTGTCACCGTGTCTCTCTTCTCCAGGAGAAGCAGTAGTATCACATTACTAGACTTCACTAATATTATTGAAGAGATCACAAGCATGCCCACCATTTCTACAGATTTGTAATACCTCAAACATCATGAAGACTCAATAATTAGTGACTCAAAGGAGAGAGCCCTGTGGGAGGGGAAGAGTGCAAATCAAACTAAGAAAATTCTATTCCCACATATTGGCAGGCAATCAATGGAATGTGAAGGAATTTTCTAAATGTCTTCTGTGAAGCCAAAAACTGAGATCAATCACCATAAAGCACTTAAAAGCTGTTTGACTTTGGTGGTGGCATGTTGTTTTTAAATACTACATTAAGAATTATCTAGGCTTTTCCCACAAACTGCAAACATCAAATACCAGCCACTTACTCCCTGCTGTTTCGTGAAGTTTTAGAAATAACAAACGAAATTTCACTAAAGCACCTCCCCTGATGGGCTATGCCCTGCTGCCCAAAGACCAGCAAATAAATCTTCAAGTGTATCACTTTTAAAAAGTCTATTGCATAGCTTGCAGAAAATGTAGGTGTTTGTAGGTAACCCAGGTAAGGCCAGTGAGGAGGTTTCTGGAATTTAAATATGCAAGACAGAATAATAGTTTGGTTAAAATGATAATTTTTAAAAACAGAGATCAAGATTTAGTGAACTAAAGAGCTCTTCTTTCTTCCTCTTGCCTTTCCTTAACCTCTACAGCAAATAAAAGTTGCTTTTTTCCTCTTCCAAAAGGCTGACATGTTAAGAATCTGCTTTTGCTTTAGAGTCTATGACTTATTATTTCCTGCACCGGACTCTGGTATAGGAGTTACACATTTCTGAGACCTGCACTTCCACATGGTCCTTGTGTCAATCCTATAGCTCCCTTTCTGAGTTGGATCTCCATTAAAATTACTTGAATGAAATTGTTACTACCTTCAGTTTCCATAGCTAATAGCAGTTGAGAGAACCAAAAAAAACCCTAGTAAATATAACCAAAAGAAAATGATATCACTTTTGCATGAACAGGATTTATCTGTTTCGTTCAAATTTCGTGTAGGGCTTTTGAAATTGTAATATTTTGAAAAAACTTCTTGATTTGCATTAGATTACATTTTGGAATAAATATATTTGTTAAAAAGAATAATAATCATGGTGTCCTGTAGCAAATCAGCTAAATTTGTTACAGAGACATTTTCTGAGTGACTCTAAATTCAGTTTCTAAAATGTATTTATAATTTATTATATATTATATTTTTATGGTATAATTTATCATAACATTTTATATGCTATTTATAATAAATGCCAACACCTTGCTGTAACACCTCTGTAGTGAGTGATGTAGTTCATCTTTTAGACCAAGGATCAGATATGGAAGAAACATTTTTAAAACCCTGCCTTGTTTTCATATTAACATTTTCATTTTAAGAAACAGTTAACAAACAGTTAACAAACATTTCAAAAATGAAAGGGTATAACTGAGCAAGCAGGATTTGGGGCCATTCAAGCAGTCTAATACTTAAGCTTGAACTAAAAAATAAATAGGGGAAAAAGAAAGTCATTACATAAACTTTTTAAAAGTAGAAATAACTCAGTAGACTTAAGAGCATAGAAAGTGGCAAAATCCACTGCCTACAAGCAAAGCACTGTCAAAATTTTAAAGCTTATTTACATAACTTAGTGATTTTCCATTACCATTCATCAAAAGGAATTGAAGTTTTCATAATTACAAGTTCCATGATCTAAAATAATACTACTTTGTGAAGAAAAAAAAAGGGCAGAAGGAGGGATACATTTTATGTTGTTTCTTTCAACAACAATATTCTACATATTGTACTTAGAAGGATTTTCAAAAAACTGTAAAAGTGACTCTAGGAGTTGATCAGTATCATTGGATCTTGCTAAAGGGGTTGTCAGACTGGTATGCAATAGGTTAATAAAGACAAAGCTTCAGTTTTTTGCTTCACCCTTTACTTTATCAGTAGCATCTCTTTTTTCCGCAGACCCTTACATACTTCCCCACTACTAGCCCAATGGGGAAAAAAAAACCTCATACATTAACCAACTCTGAAAATTGCTCTGACACTTGAATTAACTATAGATTTTAAAAGTTTACATATAATTACTTGGTTTCATTTTTAAAATAAATACAAAAATTCATGAAAATTATTTTTCTTCTAATTCAAGGAATAATCTAGTTGTGCTCTGGATAGAGTGTTGCCAAAATTACAACATAACTAACATTTAATCATTTAAGAGAACTCACATACCAATCAGTGTATATGGCCTATTGGAATGTACTTAATAAAATTTAGCTTGCTGTCTCAGCCTCTACCGGGAAAGTATCTGAACCATGATCTTTACACATTGAAAGATATATATGCCTCTGTGTGTGTGTGTGTGTGTGTGTGTGTGTGTGTGTGTGTGTGTAAAATTCACTACATATTTAACAAATATGGACACACAAATTAACTGTTCCTTCTCTAATTTCCCAGTTTTGTTTCTTTACTGAGTGGTAAAGAGAACACTAACAAGGCAAAGTATAAAATAATTTTAGATTATATATTACTATGAGAATTGGTAAGTAACTCTTATACTATCCCCAGGTCTATGAATACAGAACTTTCTTATCAGCCAAAAAATCTGCTTACATTACCTTCCAGCATAAGATTGTAATTCAAATAAACTCAACATGATTTAAATGCATTCATTCAAAGTTTACATTCATAAACGTGTGGGCTCCCGTAGTTTGAAATGCAGAATTACCATTGCAAGCACAAAGAACAAAGCTGGATGTTAAATTATTCTTACCAAAATAAAAAACACACATGTTTAAAAACAAGAACAAATGTACTTACTACCTTTCAGCCTAATGAAGAAACTTCACTCGAAGATCTCTACAGGCTCGCTTCCCCAGGCTATCTGATTTGCAAATGATTGCAGAGGCAGTCCAGTAGCGGCAAGAGCAGCAGCCACACAACAGAAAGGAAAAGTTGGCTAGAGCTGCCCTTACAATGCCTGGAGACTAGGCTGAATGACAAGCACATGCAGATTGCCTTGAATTAGGCATGTTAAGGGGCTGGAACTTCCAGTGTTTGCTCTCCTATAGGACAGGAGAGTTTTTCTCCTACTTAACCCCTAGGGGCAAGGTCTTAATAATGGTAACAGCTGGCATACTGAGAGGCTTGATCCTAGCACAAGGTCAGCAAGTCAGGATATGAAGGTGACATGTAATTTCTAGCCTCTTCCTGCTTCTACAGGGAAGCTGCACAAACTGCTGTTTTTAGTTATAACCTTCTTTGATCTTTTTGATTTAAAGTTGCTTAGCTGAGTAAAGTCATGTTAGATGATCTTATTCTTTTGCTTGCTTAGACTGACTTTAAGTGTTACAGACTGGGTTTTCTGGGCACTTAAGGCACTACATTTACATGATATAAATCAGTTGCTTGTTTCCGTACTTCAGGGATACTTGTGTTACAAATAACTCATATTCATAATTTCAGGGTGGAGCATTTACAAAATAAAATATGCTATTTTTGAAGGAGTACCTTAACTGTCTGTAAGAAGGAAGGAATTGGCAAATAAGTTATAATTGAATTCTTTCTAGAAAATAATGTTAAATTTATCTTCCATTGATTAATCTGTAAATTTAGAGCCCTGTTAATTCCAGAATTATTAAAAATCCTATAACCACGGAATTTAAAAAAATCCTTTAATAACCCCAAAACAACTGCTCTGAACTTAGAATTGATATCAATAGCAAATGGGCAATAATTCAGATACTCAAAAATACTAAGAAATGTAATCAGCTTAATAAAAATTACTGGGCAAATCAGAGGCTCTATGCAAAAAAGAGATTGGCTCCACATCTCACAGCATATAAACTCGAACTGAATCAGCATTTAAGCATTTTAAAAATTATTTTGGAAAACTGGAAGAACAAATAATAATATATTTATTTGTCCCAGCTATAGAGGAGGAGCATTTTTATTAGTAGATGAAATCACTGGATACAAAATCAATTATTTTGATTTTATAAAAGGATCTTTGCACAACAGAAAACAATGTCTTTAAAATTAAAATAAAAAGAAAGATTGGGAACAATATATGAAGTAAATGTTCTAGACATGGGCCTGCTACCAGTAAGGGACAGATGCATATGTATAAAATGCACAATAATACACACTCTGCAATAAAGCAGTGATCAAATGAAATGCAGTCAATTTAAGGAAGATATACTAACTGTTAATAACTCAATGAAATGATGCTGAAAACCAGAGAAACATAAATCAAAAAAAAATTTAATATACCACTTTAAACCTATTAGAATTGCAAAAAAAAAAAAAAAAGAGAGATAAATTCCAAAGTTAACAAAATTTTTGTGAAATACCTACTTTAATATAGTGTTACTGGGAACGTGGACTGAGGCAAACATTTAAGGAATAATATGTAAATAAGACTCATAAAATGTATCAGACCTTTTGACCAAGTGATTCCAATCCACAAAAAACTCTTGAAAGGAAGAAATGACTTTTCTATACAAAAATATTCATGGCTACTCTATAGCTTTCCAAAAAGTTGGAAACAATTTATCTATTCTACAACTGGAAGATGGCTGAATAAGCACATTAATAAAATGAATATTACAGCACCAAAAAAGAGAAAAATATGAAACATATAAGAAAATGCTTTTTAAAAAACTACACAAGCTGTAACAGAGTTGAAAGCAACATTAACAGAACTACATATACCTTGACTACAACCCAGAAAAGGAAAAGTTCAAGGACAAGGATAAAAGACTGAAGAATTTAGATGAGATGTGGAAGGTGACATCAAACATAAGCATATTGCTTGATTGATTCTTGGTTTTGTTAATTTTTTTGGTTTAGGCTTGTTAAAAGCTTAGGGGACTTGGGTAAGATTTTATACTTTGTTTAATGTCCATATTTGAGTTTTTGTTGACATTATATATAATAAAAATTAAATGTCATAATTTAGTTAAATTAGAAAATTTAACTAACAGCTGCTACTGACCAAGATGATATATATAAAGGGCTCTAGAGACCTAAAAATTTTATATAAATGCTAGTTATTATTGTGAAATTATGAAAATATTTTGGTAGGCTTTTTAAAAAAACTATCTGCAGAAAAAAATGTATAAGTAGATATTTACTATGGTGGGGTGGCGGGGGAACCACTCTAATTTCAGACTTTGAAGTCTTTAAAATATTACTGCAAGCACATGAAATTCTTAAGACAAAAGGTTTTAGTCCAAAGTCTGCCTCCAACATGCTATGTCATCTTGGGCAAGTAATCTTCCTGCAACCCCACCTCCACCCTTTTTCCCCTCTCTGAAAAATGAAAGCGTTGGACTTGACGATCTTCAAGCTGCCTTTGAGCTCCAAAACTTATCAATTATTGGATAGATTCTCAGGTCCTTTCCAACTCTGAGGCACCAGGATCTTCAAATTAAAATGAGGCTACTCATTCATCTTTGGTGACTTCTCTAATACTCTGGTTTATAGTAAAGTTATTACTTCCATCCTTGCATATATGTTAACATTACATACAAAGAAATGTAATGTGAATTTTTCTGAAGTTACAGCTTTCAAATCATTGGAAATAAGTTAAATCTCTTCAAATAAATTCTAGAAATGAAAATCTAAAATCTGCACCTCATATAATTTACATCACTAAATTAAACATTGCTTCAGATAACAAAAATAAATTATGATAGACTCTTGGGTACATATAAGAATTATACAGTTTAAAATATACTTTTGATTTTTCTGTTAAACATTATACGCTGCCACCTATAAATAACAAATCAGACTTCCAATCCTATTAATTTCTTATGTTTTTTCTCTTTAAAAACTCATAGACTAAATATCTTAGCTATTCTTCATATAATGCTATGGTCATACCTACTCTTTTACCTTCCAGAGTTATATAAAAAATACTGTCAAAATTTTTTCAGGTCTTATTATCTATCTACCTTTTTTTCTTCTGCTGTGGTAGTAGAACAAGAAGTGCCATTACTGGAAAAGAAAAGCCTGGCTTTGAATCTTGATTTTACCATTAACTTGCCTTGTGACTTTGAACCAATCACTTCACTTCTCTGGGGTTGTTTCCTGAAAAATGTAGGGGCTGGACTATGTAACTTCTAAGATCCCTTCCAAGAACAACACTGTATGATTATATGATCATTAAAGAGATTGGAGAAAGGGTGATGCTAGAGCCGACTCTGTTGGTTAAATTTAATGTGCTGTACATATCTTTTTTTTTTTAAATTTTATTATAGTTTGCATCATTCATTTCCACAAGATTTTGAGTTACATATTTTCTCCCCCTCTTTCCCCCACCCACCACCCCAAAACAGCCATCCCAGTGTGTCCCCCCTACCCCAGTCTATCCTCTCCTATGTCATTTTTCGGTAGGGCAGGATGGATCTCCCAACCACAGTGCCTGTGTATCTCAAGTTCCAGTTGGATGTAGTCAATAATAACAATAATAATTGCACATATATATATATACATAGATACACATTCATAACATTTGATTATGGAACTCCAGATTCCA
>CM053586.1:265334481-265350506 GCA_028646515.1 Pseudochirops corinnae
TCATTTGAGTTAATCTATTTTTTAGGGTGTTAATTTCTTCAGTCAGATTGCTGACTCTCTTTTCATGATTTTCGTGCAACATTCTTATTTCTCTTCCCAATTTTTCTTCCAGTTCTCTTATTTGGTTTTCAAAATCCTTCTTCAGCTCATCTCTAGCTTTAAGGCAATCTTTATGTTTATTGGAAGCCCCTGGTGGGAGAGCTCTGTCTGCACTGTCCTCCTCCCTCTCTGCCTTGGTCTTTCTTTTCCCCAAAGAAGGAATCTAGGGTTTGGTTGCTATTCTTACTTTCCTTCTTATGCTTATTCCTATTCATGGTTGGTCAGTCCGTGTTTTTTTTTTTAAATCTCTGTGGGGCTCTACTTCCAGAGGGGAAAGCTCTGTCCCAAATTGCTGGGGTCCTCCCAGCTGCCGTAGCTCTCAGGGAAGTGCTGGGTCCCTCCCCCACTTCTGGCTCACTGAAGGAAAAAGGACCACAAGACCAAAGCCCAAGACCACGATCCAGATCCAGGCCGCTCAACGCGAGAGCACTTGGCCTCTGAATGATCGCTTGGTCCCCCTGCAGTCTGCAGGCTGAGGGCGCTGAAGCTACAATGTGGAGGCGGGTACAGAACCTCTGCCTTTCGCTTCTCAGCCCTGGAGGTGTTTTGGCCAGACCACTTTTCTTCCATGACCTTGCAAGCTCCACTGACCTAATTCTGAACACTGCTGCAGCTGCTGCCAATCTGCTCACCAGAGGCTCCAGCCAGGGCTCGGCTCCTCTCGTCCAGCTGCCCCCGGGGCTCAGCCAGGGCTTCAGGCCAGGCTGCTTTCGGTTCATAGTGCTGATATGGTTCCTCGTAGCCGAGCTGACTTTAGTGAAAAAGTATTATTTGTGTGCATTTTGGAGTTCTAGGATTAGTTTAGAGTCATATTTTATGGGTATTTTGGGGTGGCTATGTGAGAGCTACGAAATGTTGCTGCTCCTACGCTGCCATCTTGGCTCTGTCCCCAGTAATCTTCAGCTAGGTTTCTTTCTGCTATCTCCTTATCTCAGGTACCAACTCTCCAGTGCAAATGTCATTTTCCTTAGAGAAAACAAAAACAAAATAAGAATTGTGCAGCACTACTGTCTCTTTGTTGTCAGTTGTCATTGGTCCAATCCAGGCAAAGTTCTATCTTTTCTTTCATCCCCCTCTCCCCAAAATGGCAGAACAAAGCCCTTTTACCATTTACCATTCATAACCAGTTTTAGCTCATTCAGAGCTTTAGCACTCCTGACATTTTTATCTGTCAGTGCCATGCTGTTTAAAATCATCCTCTTTATTCATCCTTATTTCCATCTTCTGTAAATCTTTTAAAAATCTAAGTTAGTTTGTGAATTCCCTGTGCATTCATGACAGTCTCTTCAGAAAATTCTCATTTTCCCTCACTCATCAGAATTGCTTGCCTCAGTGTCTTGAGAATTTCATTTTTGTGAGTTTCCCATTTTCCTTGGAGAATTCTGCTTTCTCATGACCTTGCCTCTTCAGCCCACCTTTTGTCCCTGCTCAAATTCATTTTCAACTACTAAGACAGATTGGATCTTGGGAGTAAGTTGGGTCATTTGAACCCCATGTCAGACAGACCTTATTAATGACAGAAGGCTTTGATTTCCTTAAAAGCATAGAAATCAAAAGAGAAAGACCTAATTTTTTGCCTGTAGGCATTCTGCTTGGCTTATGTTGCTTGGGTATAGTAGTTATAATTAAAAGAGCTATTGACCTGTCTTTATTAGAGGAAGGTTCTAGCCACTATTCCCAAGATGAATGAAGATGATATGGTTTGGCTGACTCTGAAAAGATAAATTACAGAATTACAGAATTACAGAAATAGAAGACGATCATGAGACTAGTAAAGCAAAGTGCTAAATAAGATCATGTGGAGAGAATAGCAGAGATCTCCTGGCAAAACCAGCAAGAACTGCAGAACAATGTGCCTGGTAGAGAATCCATGCCCTGTAAGGAGCAGGCCTAGGGAGAGCTGTGTGGTGACATCACCAGAAAACACCAATCACATGTGGGCCTTTCCAGTATTTGGAGCTCTCATATGTGATATGTGATTACAATTCATGCTCACTATTCCCACTGATGGTGTTTATATTTGCAAAATTGTCACCTATGTTTATGGAAGAATGTTCTACTGCAAACCTTTTTACCATCTACTATTTCATTAAATGTCTTTGCTTGGAAATAATCGTATCCTTTGACTGACAACAGAACAAGTTAGGGCTCAAGAGCTATCAGATTAAGTGGATATGGACACAGAGATTACCTTGAATCTAGGGATGTCTTGGGTGTAATATCATAAAATATCAAAAACATTTAAAAGGAAATAGCAGTTACTGGACAGTATCACTGATGTACTGGCATTTTAAAAACTTTGAAAGAATTTGATTCAGAATATTATTGATTATTTTTGTTTGTTGCTCAATCTCTTTCAGTCATGTCTGACTCCTTGTGACTCTATTTGGGGATTTCTTGGCAAAGATATTGGAATGGTTTGGCATTTCATTCTCCAGCTCACTGGACAGATGAGGAAACTGAGGCAAACAGGGTTAAGGATCACACAGCTAAGAAGTGTCTGAGGCCAGATTTGAACTCATAACTCAACTTCAAGCCTAGTATTCTATCTACTGTACCACCTAGCTGCCTGAAAAATACTTTTAAAACGCCATAAGAGTTTGAGGTTCACAATGTCAATGAACTATCCTCTTAGGCTGAGTGGGCATGGCCACATTTGCCTCTGCAGTTTGCTTCTACGGGAAATTTATCAGTGCCCTGGTTACTCCCATCTCTTTGACTAGGAAGTCCATTCTCAGACTCTCTTCTTTCAGGCTATAAGAATAAATACCAGAATTCTATATTTCTCTGCTCCAAGGCCTTCTTGGAGAAGAAATCAAAAACCACTCTAGTATCTTTGCCAAGAAAACCCTAAATGGGGTCATGAAGAGTCAGACATGACTGAAAAGCGACTGAACAACAACTGCTCCAAGTCCGCCATTTCTAGTTCCCAATGGGGGAAGAGGGAAGCTAAGTTTGGGTACAGACTTTTCTTCCTCATGCACCAAACTGGTTCCACTGCTCAATATCTATCTTCTAAACAGTAAAAAGTGAAAAGGAAGTATAAAAGATGCTGAAATGGTCTCTCAGCCTTCTTCTTAGAGATGGATGAGTCCTCTGATAAGACTGTCCTCCTGAGTCCCAGACACTTGATCGTCTTGCAGGCTGACCCAGTTGCTGGGAACCAATTAAGAGTTCTTTATATCAGTGTATATGCACTTACTCTTCATGGGTGGTTCATGGTTCAGATGTCTCTGAACAAAAAAGTTTCATCAAATTAATTTGGAAATTCATGAAATTGATCAGGAACTTCTCTGATCAAAGACAACATGTGAAGAACGCTTTTTGAGTCTATAAGTATTTACAGAATATGGAGGACACCTCTAGGAAATCCATTAACTAAGCAGAAGACAATAATCTTCTGGTAATGAGCACTACTGTACACAATCCAGGCATATATACCTGAGGAAATTTTTTTTCTCCCTTCAGAGACTTAGAGAAGGCATTGAAGAAAAGGCAACCTGTAACTCAGACAGCAATTAGTCACTAGGAAACATATAGAAAACTTCTCTCTTTAAGGAAGGAAGAAAATGTTCTGAATGGAAGATTTCAATCTAAATTTTCCACCTATACTTAATTCCCAAGGTGTAAAATTGTTGTTATTTTAATAAATAGGTATAAGTTCACTCTGTGGTTTTAGTACAATGTCGAACTTTGGTTACTGAGATTAAAGCTGTTTCTCCATATTTAAATTATCAAAGTAAAAAGAGAAAGGTAGTCCAGGAAGTAAATTCCCTTTGGGAAGAAAAAAATGACTTATTTTTCCATCTTCCTTGGAATTCACTATTGCTATTACCAGAAGCAGACTGGCATAGTAGATAAGAGTTTTGGGCCTGGACTAAGGAAGACCTAGGTTTGAATCCTGCCTCTGATACCTACTAGCTGTATGATATGAAAACTTAACCTCTAAGCCTCTCTAATACAAATCTCAGTTTCCTGATCTCTAAAATGGGAATAAGAATTCCTATAATATTTGCCTCTCAGGGTCATTATGAGAGTCAAATAATATACGTAAAATGCTTTGAAAAGCTTAAAGCACCACACACATTTCAACTATAATCATTAATATGTAATAATGAATCACAATGTGATTTATTTGGTGCATTAATAATGATGATTATCACATTCACTTACATGTATATAACTATATTAATTTAATGTTTGCAAATCACTTTACTTGCAGTATTTCATTTGTTTCTCACAGCAACCCTTTGTGGGAGTCAGTCAGTAAAAAGATAATTATTAAGCATGTACTATGTGCCAGGAGTTAATGCAAATATTATTATTCTTATTTTATGAGCAAAGAAATAATATCAGCAAACTATATAATGCTTTGAGGCTTTGGGAGATCAGACAGCTAGTAAATGGAGGACCCAGGACACCCTAGTCAAACAGATAATAAGTAAGGTCCTCCTCTGCACCATCCTGGGTATCTGGGAATATCTGAAAAGGCAGCAAAAAGAGAACAAACTCCCCTCCCCCTCCACTGCCACACACCATGAATTAAAATTCATAAGCTTACAAAAATAGTTCAGTGAACTGGTGATCTCGTTCAGGTGCATAACCACTTCACCTGTACAGATTGAAATCCATCCAAGTCCCATTAAACATCTTATAAAAGCAAACCAAAAACATCAAACAAGCACATTTTAGGCATTCTAAAGTCTAAGGCAGATTTTCTGACTTCCACAACAAAGAATGTTCTTAGTCATAAATTGAGAATGACCCAAATAAGCCATGTTACTCCACTTCAACTAGGTTTGTGAAATGTTCACCAGTGTTAAAGGAAGTTCTGGAAGGATAAGTGAGAATTACAATGGCAGTTAATAATAGTTAGAAATCCTCTTCTGAATCTCTTGCCCCACACCTCAAACTGTTAGTTCATTCATTTTTTAGGGAGTTGAAGAAAAGGTCTTCTTTGGATATATGACATTTTCATTGACTTTAGTTGGAGAAGTCTGGTGGGAAAATCTGATTAGTGTATTGGATGATATATAGTCATGGAACTATATATGCTTAGTTTGGAATTCCACTGAGGAAAGGAACTGTATATCTAGGTATTAGCTCTTATCCTGTTTATAAAATTGTATCCTCTGGGGGCCAGGTCAAAGTTAAGAATATTTCACTGTGACATGGGTTTTTGGTTTTAGCTCATTCTGACTCCAGGAGAGGGGTTTTTGAATAATTCAGAGTACAATACAGTATATGAGTCAGTCACCAGGTAGCATTTATGGACCAACAACAGGCTGTTATAGCCCCACTGGCCACTAGGGAGAACTCAAAGCCTGAACAAGGCATGGCTTTAGCGCCAGTCACTTTTCATTTTGGTTCAACTAGAGGGCAGCTTTACCTTCTTGAGCAAGCTATTTCTTCCTGGGTCCTAGTCTAGAAATGGAAATATTAATATTTAAGATAGTAACCCCCTCTCATTGGGAGAACTTATTGTCTTGTTTCCCTTTGTGTCCCTTGATTTAGATATACAACTGATGCATCACAACAGTTTTTATGGACTTGAAATTAAACCAAATTAAAACAAATGAGCTTCCCTACTGGCATGGAGATGGACATTGCTATCTATCTTTTCTTGTCCTTTCTTTTCCCTTTCTTTCCAGGTCTTTTGTGAAGAGGAGGAAAGTTTCTCTATGGTTCACAGAGAATAAAGATAAGAGAAGGAATTTCTGCTATTCCTCGGTGGCAAAGGAATAGAGGGTTCATTTTAAAGGAACCTGATAAAATTCATTACATCTGAGGAGTGGAGCAATGTATATATCCCTTCTTTACAAGCTGTTATGTGCAACATGTCAGATTACTTCCTATTAGAGAGAAACCTGTCAAATGAATAATCTTTTCCAGCTGACATAAATTACAGTACCTTTAGATATAGTTCCCATAATCCAAATGGTCCTTTCACAACAAATGAGTTATAGAACAAATTGTTTCAATGCATAATGCCATTAAATTATCAACAAAGTAGGAATATTGAACAATATGGAGAATATGATAGAAAACCTCAAAAATCTATAAAATTAATCAACAACAAACTTAATACAAAGGGAAATATATTTGTACATAATATAGGACAGTTGGAAACATAGGTTAAATATTTAAGGATATATTTAAAAATTTTGAAAGTATATATGCTAAAGCAACAGACTCGAAACACAAATCCCAATGCAACAATCTCAGAATGACTAATATCCTAGAATATTTAGAAAAGTAAAATCTTATGATGATTGCTAATCAGTTGTGTCCAACTCTTCATGACCCTATCTGGGGTTTTCTTGGCAAAGATACTAGAGTGGTTTGCCATTTCCTTTTCCAGATCATCTTATAAATGAGGAACTGAGACAAACAGGGTTAAGTGACTTGCCCAGGGTCACACAGCTGGTATCTGTGGTCAGATTTGAACTTAGGAAGATGAATCTTCCTGGCCTGGCATTCTGTCCACTATGCCACTTAGCTATTCACATGAACATTACATTTCTGGAAATTGTCAAAGAAGACCTCCAGAATTAGAAAAAAAAATTAATACTGAAAAACAAATACAAGTCCACAGGAACTCTACAACAACAAAAACAGCAACAAACCAGGAACTGATATGAGTAGACACATTATAGATATATACATATAGATAAACTATAGATATATAGTCACAACATAATGTGACTAATTTTAAACTAGAAAAAGATTCAACTTGCCAGAAAGAATAAAGAATTCATTAACTAATGAACAATAATCCAGCTCACCATGGATTTTTCATACAGAAGAAGAGACTATCAGAATAATTAGAATAGAACATGTAAGTGGTAAAGTCAGTATATTTTCTGAAAGCAAGAGGGAGGTATATGAGGAGCACTAGGACTTTAGAGACTACAGAGAACATATACATTTTAAAGAAACTCTACAAATAATAAGACTCTCATCCAAAAAGACAAGTATACAAAACAACTCACAGCTTTCCGATCAATAGAAATTAATTGCTAACAAAATGAGGGAAGCTTCAGAACATTGTATTGATCAACTCACTAAATATTTCAAATGGATATTTCAAAGAAAATGGATTAAAGGAACAAAAAGGGAGGGTGGCAGAGCAGAATAATCTCAAAGCAAAACTCATTTTTAATAAAGAGGAAATAAGTTAAAGAAATTTACAAAGTAATTAATGAGATAGAAGAACTTTGTTTAGAGATTTTTTTTAAAGTTTGGATTAATAATGGAGATAATATGGATAACAAAGTTTTTTTCCTTTCTGACAGAATAACTGACCAACCAAAAATTAGAACTTTAAATGTAAATAGTCCAAGTTCTCCACTAAAATGAAAAGAATAATATAGTGGAAAAAAACCCACCGGAATCCAGTTCCCTCATTTTACAGCTGAAGAAACTTAAGCCCGATTAGGTTAGACATTCCCAAAGTCACACAGGTAAATATTTCATCTGTCCATATACCTCCATATCCTCTATCAAATTTTTCCTGGTCCCAACTCAAATTCCCCTTTCCACCCCACCCCCCAGGGGAATGTGAACTGCTTGAGAGCAGGACCTGTCTTGGTGTCTCTAGTACCTAAAATGGTACCTTGTGCATAATAGGTACTTGATAAAGGTTTGAAGAGTTGAATTGCCAAGGGGAAAGTAGATTACTGTGACCTCTTGCTGGTGAAGAGAGAGGAATAAATGGGGAAAAGAGTATTATATATAAAAAAGATATTTCAACATGTATTCACAGGGTGGAGAACTACCTTTACAGAGAAAGGGAGAGGCCATTATGTTTCCTTTCCGTCCCCCTCAAACAAGGAGTAAAGATTTCCTTCTTTTTAACCTTATCCAGGGAAATTTCATACCTCTTCATCATAATTATTACAAAAATGATTCCTCTTATCTTTCTTATGTTACTTTTGTGTCCCATACCATTTTCTTCTCTTCTAAATTTAAAGCCCTTTCCTCTGTCTTACCTTTTCACTTTCTTTATACTTTATTCCCTCTGTTTTACTTTTTCCTGGCTTTGTTCCTGACTCTCCAGACTTCTCCACCATGTCCTTTGAGTCTTCTGGCCCTCTGCCCATTTGATACCACCACCTCCAATTGCTCTGATGCTTGAGCTCCTCCTGTACCTTTCATTTCAAAGAAGTGTCGAGGCCAGTCTCTCACTCTTCTCCTGGCTCTGCTTCTGATTCTCTGGACTTTCCCTCTACCCGCCCCTTTTCAACTCCCTTTTGTGTGGTGTTTTTCTCTTTGCTTGTTGACTGACTTATCAACTGACTCCAGCAATACCTGACTACTTGCTGTTCATCAGTCTCTTAGCACTGTCTTTTCAATGACTGTCTTCCATACCTGGAATAATTTGTCTCTACTGCTCACTTTCCTTCTTTTTAATGCTGTTTTATTTTTTTTCAATGAAGAAAAACCTATTTCCTCTTCCTTCCCCCTCCCCTCGTTGAAAACAAATAAATAAACAAAACTCCTGTAACAAATACATACAGTCAAACAAATTAGATTCCTGTATTGGCCATATCCAAAAAGCAAATGCCTCAATCTGGGTTCTCTGCCATCACTTCTCTGTCAGGAGGTTTTATACAGGTAGGTAGAAAAATGGATAGATCCTTAGTCCTGGAGTTAGAGAGTTTTTAGTTCACTCTAGCCTCAGACACTTCATAGCTGTGTGACCCTGGGCAAGTCATTTAACATCTCTCGGCCTCAGTTTCTTCATCTGTAAAATGGGGGTAATAATAGCACTCCATCTCTCAGGGTTGTTGTGAGGATTAAATAATATCTATAAAGCCTTTTGTAAACCTTGAAGGGCTACTAGTTCTCACCATACTCAATCATCATTATGTTACCAAAGAAAAGACTGACAATAATTCCAGAGGACTCTGGATAGCACATGCTCCTCACCACCTGGCAGACAGATAACAGTCTACATGTTTTTTTAGACATGGACAATTTGGGAATTTGGTTTGTTTGACTAAGCACAGTTGTTATAAGGGTTTTCTTTTTTTGCTTCCTTTTTCAAAGGGGTGGGATGGGAGGGGAAGGTGGATTTCTGTAAATTGGAAGAAATAAAATACAAAACAAAAAAAGTTATCAATTTTTTTTTTCAACAATTTGGCTGAAGACATAATAAATATACAGGTCAAATTTTCAAATGACACAAAGCTAGGAGGGATATGACAGAGTTTGGAGATGGGAAGTAAAACTGCTCCATGTAAGACCCGGAAAGACAGCAAGACAGGCCTAAAGCCTCTCCTTTCTTGTGTTCTCCCTAATTTTTTTTTTTTTTAAATGGGTGGTGGGGAGGAGAGAAAGGGGAAGGGCAGCTAGGTGGCACAGTGGACAGAGTGTAGAGTTAGAAGTCAGGAAGATGAGTCTTCCTGAGTTTAAATCTGACCTTAGACACTAGCTGTGTGACCCTGGGCAAGACACTTAACCCTGTTTGCCTCAGATCCTCACGTATAAAATGAGGTGGAGAAGGAAATGGTAAACCACTCTAGTATCTTTGCCAAGAAACCCCCAGATGGGGTCATGAAGACTCTGACATGACTAAACAACAATAACTTGCCCCTTAAGATACAGAGAGAGAAGGTCAAAGAACTATTCTTGGATTCTGAAAGTTAAAATGCAGAAGTACTTCTCCTCCCTCTCCAACTTCCCACCCTGAAAATATATTTGATGTATTTAAGCAGGATGGAAATTCACTGAGGAATCTGGAAACTGCAGAGGGAAATAGGGCTTTTGCTGCTAATTCTCTACACCATCATTCTTGATGTAATTAAATTGATGTGTTGGAGAGCCAGATTTCAGTAACAACACTGAAATAGCTGTAAAAAGCTGTTCCAAATCAGATTTTTTTTTAACCTTGAGGTAAGTTCTATTCCCACTCTTGAATACCTTCCTCACTAGATCAAGGGTCTCCTGTTGCATTTGAGCTAATTTTTTTTAATGTCGTCCAATTAATTTTTTCAGGAAGTGATCTGAAAGAGCATTTTTGCTCTGAGGCTTTAAAAATTGATTGGAAGGAGGCATGATGCAAAATGTTTCTGAGTCCTATGAGACTTTATAGTTGGCTCTTCTACTTTTCTTTAGAGCTGGATTTGGATTAGAGCTAAAAATCAGAACTTTTCTTCATTCTTAACATAAATGGCTGGGGAGGCAGAGCTCTGTGGAGGATGTAGAGTTAAGAGTTTTGTTTGGTTGGTTCGGTCGTGTCTGACTTGTGATCCCATTTGAGATTTTCTTAGCAACTGGAGTGGTTTGCCATTTCCTTCTCCAGCTCATTTTATAGATGATAAAACTGAGGCAAACAGGGTTAAATGACTTGCCCATGGTCACACAGCTAGTGTCTGAGGCCAGAAATGAACTCAAGAAGATGTCTTTCTGACTCTTCAAATACCACCTTTGCTGCTTACTACCTGTGTGTACCTGAAACTACTGAACCTTTCTGAGTCTGTTTCCTCATTAGGAAAATGGAGAGGTTGTACTTAGATGGTTTCTTTCTACTTTTAAATCTGTGCTTTAAAGATATGAATATGACCTAGACCTATTAAAATGCAATTGGATTGTCATAAATATAAAATTCTATAGTGTGGTTCAAATGATTTCCTTTTGTAACCTCAGTGGCAAAGCCCATTGGTGTGGGATTCTTTCCTTATTGGTAGGGGTAAAAGCCCTATCCTGCATGAAGGGCGAGGCAGAGTTTCACTTTCTTCTGTCTTCTTTCAGTCTTGTTCAAGTTCTCTTCAAGCTCTGAGCAGCTTTGGGCTTCCAGTTTCCAAAGGGAATATAGAGAACACCAACCCAATCTCAGGTTGCTGAAGAAAAAGTTTCTGAGAAGATATAAGAACTGGCAGTCTCCATCATATTCCTATCCCCAGCTTGCTCCACTAGAGACTGTGGCTTAAGATTTAGGATTCCTTTTAAAGTTCTATAATCAAATGTTAAAAATATATATGTATATATATATGTATACAATTATTATTATTGTTATTATTAACTACATCCAACTGGGACTTAAGATATACAGGCATTGTGGTAGGGAGATCCATCCTACCCTACCGGAAAGTCAGAGGGGAGATGGGGGAGGACATAGGAGAGAATAGATTTGGGGAGGGGTTATACAAGGGGATGGCTGTTTTGGGGTGTGTAATAGTAATTGGTTTAGCAGGATGCTTAGCACTTAGTACTAAGTGGAGGGACAGTACTAAGTGCTAAGTGTGGAAGGTGCAACATTACAGGGTGGTGGGTGGGGGAAAGATGGGGAGAAAATTTGTAACTCAAGATCCGTGGAAATGGATGATATAAATCAAAATTAATTAAAAAAAAAAAACTTTACACCTTGAACATTTCTCATGAGCTGCCAACTAACTTGTAAATTTGTATCTGATATATTTGCTTTCTTTTAAAGGAGGGGCCAAGCTATGGCAGCAGGGTATGGGCAAAGAGAGTTTAGATTTGTGGGCTGCAGTGGCAGAGAGCAGGGAAGGAAATGGGCTCCAGGCCACCATTATATAGGCTGGCTCTGGGCCCAAAAGTCTGCAGGGAGGAAACACTAGGCAGGTTAAACTATGGCAGACAGGTTAGGCTAGGTGATGCTAGTGAGGACGAATCTCAACTCACAGGAAGTTACTTTGCCAGGCAAACTCCTTGAACCTCTTAGTTTACTGAGGAAATGCTCACATGGACACTGAGGGTGTTTTAACTAGAGTGATTTAACTACATTTTTAGCTTTGATCTTGAAAAATTTCGTGACCATGGGGAAGCCCAAAGAGGCTCGCATATAACATATAATAGTAACAGCAAACATTTGTGTATTTTTGTAAGGTTTATGAGGAACTTTACAAGAATGATCTCATTTTATCCTCACAACAACCCTGGGAGGTAGATGCTATTATAATACCCATTTCATAGATGAAGAAACTGAGTCAGAGAAAGAGGTTAAGTGACTTGCCCAAGGCCACACAGCTAGTAAACATCTGAGACTGGATTTGAACTCAGCCCCAGAACTCATATTTTCTTTCTAATTTTAGCAGTATTGCTTCTTTTTGTACAAAATTTTTAAACTTCATGTAATCAATATTGTTCATTTTATCTTCTAGGATTCTCTCTTTTTTGTACCCCTACATATAGATCTGAAAGGTAATCACTTCTTTGTTCCTTTAATTTGTTTATGATTAAAAAAAAAAAAGATTTAGGATTCTTTCTTTTGACTGAGTTGAGTTACCTCCCTCCCAAGAGAAGAGCTCTTTCATTCTGTATTGTTTGATATGTATGTATGTATGCATGTATGTATACCTTCTCTGATTTCTGTTTTCCTACCAATTTGAATAAATGGATTTTCTTTGCTAAGTTTATGTGTGTTCACTGTGGAAGAGGTTTGGGTACAGAGCTTGGGGTCCTGCTTCTCCCAAGTAATGAATAGCAATCAGAAATTAGCTTGAATCTCATCACATCCCTTAGACTTTATTTAAAGGTACAGATAGATATAATTTTAGCCTACTACTACTTTCTCTCTCCAAGGGCAGGGGCCTCTGACCCCTACCTTCTGTTTCTCCTCCAAGGAGGGATTAAAGTCTGCTTTGGAGAATGGCAGAGGGAAAAGAAGCTAGAGATGTTTATTCTGCCTCACTTTGAGCAACACGAGACTTCCAATGCTACATGCAGGAGACAGCCCTTACTACACATGGGCCCTGAAACAAATGGGGGGAAGTGTGGAAGAGCTCCTTTACTTTGTAGGTATGACCTGGGCTAGCCTTTCGAGCATGCCTAGTTTGTCTTACTTTTTAGATTCCTTTGATTGGCTGCCTACATCTTTACAACTAGTCAGAGTTGTTGGATCTCTTTTCTACCTTCTTTCATCTGATTCTTTTCTTTGATCCCTTGCATGGACTCCATGAACTGAACTGGTGAGAAGGAAAGTCTCTCACCCCCCTTGCCCTTTTACCTTGGCTTGGAGAAATGTGCCCAGCGGTGGGTTTTTTTAATTTTTTTTTCTGTTTTGTGTTCTTTTTCCCGAGTTTCAGATGCCTGAGGTGATCCCCACCCCTGGACTAAGAGTTTGAGGTATGGAGATCTTGGAGCCAAGATTACAAAAATGGGGATGCAGCCAGTCAGTCCAGCATGGAAGCCCTGAGAAGCCAGAGTGCCTGGGACTTGAGCCTCAATGGGGCTTTGGATGCTGAACTGGAATGAGGCTCTATAGAAACTGAAATGAACTATGAACATAATCCTCTTCCACTTCCCCCAAACTGAGGTGGTTCAAGGAGCAAAGGGGGGGAGTAAATTTGTTTGTGATTAAACCTTTTGAAGTCAGTATTCTTTTGTAAAAAGCTTCCTGTGTTTTTTTTTTAAGTACAAAATGGGAGAATAGCTAGAAAACAATTCATCTGAAAAGGCTGGGTAATGGTGGTGGTGGCTTGAAGCATAAAAGTATAAATCAACAGTGAAACATGGTAGCAAAAAAAAAAAATAATTAATGTCACCCCTGGCTGCATTCTGAGGCAGAGTGACTAATGTGATGGAAGAATTAATTCCACTGTACTCTGCCTTTGTCTGGCCCGATTTGAAATACTGTGTTTAGTTCATAGTAATAATAGCTAACATTTATGACTTTGGGTCTTCCCCCATGGTCTTCTGCACACTCTCAGGAAGCTCATCAAATCCCATGGGTTTAATTACTAATTATTTGCAAATGATTCCAAAAATTTCAAATCGTGCCCTAATTTCATACCGGAACCCCAGTCATGAACCAATAGATGCCAATGGACATCTCCATCTGGATATCTATAGGTACCTCAGGCTCAAAATGCCCAAACAACTTACAGTTCTCTTTCTTATACCTGTTCCTCCTCTAAACTTCTCTATTTCTGCTGGGTCATCATCATCATCCTTGCAAACCCAGGTTTGCTACCTCAGATTTATTTCCTACTCTCCTGACACCCATATCCAATCAGTTGGCCAAGTCTCAACAATTCTACTTCCTCAATGTCTCTTACATCCATCCCCTTCTCAATCTGTACTCTTCCTCACTGCCACAGCCAGCCCCCAAGCCCTACCCCCATCCACAGCTCCTAGGTGAAAGGGACTACATTTCATTTTGTTTTTTTATTGCTAATATTTAGCACAACGCTTTACACACAGTAGGCACTTTTAACATGCTTACTGAATGAATATATTTTTTTTATTGGATCCTTACAACAGTACTTTGAGGATAAGTAGAATGGTTATTCCATTTCTAAAACATTTTTTTAGAAATGGTCATTTAAAACAACTTTGAGAACCAGTTTGGCAAAATAAGGAAAATAGTCTCAATAGGGTGCAAAAATGGTTTTGCCATGTGGTGTTCATCTACCATATTCATCAGGTAACCATAAATGACTTTTGGCTGATGTCTAAAATTTGAATCTATCTTTAAATAACGAAAAATAGTATTTACCACCAACTAGGATATTCAAAAGTATGTGTTGCAAGGCCCTGAAAATACTCCCTATTTGAGCTATGACAGCATTATGGGAATAGGTACACAGCTTACTGAAGTGACTACTTTTAAAAAGACAATATTTGCTTTTCCATCTCCTGCCTCTGTGACTTTGCACAGGCTGTCAGAATATTATTACCCTTCTCTTTTGGAATTCTTAGCTTCCTTATTCCAAGTCCAATGCTTAATCCACTGTGCCATCTATATTCCTTTTAAGTAAAAATAATAATTGATAATAATAATTATAATGAATGACAACACTAAAACTGATAATATGGTGATGGGGATTAAAGGGAAGGAGAGGAAGGAGACAGGATGGGAATTCCCCAAAGGAATGGGAAAAAGAAAGCAGAGGTTGGAGTCGACATTAGGGAAGGTAGTGAAGCCCTGGGAGAGGTGGCCTGGAGAGAATGAGAAGCAAAGAAGAGAGAACTAAGCTTGGTGTACATACAGATCCCAGCATTTTCACTTGCTGTCTCCCATGCCTAGAACTCTCTCCCTCCTCATCTCTGCCTCCTAACTTCTCTGGCTTCCTTTGAGTCTCAGCTAAAATCCCACCTTCTGCAAGAATCCTTAATGTTAATACCTTCCTGAGGTGGCTAGGTGGTACAGTGAATAGAGCACCAACCCTGGAGTCAGGAGGACCACAGTTCAAATCTGGCCTCAGACACTTAACACAAAAACTAGCCATGTGACGTTGGGCAAGTCACTTAACCCCAACTGCCCTACCTTCCCTCCTCCAAAAAGAAAGCAAAAAAAAAAAGTTAGTACCTTCCCTATGAGGTTATCTCCAATTTATTCTGTATATATCTTGTTTGCACATAGTTTATATATTGTCTCCCTTATTAGACTGTTAGCTCCTTGAAAGCAGGGATTGTCTCTTACCTTTTTGTGTATCCCCAGCACTCGGCACAATGTGGCATTTAGGAGGAACTTAATAAATGCTAGTTGATTGACTGAAAGTGAATACAATATTCCACATCTGTAGCATCCTCCTCTCTCTATTTAAAAAAAATGTTCAGAAATCTATTTTTTTCTCCCTTTATCCATGCTTTTTAATATACCAAAGTGCCTTTCTAAGCTTAGGTACCACATTTGTGGAAGGCTACTGATAATCTAGAAAACATCTGGAGGAGGGCAACCAGGATAGTAAAGGGTCTCCAGTCTATATGAGGATGGTTGAAGGCAGTGAGGCTGATGGAGAAAGGAGAACTAGAGATGGTGGGTGGGCAGGTATGACAATCACCTTCAAGTATCTGAACGGCTATTACTTCAGAGAGGTACCAGACTAATTTTGCTTGGCCCCAGCAGTCAAGGTTGGGAGCATTCAATGAAAGACTCTGGCTTGATAAATGGAAATAATTAAAAATAATAAATACTTTGATATGAGTGCTATCAATATCATTTATCACCTATATTT
>CM053586.1:265351006-265410530 GCA_028646515.1 Pseudochirops corinnae
ATAAAAATAAAAATATAAGTCTATATTTTATATAATCTATAATGGCAGATATGTAATAGATACATATTTATCTATTATTCATATTTGATAAAATATTATCTATACTTAAGTAATAGGCTAACAGAGCTAAAGAAAGTGGACCAGCTGCCCGGGGCAGGTACCGGGTTCCTCTCTCACTGGAGATCTTTAATCAAAGATTGGACAGCCGTGGTCGTGGATGTTGCTGAGGAGTTTCTGAATGCCCAACATCTGGAAGGACTCGAAGGACTCAGAGATCCCCCCAAATCTCTGGAGTCTAAGACTAGGGGGAGGGGAGAGAGAAGAAAGAGTCTTATTGTTTGTTACTTTCAATCTGAGACCTAACTCCGCCCCCACTCCCGTTCTTTCCCCGGTTCGCGCCGCACTCTAGCCACACCCCCTCCCGGGCCCCTCCCCGCCTCCGCGAGAGAGCGCATCTTGGGGCTCCCGAAGGATTCCAAGAGCCCACTCGTTTCGAGGTGACGTAATATGACGTTTGGGAATCGGACCGAGGGCTGGAGAGACAGAGAAGGCGGGACTTCCTGTCCCACGCGGCAACACTTTCCGTCCGGAGCCGGAAGAACGGGTCCCCGCTGGTGTTTGGGGCCCCCGGGCGGCTTGGAAGAGAAGGTGAGCTTTCAGAAACCTTGTTCCCTCCCCGGAGGAGCCCGAGCGTCTGGTCTCCTTAGAGAATGGCGCTCGGCCAGACCACTGCCCCGCTGTCACGGGTGGGACCGGGTGATCGGAGGTGAGAGACTGGGAAGATCCCAGGAGTGGAAGGGGAGGGACCGAGGATCCCAGGGAGGCTTGGACTGGGACTAGGGAATCCCTGGGAGGGATGGGGAAAGGGAAGCCGAGCTGGAGGGGAGTGGAGCCCTGCGGGAGGAGGAGGAGGAGGCCGGCAGGGAGCGAGAGGCGAAGGAGGCAGGACTCGATCCGATGGGCAGCTTGGAGGGCAGGAGGAAGGCTGGGCGTGGAAAGGAGAGAGCCCAGGAGAGCCTGAAGGGAAGCGGAGGAGGATGTCATCCCGCCAGAGAGCAGCCTTGAAGGACAGAAATTTTTCGTGTAGAATGTCTCCAAGCGGGTGGACAATTGGCCGTAGGAAGCTTTTGGCAAAGGATGGGGCAGCCCAGGTTGACCTGTAGGAGATGGGTGGAGATAGAGCAGTTTTCCTTTGGAAATTCCCGAAGGGAAAGACTGAGTTCTCCACTGCAGGAGGTCAACAAACACTCAGGGTTAGGGAAATGTGTTCAGCTGTGTACTAGATATTGACTTGTCACTACTTCATTTGCAATTAATACTGTTTTTTGATATAGGTATTTTTCTGTGTGGATTTCAGGGAAAGATTTTCCAATCCCACTGAAGACTTTTGAACTCTTCTTCACCCAGGTCTAATTTAATAGAGCTACTTGTGTTGCTTTCCGCATTCAAATTCATTATATTGTAAAATTTCCTTTCAAACACTCAGCCAGAATTGTTATTCTTGGTTTCTTCTCACGCAGTTTGTTGTATTTTTATTATTTTATTGCTTAATGAAAGTGTTCTCGCCACTTTTTTTCCTTGTTGCAGAGAAATTAAGAAAGTGAGTCCTACTTTTATAGGATTTGTAGCCATAATACGTTGTTTATGTGTCTTTCATGTTCTATTTCTATATTCTGACATGTCCAAGTTAATATTCTGACATGTCTATTTTGATATACCAGATCATTTTCTAAATGCTAGCCTACTGGATAATTCTTTTAGTTATATTTTTCAGATTAGGAGACATACTTCTTTTCTTCCACTATTTTTCCCCCAGTAATGGTAGTTTTGAATAGATTAGGAAAAATGCTTCTGTTCTCCCATTAATCCTTCCCCAGTAATAGTGGTTCTGAATGGATTAGGAGAAATTCTTTTCTCTAACTACTCCCTCCCCAATTATGGAAGTTTTGAAGTAGGATGCTGTTAATATTGGCATTTTAATTTTTCTGCTTTTTTAGAGGAGGGAAGGTTAAGTGACTTGCCCAAGGTCATAAGACTAGTAAGTGTTAACTGTCTGAGGTCACATTTGAACTCAGGTCCTCCTGACTCCAGGGCCTGTGCTCTATTCACTGCCACCTAGCAGCCCCAATGTTGGCATTTCTTAAGGGCCCTTTTCCCAGCTTTACTGAATCCAATATAGAGTAAAACTTCTAGTTGTATTGGTCAGAAGATATGAGATTGTTTTTAAATATGGCATTGAAACCATATTTCTATCCTTTTATACCTACATTTGAACATTTTATTTTAATTTTCAGTCTTGTAGCATACCTACTTTTTATTAATTTATTGCTAATCTTCATTATCTTCTGTATTATATATGTATTATCTATTTATCTATCTACATATTTATAGAGAGGCAAAAATAGGATGACCTGAATTCAAATACTGCTTTTGACACTTGTAGTATGAGCTTGGGTCAGTCAATGCCTCAATGCATTGTCCTCTCAATGCCTCAGGCATTGTCCAAGGCTATGATGTTATATAACAGGTACTGATCTGTACTAGTAAAAGGAGTTTCCTAATGGGGAATTCTCCACAGCAATGAAATCACAAGTCTGGACTATGTACATACACATACATACGTACGCACATATACATATGTGCATATTATGTATTACATAAATGTGTGCTTGTTTAAATATAGTTGTGAAGTCAGACTCTTTCTGGCTATTAAGTAGCTACTAAGTTGTTTCCCCAGAAATTTGCCAATTTTAGCTAGGAAGAACCAGTATTTCTGTTAATAGTGCAAGTTGGTATTTGATGATTGGCAATTTTGCTTGTTTCAAGTGTTTGGCTTTTCAAGTATTTGCTTCTTTTCCTTTGTAGGTAACTTTTAGTTTGGTTCAGTAGCCTGACTCTTAACCTTTCCATGTTAAGTAGGGAACTGCTATTTGTAGTTAACAATGAAGTACCTTGCCCCCTTTGTTATTACCTCAGAAAGCACCTCCAGGCTAGCCCTGAAGATTAATGTTTGAGTGAGATTTAAGAGTGTGTCTGATACTGGCTTAGACATAGAACATAGCATTGACACACACCACTGCCATAGAGTATAGACTTAGTACATTAAATGCCCCCATCACTCCATTTTTTCTTCTTTCCTTCCTTCCTTCCTTCCTTCCTTCTTTCCTTCCTTCCTTCCTTCCTTCCTTCCTTCCCTTCCTCCCTCCCTCCCTTCCTCCTTCTCTCCCTTCCTCCCTCTCTCTCTCTCTCTTTCTTTTTCTCTTTCTTTCTAATGGGAGAATAGATGAAAAAACCCAGTAGTTCTCTAAAGTGTTTACATTAACTGCCATATTCATTCTTAGATATAGCCCTTAAATTTAATTAATCCCTTCTCAAGTAGCTAGGCCTTGATTTGATCTGTTCATCTCATAAGGCTTGGTTTTATTTTTCCATACAGTTTAGATTAAAATTTTACCCAGCCCATTTTCCCTTCGTTTCTGGGAGAAAAGCAGTTGAGAAAGCATTCGAATCTTCAAACTTTAGTTCATGCTTGGAAGGAAGTTCTCGGAGCAGAAACACAAGAACATCTGTCTTCTGGTGTAAGAGTTTCTAGTAATGTATTTCAATCATCCTGCATTCTGAATGATTAAGATTCTTTATCCTCTGTTATAATCACAGAATAAATTTAAAGCTTTCTTACTTGTCTCTGGGTATATTGATTTATGGTTTTGTGTATACTGTCTCTGAACTTTAATTTTATTATAAGTAGCCACTTAATTATTTGTACACATTGGATGGAAATGAATTTTCTATGAGCCAGCACACAGTCCTCTACCTTTGGGTACCAAGTCAGAAAAGCTTGCTGGAGAGAGGCTCACCAACTAACTGCTGTACAACTTGGGAGAAAATGACTTTAGTTCCCTTAGTTCCAGCCTAGGTTGCAAACAGTTGAGTGATATAAAACTTTGCTAGTGGGAGGGGTGATGTTCTGGTTATTAGGCAGTCCTTTGAACCATTTGGTTAGCACAGAACCATGTGCTTAGCATAGAAACTATGAGTAACTGAGTTATGATACCAGCTCATCTAGAGAATTCAGGAGCCATTATCTCCTGGCAGTTGAAGTTCTTTTAGCCTTGCTCTGTTGGGTTCATAACTCTGTAATCCCTGGCAAGTTTCCCTACCTTGGGCTAGATTGGTCTCCTGAATCAGCTGTTTATGTTATTGAGAATTAGTGTGGTCTAGTAGAAAGAATGTTGGACTTGAGGTCAGTAGAGTACTAGATTAAAATCTTGCCTCTGGCCCTCGAGTTTTGTAACTACGGGTAAGTCACCTTTCTGAGCCTCAGTTTCTTCATCTGGAAAACTGAGGTTTATAATACCAACTCAGTGTTGTTGTGAGAATTAGATAAGTGAATGTAAATCATCTGCTCATAGATTTCAAGTCTTAGAGGCCATCTAGTGATGACAAAATGTCAAATGAAACAGGTACTAGACAAGTAAGTAATGGTACTTGTCCAGGGTCATCTACAAATGCTATATGAGTTTTGGCATTTATTGGTTTAAGTAACAAAACATTAAAGTAGCCAGACTGTATAAAGTAATTAGTAATATTTAGATTAAAATAAATTCTGTATTGAGTAATAGTGTGCTTATAACTCTTGCCTATGTGGGTTTGGTATTGAAATGGCATCCACACAGTGGATAGATTTTACTTGGAGATATTATAGATAGTAAACTGGCTGAGCTTAGTGTTCAGTTAAAATTTTTGTGTCCATTTGTCATATTTAATAGATTTAATACTAATAACTAAAGAGAGGAGAATTTTTGATTGGAGTTTTAGATGAAGTAATTATTCAACTTAGCTAGTTTTGGGGATAGACTTTAAGCATATGGTTAAATGTAAGGAAGAATCTGAATGCTGGAGGTTTACCTCATTTAAGGAGGCAAAGGATTGAGAATGATGTTTGAAGTTTTAAGACCAAATTGTGATTGTAGAGTAGCACAGTAAAAATAGAATTGAGAACACAGTCTTGTTTGATGTGTCAAAATACAGTGATTGAAGGGAAGTAATTGCCTCTGAAAGGACATGAGACAAGACCTGGCAGAGAACCTTGATGGGATAACTGAGTCAGTGGAGGCTTTAAGAAAGAATGACATGAACACATCAGTAGCATAAGAATGTTATTCTGGCATAAGTATTTTAGGGAGAAAATAGAGCAAGAGGCTAGTGAAAACATTTTTCACTTGTGAAATGATCAAGAGAGGAGTCAGAATGTCACCTTCATCAAAGTCTTGCTGTGACGCCTCTTCTTGGCATGGAAGTGACCCAGGGTTCTTGAAGACTATGCCATTGGAGTGCAATCTCTGACAGGTCCCAACCAAGTTGGAAAGATTCTGAGTATGAAATCTATTGTCTGAGGAACAGCCTTGGTAAGCTAAGACATCCGTGGTCAAGTTGGCTACAGAATGATGACTCTTGTGGTCAAAGCAACTTTGAAAGACCCTCTACTAAGTTAGAGAGGAGTTGTGATCTTTATTGGTAGATGGAGTACCCACACTGATTAAAATATGGACCTTTGAAATGTTGAAATCAGCATCAAAAGATGACTTCTAGTATTTTGAGCCTCAGCCATTATGTTCTTCAGCACCTATGTGGTGTTAACACAGGATTAGTTACTAAGGGATGTATAAGACCCTATCCCAAAGCTGCAGATGAAGGAATGTACACAGTGTCTTCAGGGCATAGTAAATAGATACATTTAATTTGAACAAAGGATTTTTGTAGAGGAGTAGTAGAAGATAAAAGTGTGTAGAATTATAAAACGGGTTGAGTGCCAGGCTAATAAATTCAGTTTTATCCTGTAGGCCTGCATTTCTCAAATTAATTTGGCTACAGAACACTTTTGGCCTTGACTTATGTTGATGGCACCTATAAATATGGATCTTGTGGAACTTGGAGACATTCAATTACTTCAAGGATAAAAGAAGATTGGGGAACATTCTGAACAAAATACAAGAAACAGTGTATATACAGACAAGTTGCTCCATGTAAACAATTTTGATACAAACTATATCCTTCTGAATATTGGCTACACTTCTAAGCTGAGGGGGAAAAAACCACCATAGACTTGTAGAGGTAACTTGGAGTAGTGAATAAAATGTTAGACTTAGGAGAAGCTTTGGGTTGAAAGCTGGTTTTTAATATACTAGATGAGTGACTCTTGGCCATCTGATACATAAATGTGTTCCTCCAGCAACATCCTAGGATTCAGTAATCTAAGTTATGAAGTTCTAGAGGATGAAGGGAATTCCTACAACAATCCCCCCTCTTCTCCCCCATATTACAGACCTTACAGTTCCTGACTGTCTGTATGGGCATATAGTACTGAAAAGGTACCATATAAAATTTCCATACAAAATATATTTGTTGTGGAAGGGTTTTTTTTTTCTTTCCGAACTTAAAGATATTTTATTCATTTTAAAATAATTTCTTTTTTTCTTTGTTATTTTCACTGTCATTCAATCTGTAGTAAGAATACAATTCCAGACTGTTCAGGTTCTCATGTGAACTGGATATTGGGGGAAAGGATGGCCTATATTCAGAGCCATATGATCTATCCTTTCATATTTTTCATTTTAGAGGGGGAAATATCACTAGCATCAGTTTTATCAGGGAACCTTTACTTTCATCTCATATTAACACTAGGTTCTGAAGAAACCTAGTTTAGTTTAGAAAAGGCTGCTATAGACATTGGGAAACCATTGAAGACTTGAGCTGGCAAGTAATATGATCAAAGCAGTTATATGAAGATTTTTTTTTTATTCCCTTTGACAGACTAGATTTAAGAGTTGGGAAGCAGGAAAATCAAGAAATAGTTGTGGTAGTCCAGGCAACAGGTATTGAATTCCTAGATGAGGGCTGTAACTTGGAATGGAAAGGAAGGGATAGATCTGAGAATAGTGCCCCCCCCCCCTTTTTTTTTTTTGGCATGTTGGGAATAAGAGAAGTCAAGGTGTAATTTTAAGTTTTCAAGCCTAAATGATGGGAAGGAAATAGGGAAATTTGGAGAGGAGCCCATGTTCAGTGGGACAGATAATAAAAAAGACTCTAAGGCAAGAGTTATTAACTTGAGTGAAGAGATACATGTATTTGAGGGAGTCCATGAATTTGGGTGGGGATGAAAATTATACCTTTATTTCCATTAACCTCTAACCAAAAGTTAGCATTTCTTTTAGTTACGGACGGTATTCTGAGAAGGGCTCCATGGGCTTCACCAGACTGCTAACGGGGTCTATAGCATAAAAAAATTAAGAAATACTCTGAAGTGTATATAGTCAGAAATAAGAAAAGGAGGAGAGAACTGAAAAATTAGATTTGAAACTGAAAATCATTGCTGTAGACAAAGGCTTATATCAACTGTATGGTAGCAGATAAGCTAAAGTAAAAGAATTATGACATCACTATAGGTAGCGGTAAAATATTTTGAAGTGCAAAATTGTACTTTGTACCTAAAGAGCAGTACACAGTGAGGTCATCAATATTCAATGCAGGTTATTTGAAACATAGGTGGAATTAGCATTCAACTTTAAGAATTTTTGGAATTTGATAAGGTAGGTTGATATTCCTAAAGTATAGATATGACCATGTCACCCTGCCTTCTCATAGGCAGCTCCAGTAATCCCCTCTTGCCTCTAGCACAATGGTTTTCAAAGCCCACCGGTCAGCCACAAAACTTCCAAGTGTGGCCAGAATCAGATTAAAATATAATTGGAAAATGTTTAACAAAATAAATAAAAACCAGTACAACATAGATAATGTTAATTTGTGGTTTTCTAAGTCAATATGTGACCTCAGGGATTTGTTTCTATTTGAATTTGACACCACTGCTCTAGGACAACAAGACCTTGAGGTCAAAACTATTTTTATAAAAATATTAAGATGTTTTTATTTCCAGCATGGTAAATATAGTTATAAACCATATAAACAAAAGCTCTTTGGGGGTGGGACTCCTCAATATTTAAAAGTGTGCAGGGTTCTAAGGCCATAGAGTTTGAAAATATTTGCTTTAAGATAAAATATAAATTTCTTAGGCATTTAAAACCCTTCACAATCTTCTTTCAGCCTACTTTCCCAGGCATATTGAACATTTCTTTCCTGGGCCAAATTAGCTTTCTCCCTTCACACAGCTCATTCTTCTTCCCTCTCCCATGCCCTTCTTTTGTTTCTGCCTCATAGACTCCACCCTCTTTCAAAGTATTACTTGGTTATCACCTTATGAGGAAGCCTATCCTCATTTCCCTCTGCCCAAATGCTGGTGCCCTCATCAAAGAAATTATTTTGATATTCACCTTTCTGTGTATGTATTGTTTCCTCTCAATATTTTGTGTTTGCTTTTCTGGTTCATATTGTTTCTTCTGAAGTAAACTCTTTGAAGGCAAGTCCTGATTTCTTTTTCTTTTGTATCTCCAGAGTCTGGCAGAGAACAGGCACTTCAAAAAAATTTTTTTTTTTTTTTGCCTTTTGGAGGGCAGATTGCAGGGCAATTGGGGTTAAGTGACTTGCCCAAGGTTACATGGCTAGTGTTAAGTGTCTGAGGCCAGATTTGAGCTCAGATCTTCCTGACTGGAGGGCCAGTGCTCTGTTCACTGTGCCACCTAGCTGCCCCCCTACATTTTTTTTTAATGAACAAACTTCTACTCTCTTTCCTACCTCCCTTAAGCCTCACTGAGGAGAAAAAAAAGAAAAACAAAATGTCTGCAACAAGTTCACATAGCCAAGTAAAACATTGGCTATGTCTGCAAAAACTTTTCTTACTCTGCATATCTAGTTCATCACTTGTCAGGAGGTTGGCAACATTCTAAATCATTGGTCCCCTGGAATTCTGATTGATCAATGTGTCGATCAGAGTTCGTAAATCTTTCAAAATTGTTCTTCTTTACAATGTTATTATCTTATAAATTGTTTTCCTGATTTTATTCACTTCACTGCATCTGTTCAAAGTGAGGTTCAAGTGATAATAAGTTTTCTCTATTGTTTCTTTGAATGTTCTACATGTGCCTCCCTGATTATGTGGGAGAAGTCTTCCCTGGCCCAATTTCTCCTCTTTTATTCCATAGTGTATCTTCCCCTTCTCTTCCCTCCCCCCCCTTTTAATGTCATCAAAACATAACCAAATCACCCCCAGGCCATTATTTGAAGGTTGTGTTAACCTCCCCCCACAAAATAGAATGCAAAAATTCCATCCTTATAAAATCTTATCTGATTGCTTGCTTATATATGCTTTTTAACGTTTCACTTTATTCCTTGTTTGTATTTCAAAGTTTCTACTAAGCTGTGATCTTTTCATCAGGAATACTTGGAAATTCTCTATTTTATTAATGGTCTTCTTTTTCCATGTAAGATTATGCATATTTTGCTGAATAAGTTATTTTTGGTTGTAGGCCTATATTCTTTGGCTTCTGTAATATCATTCCAAGCTCTCTACTCTTAAATAGTGGTGGCTGTCAAATTGTGTGTGATCCTGAATGTGACTCATGGTGTTTTAGTTGTTTCTGACTGCTTGCAATATTTTCCCTTTTACCTGAAAGCTCCGGATTTTGTCTTTGATATTCCTAGTTTTTATTTTGAGATTTCTTTCAGGAGGTAACCAGTCTTTCTGTTTCACTTTGCCCTCTTGTTCAAAGAGAACTGGGCTGTTTTCTTTCATGATTTTCATGAAAATATGCTATGTAGGCTTTTTTTGGTCATGGCTTTCAGGAGATAGTCCAATGATTTTTAACTTATTTCTAGGTCAGTTTTTAATTTGAACTACCTTACATTTTCTTCTATTTTTTCAACCTTCCAACTTTGTTTCAATATTTCTAATTGTCTCATTGATTCATTAACTTCTCTTAGGTTCATTTTGATTTTCAGGAAGTTCATTGTTTGGGTAAAGTTTGTGCCTCTTGTGCCAACCTGTAATTTTCTCTCCAAGTTATCATTTCTTTTTCACTACTATCTTCTATTTCCCTCATTTCATAATACCTTTTAAAAACTCATTTTATGCTTAGAGTTGTTAGATGGAGATGGACTTATGTTCACTTAAGTCCTATGTGTGTTGTTAGATTAATTCCCAGATAAATAATATATGCTGTTACTATATTAAATGGAATTTTTCTTCCTATTTCTTCTTCTGGAATTTTGTTATACAGAAAAGCTGATGATATTTGTGGATTTGTTTTCACATTTTATTGCTTTGCTGAAACTACTGTCTCAACTGTTTTAGTCTCTGAAGTTCTCTAAATAAACTACAATATGATTTGTAAAAAAAAATAAAAACTCATTTTAAAAACATCTTATTTTTTTCTCTGTTACATGTTAAAACAATTTTTAACATTCGTTTTAAAAAATCGAGTTCCAAATTATCTCTCTGCCATCCTCGCCTCCTTCCTTCTTGAGACAGTAAGCAATTTGATATAGGTTATACATGTTCAATCATACAAAACATTTCCATATTAGTCATATTGTAAAAGAAGACAAAGACCTATAGGGAAAAAATGAAAAAAATACAGAAAGTGAAAAATAGTATGCTTTGATCTGCATTCATATTCCATCAGTTCTTTCTCTGGAGGTGGATAGCATTTTTCATCATGAGTCCTGTGGAATATCTTGGACCACTGTATTGCTAAGAATAGTTAAGTGATTCACAGTTGATCATCAAATAGTATTGCTGTAACTGTGTACAATGTAAAACTCATTTTTAAACTCTTGCATCATTTCTTCTAGGATTGATCTTGTGAGTAGATTATGTTTTTCTTTGAAGGCTTTGCTTCTAAGTGTTTTGTAGTTACACTTTTCAGTTTGTGACTTGGACATTCTCAGCCTCATAATAGCGTCTTCTCTGTTTATGTTTTGTCATTCTTCCAGTAATCTGGAATTGGTACTTCTAGCCAAGCTGGGTGTGTCTGTGGTGCTGTCTGTGATCCTAACCCCTCTGCCTTCCCCTCCCCCCCTCACCTTTGCTTGCCTGGGGGGACTGTTTCTGAAGTCAACCCTGAGTTTCCTCTAGGCAACTCTACTTTGGGTGTAGAGTCCTGTGCTTCCAGTCCTTGATTGCTAGTCTGGCCCGGGGGCTGAGATCAGCTGTTGAGTTCCCCTGTATACCATAGCTTGGAGTTCTCAGTGTTGAGTCTCTCTGTGCTTTTAGCCCCAGCTGCTGGCCTAATCTAGGGGCTGACTCCAACATAGGGTCTGGGCTAGCCTAACTTTGAGCTCTAGTTACCCCTTTGGGTGATTTTGCTGTTGGCCTGGGCCAAGGACTGAGTCTTTGATCAACTTTAGACATTCTGTGCTGCTGGACTAACTCGGAACTCTGGGCCCTGAATATGTGATCCTTGTTCCACAGTTCCTGTCCAGGTTACTTGCCTGTAGGTCAGATTTGTGATCTTGGGCTGGAAAGGTCATTGACTAATTTTTCCTTCAGTTTCCTAATTACTATTCCACTGTGAGTCTCTCCCTTAAATGTTTGTTAACTGAATGAGCAAGTTTGCTTGTAGTGATACAAACAATAAGATCAGGAACTAATGGAAGGGTAATTTCCTTAATCTTGACTTTTTGAACAATCTTTCTGTATTCAACTATATCTTGAGTTCCTACTATTTTCAAGGTACAGTGGGAAATATAGAGAAGAAAATGATGCAATGCCTATGTTAAAGTTGAAATTTCAAGCTATGTATGTCTTTTCTTCTCATCTAGTTGGCCCTTGAAGGCCATACAACTGTACCTTCTTATTTTGTATTACCCACAGTGCTATTGATATAGTAAATAAATGCTCAGTGAGTTTTACTTGTTGAATGAATTCTTTGTGTATGACGGTTTCTTTAATATTGTCATAGCAATCCATAATCCTTGGCTTAAAGTAACTCAGTTATTTAACCAGTAGATTTTTTTTTTTTTAATGATTGTCTGCTATAAGTGAAAACCTGAATTTGTAACAGCTAAATTAGGGGCATTTATTCAAATTATGAAGGAATTCTTTCTTTTTGCTTTTTTTTTTTTGGAGGGGGAAAGGCAGGGCAATTGGGGTTAAGTGACTTGCCTAAGATCACACAGCTAGTGAACCTTAAGTGTCTGAGGTCTAGATTTGAACTCAGGTCCTCCTGACTCCGGGGCAGGTGCTCTATTCGCTGTGCCACCTAGCTGCCCCTATCCTTCATTCTTTAAGCTCATTTACTCATATTTAGTTCTTTTCTGATATGGAAAACAATTTCCCTTGATAAAAACCCTTCAGGAAATTTCTTTGTTGCTTTCTCTTCTTTAAGCTAGACTATCTCAATTCCTTTAATGGTCCTCAAAAAGACCCATTTTACATTACGTTTTTAATCCTTCATTCAGCAAAAATTTTTTTGAATGCTTGTCTTGTTCAATCTTTCCTGAAGCTCTGTTGGTTTCTTCTCATAATTTTTGAAGTAGTGACAAAAATTGGTAAGTAGAGAAGAACTATTCTAGGCTATTACCTGCTGGCTTAAAAAAAAAAAAATAGTGCTAGATTTGTATTGGCCCTTCTCCCACAAAACTTCCTTTAAAAAAAAAAGTTTGTTGGCCTTCTGGTCAGTTAAGATCCCCAGTTCCTTTTGTTCTGTATTTAGAATCATAGAGTCTTAGTACTGGAAGGGGTCTTTGAGCATATAGCACAACTCTCTGCATCAGGGAAAGCTGATAAATAAGATAAGAAAGCCTCATTCATGTAACTAAAATATAACTTTGATTTTCTTCTCCACTCTTACCCTTATACTTAGCGACTTTAAAAGACATATTGTTTCCCCTCACAAAAAACCTGTACCGTATTACTCTCTATCTCAGCCGATCACATCTCAGATCTTAACATTACATATAACAATGCCACCTCCATAATGATGAACTCTGAAATTCTCCTCTTCGCTTATAACCAACCACCTATTCTACCTTAACCTGTTCTGTCTCGTCTATACCTATTCTTTCTCATTACAAACTACAGACCCTCTTTCCTCATCCTCTTTGTTCTAGTTTATTGCACATCCTCTGGCTTCACAGAGTCTTTACCTTGTGACTAAACAGTTCACCTATGCATTGTCCTTTATCCTTAATTCTCTTTCCTCAGTATCCTATCACTATTTGTACTTTAGGGGAAAGCCCTAATGTGGTTTTCCCCCAACTCTGCTTTTCTGTCCCTATGCTGCTAAATGTTATGGTAATTCATTGCAGATTTATGTTATCTTACCACAAGTGGACCCTCACTGGAGCATGACAGTCCATTGTGACTACCTCTTTATTACTCTTTCTGAAGTTAGTGTTTCAAACCTCTTTAAGCCCTTTGCCTTCTCCCTCTTAGCAAAGGTCCTTGCTTCCTATTTTGTTGTGAAAATTGAGGCCATCCGTCATAAATTTTCCCATACCTCAAAACCCTTCTCTCATATTCTGTTCTTGTCTTCTTTGCTTCTGTTTCAGGAGAGGTGGCCTTTTTTCTTGCCTCAGCCAACCTCTCTACTTTACCCTGAATTTCATCCCCTCATGTCTTCTGATTAGTTTGCCCCTCTAATCATTTCCTCCACCTCCCTTCTTTAGTCTCCTTATCTATTGTCTTCTCTGCAAACTTGCCTAGGTCTCCTGCATTCTTGACCTTACATTCCCTTCATGCTATCATCTTATACAATTTCTCCCCCTTTTATAGTTCCCTATATTCATTGCCTTTACCTCTTCACCAGGTACTTACTTTTCAACTCATTGAAATCTGACTTCTGACCTCACCATTTCACAAAAACATCTCTCTAAGATTAACAATACTCTTACTGTTTTATATGATGATTTTCACTCTGTCTTCCTTCTGCTTGATTTTGGGAGTAGCTTGTGATGCTGATTCCTTTTCTTCTCTTCCCCTTCCCACTCCATTTCTTTGATTTTTGTGACATCATTCTCATGTTCCTATCTTTCTGTCCATTCCTCATTCCTTGCTGGATTATTCTCCATCTCCATCTTCTGTCCCCTTCTGTCTCTTCTCTTTCTTGGTAATCTCATCATCTTCCCATGAATAATATAATCATCTCTATGCAGTTGACACCCAGATCTTTATTTTCAGCCCTGATCTCTCTTGAACTTCAATCCCTTGTCTTCTGCGGCATGCTAGACACTTTCACTTGGATGTCCCTGAGCTTTCTCAAGTTAAGCATGTGTAGAAACCAATTCATTATCTTTTCCCCTCCATTTTAAGTAGTATTTTTTCCAATTACATGTAAAGATAATTTTCAACATTCATTTTTAATAAGATTTTGAGTTCCAAGCTTTTCTCCTTTCCTCCCTTCTTTCCTTTTCCTCCCCTCAAAATGGCAAGCAGTTTGATATAGATTATATATGCGATCATGTAAAACATATATCCACATTAGTCATATTGTGAAAGAAGAAATAACAGTTCATTAGTTTTCAAATCTAGCCCTCCTTCTGATTTCTCTATTTTTGAAAGCAGTACTATTCTTCTGTTCACCCAAGTTTGGAATCTCAAATTCATTCTTGACTCTTTCCCCCTCTTTCTACCTTTCTCCTAAAATGGAACAAAGCCTAACTGGAGAAGAAAGTAACTGACTATTAAAAAAAAAATTAAATAAAATTACAATATTATACATCCCATCATGTGCCAATTTTGCCAATTTCACCTCCATTAACACCTCTTGCTTCTGTTCCCTTCTCTTCATTTATATGACTCTACCCTAGTTCGGGCCCTCATAACCTCTTATTTAGAGTATTACAGTAGTCTCCTAATTGGTATTTCTGCTTTTAATCTTTCCACACTCCCCCAACCTCTTCATAGCTGCCAAAATACTATTTTTACATCATAGCTGTGATCATGTTACACCTCTGCCAAAAAAATCTTCACTGGCTCCCTATTACTTGTATGATAAACTATAAAACCGTTAGCCTTTGATTCCAACCTACCTTTCCAGACTTATTTTAGCTTACTTCCCTTTATGTATCCTCTGCATTATCCATACTATTAGGGTCCAAACTTGGCATTCGTTTGTCTATATGCCTTTATACAGCCTGTTTCCCATTTGTGGAAGGTATTCTTTTTTTCTCCCTTATCTCCTAAATATCGTAGGGTTTTTTTTTTTAATGTTAAGTTTGGGTGATATTCTTATGGCAAGTTGTAAGAATTTTTGGGGGGCGCATTTTCCTTTATATTATCTTGTATTAATAAATCTTTGTACATGTTGAATCTCCCCTGTAGAATATAAACTTCTTGAAGATAAGCATTGCTTTAATTTGTGTGTGTTTATCACCAAAGCCTTCTGCAATGCCTTGCAAATAATAGGTACCTAATAAATATTTCAATCTATTTGAATTAGCCTGGTCCTGAGAAGATAGCCATATAGCTTTTCCCTGGGCCTGTACTTGGAGTCTTTCCAGCTTGGTTGAACCTTCCAGAATTTGTACACCACTGGCATACTCTTTTGAGGATGATCCAAGGTCATGTCCATGATGTGCTGAGGCATTGGAGCTGGACAGAAGAATAGGTAGTAATGCTAATTCACATTTTGTAAAATTAATAATGTTATCTGACATATGGTACTTTATGGTTACAAACTTTCACATCCATTAATTTACTTGATCTTCACAACAATCCTATGAGATAGAAAAGGCAGATATCTTTATTTTACAGATAAAGGAGACAAAATCTCTGGAGGGTGAAGATATCTGCCTTAGATTAATGAATCTAGGTTTTCTGATTCCTAGTCTAGCATTCAGTTCTGGTATAGGTTTCTTGATGACCTCATCTCTTCCTTCAGTTCATCAGCCTTTCTGTTACTTATATTCTGTTTCATTCCTCACTGTGAGGATACTAAACCTTTTTTCCTGGTTTCTCAAATTTTCAGCTACATCTCATCTTCCCCACGCTTAGAGCAAATAGTTTCTACTTCACTGAGAAGACAGACCATCTGGAAGGAACTTCTTCACTTTGCCTCCTTTAATTGTAAGAACTGATTAGCAACCTCATTCACATTCTCTGCCCCTCCTGTCTCAAAGGAAGAGATAGTCCTACTTTTTGCTAAGGAAATTCCATATCTTTTCAAGAAGTATATTGAAACCAGCGAGAGTTGATTGTTAAATTTTCAGTGTGAGCATTTACACCTTGGAAGTTATCAAACTTCAAAAGTCAGGACTTAATGCATTCTTTTGTTGCTTGTCTAGACTTAAGAAAATATTGGAGAAAATGTTAGTAATTCAGATTAAACTTAAAAGTATGTCTTGTGTACATTTTTTTTTCTCCTGGAGAGCTAGCTGTTAAACATTTACCAGCACATTCCTGGTCCCACAATCTCCCACCTCTAGGACCTTGTTCCAATATTCATGATTTCACTTTCATGTATCTTCAGTTTTTCCCTTTTAAGTGGATTCTGTCTATGAACACACAAGAGTTAATCCCAAAAAAGCCTATTCTTGAACCATCTATTCAACTATATCATCTCTTTCCTCCCCTTCTGACTGAGCCTCTTAAAAAAAAATTGTCTACACTTATTGTTTCTTTTGTTCTTGATCCCAACTTCTGTTCCATTCTTCAGAGTATGTGATGATTTTCTAATGGCTAAATCCAGTGGCCTATTTTGCAGTTTTCATCCTCTCTGTAGAATTTTATGACAATGACTAGTCATTCTTTCTGGTTACTTGCTTCTTCTTTTACCATATCTATGTGACTGATTCCCCCAAATCACTCTTTAGTCTTGATCTCTGCTCTGTACCTGTATCTGACTTCTACCTCCAACTGTTTATTAGACATCTCCATCTGAATCTCTCACTGGCACTTCAACTCTTTGAATATCCTAAACTGAACTTACTGTCTTTCCTGCTAACCTACTCTTTCTCCTAATTTCAGTATTTTTATTAGCAGCATCACCATTCACCCAATCTCTGATATCTGAAACTTTAGTATTAGACTTAAATCTTCCTTCTTCCTCAGCATCTCCTTTCTAATTGGTGACCAAATCTTGTCAGTTATAGAACTGTAATTCTAAAATTTTCCCCCTGCTCTACTTCCACCATCACTGCCCTACCTAGTACAGATTCTCATTACTGCCTGGGCTATTGAAATTCCCTTCCTCTAAGTCTTCTTGCCTTTATTTACTTCCCCTACCATGAATCTTTCCTTCATACTACTGCTAAACAAATATACATTGTTCTGCGTCCTTTGGTTCTTTGTTCAAAAATCTTGATTGACTTCCTATTGTCTTTTGAATAAAGGTCAGATTTCTTTACTGGTCATTGAAGGTCTTCTACAATCTGGCACCCTGTCCCTTTCTATCCTTATTCTATTCTTGTTGTTTTTTAATCATTTCAGTTGTCTGACTCTTCATGACTCTATTTGGGGTTTTCTTGACAATCATACTGAAGTGATTTGCCATTTCCTTCTCTAGCTCATTTTACAGATGAAGAAACTGAGACAGCCAGAGTTAAGTGACTTCTCCAGGATCACACAGCTAGTATCTACTTTCTACTTAAAATACTCAGTCCACCAGTCAAATTGTACTATTCTCTGTCCTTCAATTAAGGACTTTACCACTTTAGAGTCTTTGTTTACAACATTTCCTGTATTTGGAATGCCTTCCCTTTCCCTCTTTGCCAGTTGAATTCTTACCCATGCTTTAAAACCTTATTCAAGTGTCACCTTATTCAAGTCCCTAAGGCCTTACTTGATGCCCTTTGCTTGGTAATGAAAGAACATGCTGAGTGATCATTTTATATAGAGCAATGAACTAATATACCTTTTAATATTACTTGGTATTAAAACACCTAGATTATTTAAAATGAAAATAATATTAGCCTGTGTTTTTGTTTGGTTTATTTTGTTCCTTTGCTTTTGCAACCTGACCCAATGGCTTCAATGGTAATTCTGGTTTTTGGTTTATAACTACTAATCACTTCCCCTTCTGTTTCTGCTGGAAGACCATACCAGCCAGCCAGTGTACAAAGATGCTACTGTTATTCTTGATGACCTATAATCATTACAGTGAAAAGAATCTCAAGAATTTTCTTGAAACTCTGGATCCTTGGGCTAGGCCTCTATTTCTCCATTTTAAATCATGGAAAAAAAGACTTTGTAAAATCAATATGTAAATGATAAATTTTTTTTGTGCCTAAAAATAGAGTTTATGATTAGCCAGATACAACTGTAGTGGAATGCTTTGAAGTCAATTTCTTTTTTCTTTAAAAAAAGGCAAATTTGGTTTGATTAATACTGAGATTTGATCTACTAATGAAGGAGAAAAAGATACTGAACATTTAAGTAGGTAGTGCTATTTTAACAATATCATATACTAACAAAAAAATAGTTTCATTACATATTAGGAAGAACTTACTTGGTTAGCAATTGAAATGGGGTTCTTTATAAAGTAGGGGGCTTACCTGTCACTGGAATTACTGCAACTAATGCTAGATGACTATCTGTTAGGGATATGGATAGAAGGGATCTTGGGTGAAAGGTTAGACTAGATGACCTAGGCAGTTTTCTCCAGTGAGAGAATTCTATGGGTTAAGGCACATCCTTGGAGAGAAATAGGAGTGTTGATTTAATGCCACTAAGTATGTTTGTCTTATTTCCCTAGTATGTGTTTGGGTAGGGCCACATAATGATTCCAAAATCATTTTCAGTGATAGATAGTCTGACAGTAGGGATAGGGAGTTGGAAAGTGTGTTCTTACCTCATTTTTATTCTCAGTCTAACCCAATGGCTTGTACACAGTAAGCACTTGAATAAATGTTTGTTAAATTGAATTGCTGCTGCTGCCAAAGAGTAAAAGTTTTGCAAAGCCTGCATCTCTCCAGTTATCACTTTATAGATGGAGAAATAGGTACCTTATGGAAAGAGGGTGCCTACTTAAAGTAATTAAGAAATCATTTGAAACAGCAGGGAATTATGAAAATTTAATAGCAATGAAATAGATATTTCTATCAGGCTTCTTTTAGTTTTTGAAAATTTGCATGAGGGAAATAATTAATACATCACTTGCCCTTTCTCATGACAATGTCTAAAGAAAGACACCATGATACAACACCATCATTACTACCTCTTATAAACCCAATTTTCAAATAGTTAATATTCTAACCACATGTTAAAATGCTTCAATGTATTTTTTTTAAGTTACAGAATGAAGACATCTTTTAACTATTATTTTTAATGTGTCATTTTAGGGTTTTTTTGTGTTAATATTTTAAATACTTTTGGTGCGTTGTAGAAATACTGGTGTATAAAATGTCACACAGGGTTGGCAACAAGGGAAATATTTGCTTTTTTTTTTTCCCATTGAGTAGATCTTAAAGATTTTCAGCTCTGTCTTCATTGGAAAATAGGAAACAGAAAATGGACTATAATGGCTTTTTTGCATTTTTCCTTTTTAAAATTTCAGTTCTTTTATTATGTGCTTTTTTTGAATTTCACTTATTGTGTGTTAGCAGCCTGAAATTAAAGATGCTGACATCACTTTTAAAAATAAGCTGCTTAATGATGATATATCAAAGTGTGCATTAATGTTAATTTTTCCTTACTGATGCATATGTCTGCACTTAGTAGATGTGGTATCATTATTTTACATAATAAATACTTAAATTTGTAGACTCATGGAATTTCAGAACTATTAGAGACCCTCAGTCTCCAGACTTAATAGCTATGGAAAAAGAAGCTCTAAGGTATTGCAAAATTTGCCTAAAATCATAGGGCTCATTGTTTTGAAGGCCAGCAGGACAGCTTAGATTTGCTACAGCCAGTGAACATACTGGAAGGAAGTTAGTGACTTTTGAATATTTTAACCATTGGTCTTCTGTGTACTGACTTCCTGGTTAGTATTTGCATTTTTAGGAAGTATAAGGGAGCATAGACAGACATGCATATAGTTACCATACCTAGGCCACTTAACTCTTAGGAAGGGCATGAGTAGCAGGCTTTATAGCAATTGCAATAGCCCAGAAACACTAGCAAGTAAGTAAGGTAGGTAGTTTTGCTGTGGAAATTTTCAGGAGAGAGTAACAAGTACAGTACTATATGTTTTTTTTAAAATATTAATACATAACGAATTAAAGGGAACCCTCCTAGTGAGATGCTATTATTTTGTCTTCCTGTTGAAAGAAATCGCCAACTATGTATGTGTGAAAGATAGACTAGTGTACTTACTTGAGCGGGACGTAAAAGGGGTTGAAGAATGTTTCTCCATTGCTCTGCTTTTTTTGAGGGATGGTAAAGATTTCCTTTGACAAGGTAGGAAAATTCAATCCATAAAAAAAGGTCAGGAAGTAAAGATTCTGGTGAACTAGAGGAGAAGGAGTTTAGTGAATTGGGGTAGATATTGGGAAGTAAAAGGGAAGGAGAAGAAACTGAATCAGTGGAACAATATAAGATATGAGGCTCTGTAATGGCAAGCAAAGTAGTATTTTGCTCCTTGTTTCAGCTTTTCAAATGCCTTTGAGCCTCACCTTTGTGTCATTTTTGTTGTTGGAAACAGCATACGTTATGTTGCCCTTAATAGGCCTAAGGGAGTTTGGAGACCTTCCCTGCCCTTAATAGGCCTAAAGTCATCACATGGAGTCTACAGTGGGAGGAGTTTACTGAAAGAACAGAACAGAAAGGGGGGGGGGGAATAGGAAGGAGCAGAGAAGATAAAAGCTTGAGCATGAGTTGGGACTAAGCAGAGCTAAGAGAGAATGTTTGTGATGTTGGCACTCTGTTGTTCTATCTGTTGTTTTGTGTTGGTGTTACTTTGTCAGACAGAAGCACTCTTTCTGTTGAATTGTGTTACTTTGTTAGACTGAAGCATTCTGTTGATTTTTGTTATTAAGACTTTTTGTCAGACAGAAGCACTCTGTTGATTTATGTTGATTTCTCAGACATAAAGCAAATTGAGATGATAGTGTTGGCAATGTGTGTAAATATTGTTGTAGCCCTATTGAGCTTTGTTTTCCTAGAAATAGAAACTGTGAAGAGCTTGGGGTGGAGCAGTCCCTGTGAGCTGATATGAAACAGGAGCAGAGAGCTGCCTACCTGTGAATCCAGGCAAGAGCTGGGAGCATGGAAGAGGAGCCATGGGGTTTGGAAGTCAGCCTCAAGTCAAGATGAAAGAGAACTTTACTTGGGTACTCAGCAGTGATTGATGATATTGTAACTTACTGTGATGTAGGGGTATATGGCATTTGTAATTTCCACTACCCCTTAAGGATGATTGGCTTAAGGATGATTGGAAGCCAGCCTCCAATCAAGATGAAAGAAGACTTCAGATGGGTACTTTATATTGATTGAGGAGATTGTGACTTACTGAATGCTATGTTTTGTCTAAGACTGTGTGGCCACCTTAGTAATAAGTTGTTATGGTATATTGCTGTGAATGTTATGCTTTAGTTTCTTGAATGCTTTGCTTTATTTTATTGCTGAATAAATAGAGAGTTCACTATACTAAGCAATTAGATACTTAAAGTTATTCACAACAGCAGTCCTTGGAAGAGCTGCTCATAATTGACTTTAGAGGCTCTTCCCATAGAGAGTGGAGGTTTATATTTTCTGAGGAAGAAGTAGCATGCTATGTTATCTACTTTACTAAGCTACCTCCTCATATGTAGGTATATACAAAATAAATATGTTAATTGGGTGAGGGGAGGGCACTAGCAGGCAATTGGATCAGGAAAGGCTTCATGGAGAAAGTGGTACTTGAACTGAATCTTGAAAGAAACTAGGGATTCTGAGAGTTAGAGGTGAGGATAGGAGCCCATTACAGGCATGAACAGCTAGTACAAAAACCAGAGATAGGAAGTGGATAATCTCTTTTGTTGCATTTTAAATTCTGAGTTTTAAAATAATGAATATTACTCCAAAGAAATTTGCAAAAGTCATAGCTTTTAAAGAGCCTACTTCAGTGACTGTTAGAGATATTATAGTGGCTCTTAGTGTGAAGAATTTAGTCATTTCAAGGAAACAGGGCCATTTGTACCTAAGTCCAGAGGAAAGTTTGGTCAAAAACAAAAACTGCCAAGAGTTAACAAACTGTTGATGAAAACCAGTCTAATCATTTGAAAACAAGCAAAGATCTTTTTAGGGAATTGGGAGCTAGAGAGTTTATTATTGATTCTTCCATAGTATAGTATAGGTGAAAAGATAAGAATTTGTTTTAAGGCTGCAAACCATTGCTATGAAGAAAAAATTGCTTATCATGAGCAAACCAATGCAAAGAATAGACTAGTGAAAATAGGAAAAATGCAGTTTTTTTCTGAAGGTACTTACTTTTTTATTCAAGGATATATCCAAACCATTGCCAGAAGAATTCTAGATGAACCTGTAAGAGCTGAACATCTTCATCAGACTATAGAAATCTACCTCAAAAACTGTTTTGAAGATTTTTAAATTTTTAGTGAGCCTCAAAGTCTTGTCCCCATTGTGGAAATGAAGAATTCTGGTAAGCAGATTGTTATATTGAGAAGCAGAATTGTTTCATAAATACAGAAAATTCCAAATGGAGATGGAGATCATTAGCTTGTGCTAAGCCGCACATCACAAAATGTTAAGAAATTTATCCAAGAGATGGGGATAAACATGCTTCTATGGCTTGGCAGCTTGCTTGATTTAAATCCCATTGAAAACCTTTGGGCTATAGCCAAAGCTAGACTGGGAAGAACATGCTGTTTTGTCACAGATGTGCTAAATATCCAATGGGATGTGTAGTTTTGTGATGACACAATATATGTCAAAATTTTGTGACCTCAATTCCAAATCATATAAATCAAGAGACCTTTTTAGAAGGGAAGGGACAAAAATGAATCCCTCTATGTACATACACTAAAGGGGTAAAGCATTCTAGTGTCAGAAGTGATCATTTGAGAAGCTTAGAAGCTGTTGAGTCACATCAGGCCAAAAAATATTAAGATAAAGTAGGAGATCTATATTCTTTTCCCTCCTTTCTACTCCCCCTGCTTACAACTCTCATGGTACTACTTGAATACTTTCACTCTAATGTGTTAACAAACAACTCCTCTGGGAACAAAGCTTTTTTTCACTGTCTTTCTGGGTGCAGAAATGGTGGGTGGGTGAGTGAGGAGGCAGAATGGGTGGCCTCTTCTCTTCAGTATTAGCTTGGTGTATGGTAGTGGATGGAGTATTGGGACCCAGAAGCAGGAAGTTTGGAATTCATATCCTGCCTTGGACTCTTTGTGTGACCCTGGGCAAAACTCTTAATCTTTCTTAGCTTCAGCTTCCCCCATCTGTAAAATAGAGATAATATTAGTGTGTACCTCACAGGATCATTGTGTGAATCAAATGTGACTACAGAAAATACTTTACATACCTTAAAGTGCCCCATAAGTGTTGGCAATTATATCTATTTGTGCTTTATATCATGTTACCAATGTGTCAGTTTACAAGGTATCCTACTCACAATTATATAATAACCCAGATCTCCAAAACTTAGAGTACCTAAATTTCCGTTGCCACACATGGGCAGCTCTTACCACCAAACTCTTTGGAAAAATTTGTAGAATAAAGTTGTCATAGGTAGGTTTCCATCTTCCTTTATACACCCATTTCCTTGGCACTCATGGGAGTCCCCAATTGCCTTTCTCCTGGAACCTAAAGCATTTAATGCAGCCTTCCGGCTATCCAGAGCCCTCTATTGCAGAATGATATTCAAGCCCATCCTCCTTCAAGTTCTTCATGATCCAAAATGACTTACCCTTTCTTCTCCTTCCCCCTAATAAAAATTTCTGTTCCTGTAAAGGTAAGATAGGAGGTTAGCTGAATAAAATTAGGTGCGAAAGACTGGTAGACTTAGGTTACTCTGCCTTCCCCTCCCCGCCCCCCACCCCCAGTGGTATTTCCATTTAGAAAAAGACTGGGTGACTCAGATTAATCTGTAATAGGCAGAATATTACCCTCACCCTGCCACTTCATATTTTCTCCAGGATAAGATAGTAGTGGTTGCATTCTCTTGTACATTTTGGGAAGATAGGTACTTTGTGATTTCTAGAAGAGGAGATAGGGAAGAGGCTATAATTAATATTCTGGGCAAATATGCAAAGTAAGTAAAGAATCTGGGAACCCTCCTATGTTCTGTTGACCCATCTTTTGCCTTATGTTATGCCTTTTGACTCTACCTTTGCTCCCTTAGTTTGTATTAGTAAAAGCTACTGATTTTATTATATATGTATATACACACATATGTAGTTAGCCTTTTTTCAAAGATAAAACTTGGTTAGCGGGACCATTTCTTCCAATTTTTCATGAACTTAATGTTTCTCATTATGCTGTTTTGAGGCTTCTATGGTCTTCATCAGGCATTTATCTTCCATATAACTTGGTGAGGTTTTTTTTCTCCAAAACAATAATGATAAGATTTATGGAATTTTTTCCCTTTAGAGAAATGAAATATGCTCTCAAATCCAAAATGTGCCCCTCCCCCCCAAAAATCAAAAATTTTAATTTCCAGAGGAACTCTTATTTCCAAAGACATACTACCAAATCATTCTTTACATTTTCTTGACTGTTCTTAGAGCACTAGAGAAAGTTATAAGTATGTTCATTTTAGCTAATTATTTTTGGTATACCCATGTTCCTCCAGAGGAAGTGTGTTTTATTATTCAGTTATTATTTTTTAAAATACTCTTTAGCAAAGTCAGTTTATGACTAATTTAAATTTTTATTTGAAGGTGGGATGCAAACATGGCAATGTGCCTTACACACAGATTCTCAATAAATATTTGTTGAATGAATGAAATAATGAGGATAGGTGGCAGATTAAGCATGGGAACAGTTCACATAAAAATTCATTTCACCTGGAATGTGAGGCCAGAACATTTCTCCTATTACAGCATGCTGCAGGGCAGGAATTTAAGCTTTGATGATAATCACTCGGAGTCTTTCATACTTACTTTCCAGTCTGGGGTTACTCTGGGCTGAAAAGAATAAGGAGGGAGATAGGGAAGACATTTCCATCTCTGCAGGAACTATTTTTGAGAGTTTTATTCTTTTCAATCCTGTTTAGAGACTGATATGGAAATGGAGGGAAATTTATTGGCTATTTAATAAGTAATCATTAGACCATTGCCCAAGAAACTAGCTCTGATGATGAGATTTTGCCAAGTATAACTCAGTGTCAAATAGCTCCTCTGGGTGTGGTATATAATCTCAAGCATTCTTTGGAATCCTTGCATTTTCTTCATCTCCTAAAGGTATGTTTTCCACCTAAGTCTGATTCTGTTACCCAGAGACTGCACTTATTTTCTTGGTCTGAGTATTAAGGTCAAACAAAAAATAGAAATTCTAGCATATTGGATACCACTGGCTGAGGTAGTGGTTAGTTATATTTATTTGTTCTTTGGGAACAGAATGAACTAAGTCACATTGAGTTTCTAATGTCAATTCAATTAAACATGCAGTTTTTAAAGTGCCTACTCAGTAGGAGGTACTGGGAATACTAAGTTAAAAAACAAAAAAATCTTGGCCCTTAGGCAACTTACTTTCCTGGAAGTGGGCAAGGGCTGTACCTTATACACAGTTAAGTAAATACAAAAATATATAAAAAGAAAATTTGCAATGATGGAAAATACTAATAATTGGAATAGGGGAGGGTTCATTCTGGTAAATTTTATATAGGAGATGACACTTTACCAGATCCTTGATGGGATATAGAAATTCCAAGAGACGGAGATGAAGAAGGGCATTCTATTCATAGAGGGTAGTTTGTGTAAAAGAATGTAGCTGGGACATGCAGTGTCATGTATCTAGAAGAGTAGACTCTTGTGGCTGGAATGGAGAATGCATGAAAGGTGTGGAAGGTAAAATCAGTCTGCAAAGTTGGTGTGGGAGGGAAGCATGTTTGACAATTGATGTTAATGGGTTAAATGAAATTGGGATGCTAGTTACAGCCACCAACTCCCCCAACAAATGAGAACATAGCTGATGGGAGATTAGAGAAGGAAACTCCTCAAATGCTCAGGGTACCTCTTTGGAACACAAAGAGTATGTGTAATGACAAAGATCCTCCTTACTTATTGATATGTGGGGCATCGGTGTGGGACTGGCTGCAACACTTTATGTGGGCTCTGCTTCCCAAATTCCTGTGGCTTATTTTCCATACTTTTCAGAGGCCCCAGGGCTGGAGATTCTACTCCCTTCATTAGATGACAGGAATGAAGGAGTCAAGATGATTCAGAATCAAATGAGGCAGCAATAGCTAAAGTTTGGGCCTTTTTGAATGCCTCCACAAATAATCAAAGAGGCTTCTCTTCAACATGTGGTTAGCCTACCAGTTACAAACTATCTGTTTGTGCTCCACAGTTTCTCCAAGACATTTCCCTATGTTGGCATGAGTGTCTTGGAAGCAGGCTCCAATGTTCTCCATGTGGAGAGTCACCATCCCAAGTGCTACTGTGTATGCCTAGAGAAAGAATTTTTAGACCAGTAGATATGAGTCATTAAATTTGGGTTGATAGACTAAGACCAGGAGAGAAAGAAAATTAATATTGATTTCTTTAAAATTTATTACCCAAAGTAGATTTTATCATATTAGCACTTGTCAGTGCCTTGCCTTCAAACCAGTGTAGCAGCAACACCAATTGGAAAAATTTCATGTGGTATTTAGTAGTGTGGTCTAATTTAGAACCCCAGGTTGGATTTGACACTTTGATGATGTCTTTGGTTTCAGTAACTTCCTGTTCTGGGTGCTTTTTGCAGAATGTTAGAGCTGGAAGGTGGATGGGATCCTACCCTCCTATATATAGAGTTGGAAGGGATCTCAGAAGTCACCAAATCTAACTCCTTCAATTTACAGATGAGGAAAGTGAGGTCCAGTAAAGTTAAGAGATCTCCTCAAGGTTACAAATCATCTTATGTCATTCATCTTATGCAGCCTCCTCATCTCTCTTGGGGAAGCTGCAACCAGAAGGAGTGAATTGTTGAGGCTACACACATACACATGTGGTTAGAGGCAGAATCTGGACAAGGAAGGAAGTTGCTTGGAACTTAGTAGGCATTTAATGTGAATTTATTGGGTGAATGAATGTTGACTTCTAGGCCAATGCTAATCTTCCTGTGCCACACTGCATTTCTTACCAGTTTTCTGGTGATAAGACTTGTGGTCTTAGAACTGTCTAGATAAGGCATCTCATGCTTCTGGATCCCTGTATTTCAGAAAGATTGATTAAGTATTAGTTCCGTATAAAGCTCTGGGATAGGGCCAGAAATACAGAGATGAATAATGCACAGTCCCTGATCTCAGTGGGTTGATGGTTTAATAGGGAGATCAGGAATATAAACAACTAACACAGATTAGAATATATATCTAGGAGAGGTGCAAAGTAGAAGTTCAAGTTTGTTTTGTTATAGTCACGTTCTCGGGTGGGATCGATTAAGATTAGTTGATTTTTTAAAAAATCAGTATTAGACTTGACTACTAAGTTCAGGAATTGGGCCTCTAAAGTAGAAACTTGGAACTCTTTCATTCAACTATAGCTGAAGGTATTTGATCTTTTGTTTCTGTTTCTGATATACAAGGTATTACATTGTTCTGAAATGTCTTAGTAGAGCAGATTTATACCCTCTATTCTGTGTTTAATAATAAAACTGTTTCTAAGAGTTTCCACTTATAAAATTTTTCTGTTTGGCATTTACTCTTTTAGGTTCTGTGCATAAATTGCATAGGATTTTCCATTTCCATAGTAAGCCATGTTTTCCTATTAAGTGTTAGTACTTACTCGCTGGTCCCTTGAAAAACATGGAGTCATAAGTTTTATCTGTATTATAACTTTCCCCTCCTCCCCATCTGTTAAAGGGTATTTACTTGCCAACTTGGCCCAGTATGTGTACTTGGAACTTGGTATGGTAATCTACTCTTAATTATTTGCACTAATAAAAGTGAACAGCTATAATATTTATATTAACCTGGATATAAATAATTTAATTTCCCCCCTCTTTCTTTTCTTATCCCTAACTAGGAGCAGATTTAACTTTCTTTATGGCTTGTTAGGTCAGTGTGAATATTAATTCTCGTTTTCTGAATATATAGGTGAAAGAATTTTGGGAAAATGATGGAGAGTAGGAGAAAATCTTCCCAAGATTTAAAATTTGTTACGGATGGACCAGAAGTTGTTAATTGATAATTATATACTTCACAATTGTACAATTATCTAAGTGGAATTCTTACATTAATATGCCTTTCAGGTTATGACCCAACATATGTGTTGGGGAGACATGATGACCTATGGCATGTCAAAATTATAAGACTGTGCTCACTTGTTACAAAAAATAATAATAAACATTGATTTAAATAATTTTCTTTATTGATAAAGCATGTTATTTTAAAAATTATCTGGGATAAATTATTCTAATTCCATGATGTAATTATCTTTATCTTTTTCATTGCCTTTAAAAAAAGGAAGTAGATCTGTAGTAAAGTAGCAGCTGGGGTATCTTAATTTGGCTTCAGCATTTTATATTCTTGGCATTATGGTTCAGTAGAGGAAAAACATTGGACTTTATCCTGCTTGTGAGGCCCCAAACACATTTATGTTTACTTTTGGGAAAAGCAATAATTGTTTAAACATTTCATTTAGTCTAAACAATCTGTCTTATTTGGGAACTTTAAAAAAATACTCTTTTGGGAGGAAAAATACAGAAAAAGAACAAAAGATAAATATGACAGAATACTATTATGGCAGTGATGCTATTTCAGATAAAAATACACATTGAAATACTTGAGTAATAAGATAAGTAAAAAATAAATATGAGAAATTTTCTTTCCCAGTCTTACCCTAGTGACCCAAATTTAATGACCTATATCTACTTGTCTAAATATTCTTTCACTATGCAGTGAACCTCAACCTCTCAGCTTTGCCAAGTTGTCCGTAATATGTTACATTTTAAAATTACATTTTATCTTCTTTATGTTATTATTACATGCTTGTTAGAAACGGGAGGGGGAACTGGAAGTTTATTTTGGAGACTGCATTTGTGATTTCTTTGGGTCTCAAAGATCTAGCATGTCCAGAAGGAAGGATGAAGCTAAGAATATCCCGTTAGAGATTATCATTGGGAGTAGATGGATTGTACTTAGAACAAGAAAATATGGTTTTTGAAAATCCTGAATTTTTACCCTATCTTCTCTCACAAGTTGAAGATTTATACAATTGTGTGATACCTTGCTCATTGTGGGTGCTTAAGAAATAACTTGTTGAATAAATAAACAGTTAGATCTCACCTTGAAGAAAGTGAAATATTCTAAATGGAATATTTAAGTGGAATATTCTAAATGGGATATTCTAAAGTGGAACATTTCCATTTTGGGGATCATTTAGTATTTTTTTACCCTTCTATTTTAGTTCAAGAATGAACCAAGAAATCACTTGTTCTGAGCATGGGATTTTGCATTATAAAAGTCACAGCAAAGCAAATGCTTTAACAAGATTTGTAACATAAAGTTGAAATTGCTGTGATCATGACAAGACCTATTTGTATTGGGATTCCCTAATGGCACAACTCTGAGACCTTAATAAATAAAAACATCCCATTTCCAGATTGGAAGTAAGCTTAGGTGCCATTTAGTCCAATCTTTAAATGAGCAAGAATTTTTTCTACAATGTATCAGCCTTTTCTTGAAGGCATCCAGTGAAGAGACAGCCAATGAATCCACTAGCTCCCGAGGTAACTCCTTCAATTTGCATAATTCTAATTGTTAGGAGGTTTTTTCCTTGTATCAAGCCTAAATTTGTGTCTCTGAAGTTTCTACCTATTACTCCTTGTTCTGCCCAAACAGAACATGTTAATCTTGCTTCTAAATGTTCAGTTGTTCAGTCGTGTCTGACTCTTCATGACTCCTTGGACTTTCTGTCCTCCACTGTTTCTCAAAGTCTGTCCAAGCTCATGTTCGTTGCTTCCATGACACTATCCATCTCATCCTCTACTGTCCCCTCCCCCTTTTGCCTTTTATCTTTCCCAACATCAGGGTCTTTTCCAGTGAGCCCTGTCTTCCTATTATATGGCTAAAGTACTTAAGCTTCAGCTTTGGCATTTTGCCTTCCAGTGAATATTTTTTTTTTTTTAGTATTGACTGTTTGATCTCCTTGTTGTTCAGCCTACTTTTCTGGTAATTTTTGGTTCACATACAACCTTAAGCATAATCTTGCTGGCAAGTGAAATGAGCACATTCTATTGCATTGTCCTTCTTTAATCTTGGAATGTAACCGATCTTTTCCAATCCAGTGGCCACTGTTGAGTTTTGCAAATTTGTGAGCTTGTTGAGTGTAGCACTTTAACAGCATCATTTTTTTAGGACGTAAAATAGCTCAGCTGGAATTCTATCACCTTCACTAGTTAGCAATGCTTCCTAAGTACCACTTGACTTCCTTCTCTAGGATGTCTGACTCTAGTAACCATCTGATCACGGTTATCAGTGATGTTAAGATCTTTCCTGTATAGTTCTTCTCTATATTCTTGTCCTTTCTTCTTAACCTCTTCTACTTTTGTTAAGTCCTTACCATTTTTATCTTTTATCATGCCTGTTGTTTCATGAAACATTCCCTTGATATCTCTAATTTTCTTGAAGAAATCTCTTGTCTTTTCTAGTCTATTGTTTTCTATTTCTTTCTATTGCTCATTTAAGAAAACCTTATCTCTCTTTGCTATTCTTTGGAATTCTGCATTCAATTGGACTTATCTTTCCCTATCTCTTTTCCCTTTCCCTTTCCTTCTTTCCTCAGCTACTTTTAAAATCTCTTCAGCAGCCATTTTACTTTCTTGTTCTTTTTTGGGGGTGATGTTTTTTTTTGTTTCTGCTGCCTAGGAACCTTTATTTCATAGTTCTTCAGGCTCTCCATCTACTGGATCTAATCCCTTAAATCTATGCATCACCTCCACTTCCTATTTATAAAGGAAGTTATTTAGATCGTACCTATATGGTCCGATGGTTTTCCCTACTTTCTTTAAGTCTGAATTTTGCAATAAGAAGCTTATGACCTAAGCCACAGTTCACTTCAGGTCTTATTTTAATGGACTATATAGAGATTCTCCACCTTTGATTGCAAATTATATAATCAATTTGATTTCTATATTGACCATCTGGTTACGTTCATGTGTATATTCACCTTTTGGGTTGTTGAAGAAAAAATGTTTGCTGTGACTAAAGAGTTATCTTCAAAAACTCTGTTAGTCTCTGACCTGCTTCTGTATTCCCAGGCCAAATTTGCCTGTTATTCTGATTATCTTTTGATTTTCTACTTTAGCATTCCAATCCCCTATGATGAATGTGACGCCTCTTTTTGGTGTTATTTTTAGTAGATGTTGTAGGTCTTCCTAGAATTGATGAACTTTGGCCTCTTCAGTATCAGTGTTTGGAGTATAGGCTTGTATTACTGTGATGTGGTTTGCCTTTGATTCAAACAGTTAACATTCTTTCCTTTTTAAGATTATAACCCAGTATCACAGTAATACTAATAATCACCTGAATTAAATTCATTTATTTCCACCCATTTCAGTTTACTGACACCCAAGATGATGTTTAATCTTTTCATCTTCTATTGACCACATCCTGTTTACCTTAGTTCATAGATCTTACGTTCCAGGTTCCTATGCAATATTGATCTTTGCAGCAACAGATTTTCCTTTCATCACCAGATGTATCCACAGCTGAACTTCATTTAGGTTTTGACCTGGTTAGTTCATTAGTACTGCACCTGTAGTTGTCCTCTCCTCTTCCCCAGTACTGTGTTGGACCTATACTTTCAAATGCTTGATGTAGTCTGACCAAGACAGTACAATTTCCCTAGTCCCAGGCTCTTTGCCTCTCTTAATGAAACCTAAGATAGTTTTTACTTTCTTTTTTGCTGTATATCATTGACTCATTGAGTTTGTGGTCCACTAAAACACCTGGATCTTTTTTCAGATGTTTGCTGTCAGTCAACAAGCAATAAGTAATTGCTATGTGCTGGACATTGTGCTGAGCCTTAGAGACACAAAGGAAGGCAAAAAGCAGCTTCTGACCTCAAATTAATGTGAAGGAGGGGAGGGAGAAGGCAATAAGCATTCACATAGCACCTACCTACTATGTGCCAGGCACTATGCTAAGCACTTTGCAGATATCTCATTTGTTCCTCACAGCAATCGTGAGGTAGATGCTACAGTCATCCTAATTTTACACTTGAGGGAGCTGAGGGAGACAGAGGCTCATAGAATTGCCCAGGGCAGTTAGCAAGTGTCTGAGGTTGGATTTGAACTTGGATATTCCTGACTCCAGGCCCAGAGTTCTCTGTACACTAGCTGCTCAAGTTTATGTGTCAGAAGTAAGATATGAACCTACAGAAACCAGAATTAGGGAGGCAGCGTATAAATAAGTACATATAAATTACATACAGAGTAAGTGAATGTGATGTGAAAAGCTTTAGTATCTGAGAGAAAGACCAGGAAAAGTTTCCTGTAGAAGGTAGGATTTGTACTGAGGCTTGGTGGAAGCTAAGACATAGAGGGAAAGGGGCAGAACATTCTAGGTAAAGGGAATAGACAGTGCAAGCCTATGTGGGAGATGGAGCGTTTTGACTGCAAGTAGGTCGATGTAACTAGATTGTGCAGGTAGGGGGAAGAAGGCATAAGAAAATTAGGTAGGTAGAAAAGGGCAAAGGTACAAACTGCTTTAAATGCCAAATAAAGGACTTTTATACTTGATTCTGGAGGTTATAGAAAGGCACTGGAGTCATTCCTCCTTCGTCTTGTATTTTTCATGCTGATTTAAAAAAAATCTAACCTTAGATGTCATGTTTATCTTTATTAATTTCATCTTAGTTTGTGCCAGCTAAGATCTATTGATCTTTTTCAATCTTGACTTTGCCATGCAAGGTCTTAGATATATCTTCTAGCTTTGTGTCATCTGTAGATTTGATATTTATGTCATCTACACCATTTTCTGAATTATTGGTAAAAGTGTTAAATAGAATAGGACTAAACACAGATTCCTGGAATATTCCACCAAAAACTCCCTCCCAAGTTGACTTTCATCCTGTTGCATATTCCTTGGATGCAGCCATTCAACCATTTCCAAATCTACCTAACCGGGTTTTCGTCCAACTCACATCTCTTTATTGTTTTTTGAAGATTAACACTTTGTCAAATATTTTACCTAAAATCTAGATAAACTATATCTAGCACACTCTGTTCATCAGTTTTATAAACTTGTGGAAAAAAAGAAAATAAGTTCATTTGCTATGAGCTATTTTTGATGAAAAAAAGAGACTACTTTTTTGTGATAAGTGTTTCTTTCTTTTTATTTTTGCCTTTTTTGGAGGGGGGAAGGCAGGCCAATAGGGGTGAAGTGACTTGTCCAAGGTCACATAAGTAGTATGTGTTAAGTGTCTGAGGTCACATTTGAACTCAGGTCCTCCTGACTCCAGGGCTGTTGCTCTATTTACTGTGCCACCTTGCCGTCCTCTCTGTATTTTTTCATATGAATCCCATGTTTCTCTGAATTCCTTATAGTTTTTATTTCTTACTAAACATTAATATTCTATTATAATAATATGCTATGTATTTTCAGTCATTCCTTAATTGCTGGGTCACTAATTTGTTTCTAGTTTGCAAAGATGTTGCTATGAATATTTTGATATATATTGTAACTTTGTGTTTTTTATTTCCTTGAGGTATGTACCCAGTAACTGAATTATTGGTTCAAGAGATTTTGTCACTTGTGTAATTCCAAATTTAAGTATAGAATAGTTGAATCACTTACAGCTCTACTAACAATACAGAAATATGCCAGTTATCCCATAGCCCCTCCAACACTGACTGCTTTCATTTTGATTATCTTTACCAGTTTGTAGGGTGTGAAGTGAAACCTTAGAACAATGGTTCTCAACCTTCCTAATGCTGTGACCCTTTAATATAGCTCCTCATGTTGTGGTGATCCCCAGCCATAAGATTATTTTTGCTGCTACTTCATAACTCTAATTTTGCTACTGTTATGAATTGTAATGTAAATATCTGATATGCAAGATATATTTTCATTGTTTCAAATTGAACATAACCCATAGGTTGAGAACTGCTGCTTAGATGTTTTAATTTGCATTTCTCTTATTGCTAGTGATTTGGACCATGTTTTCAAATGTTCATTATAGTTTGCAGTTCTTCCTTTGGAAACTATTTCTTTTTTTCCACTTATTTTTTTGGATCACTTGCTTTTCTGTATGTATGCACATACCATCCCCTTTAATAATACATTCTAGAGAAGAATTGAGCTCAGTCAGTAACCTTTTAGAACATGTTAGCCATGTGTTTTCTGATCAGATGTAGTTGAAGTTCTTCGTGTTTCAGGGTTTGTTTAATTGTGTGCTTTTCTATATATCCCTGAGAATGCAAGCTCCTTGAAGGCAGGGGCTGTTATATTTTCATTTTTGTAGCCCCAGTGCCTAGCATAGTGCCTAGCATATAGTAGGAACTTAGTAAATGCTTGTTAATTGGTTATCAGTCTGGGAAGTTGACTTGGATTACTTTGTATTTTTATTCATCCAAATCTTATCTGTATTGCTATAAAGATACCTGCTTCATTTTACCTTAAAACCGTTATATCGGTGATGGATCCGAGAGGACAGTCAAGATTTAAAAAATTTCCTGACTGCAATATATGATATTTTTATTTATTCCAAATAGTTCTCTGCTATTCTTGCCCACAGGGAATGGATATGTTTTCCTATGCTCACTAAATTCAATAAACATTGTTTAAAAATATCATTTTAAGTGAAAAAATACTTAGCCTACATTAAAAAAAATTGGGTTGAGTTTAATGTTGTGTGCAGTAAAGGTTATTGTTTTTCTTGTAGGCAGTGTTAGAGTCACTACTTTGGCAAATTTGTTTTCAGTTAGACTGAAAGAGATGATGTGCAGTTGAAGGAAACAATTGCTTTCTTTGTAAGTGGTGATGTTGAGTAATGACTAAGTCCATTCATTTGCACAGCCAACATAAACTTCAAACATAGAGATTTTTCCATGCCTTTTCCACAAGTGGGTCATGTGATTTGGTGTTTATTCTTGGCTTGAATATCAAGTCTTACAAACCAAATAGCTTGACCATGAAATCAAGCAGCTGTTTCAAAAGACTCTTTGCAAATTGAATTTTTTATTTTTTGTCACTACAGTGAAAAGAATGTGTAAGTGCACATGTGTATGTGTATGCTTTTTCTTTTCTTTTTTTGGCTGCCTTCTAAAAAATTGAGTCTCAATGCAAAAATTTCCAGAATAATTTTTATGGGGATCTTTTTTTCCCCATCAGCAGCAGAGTTAGCTGTATCCCATGTGTTATTGCTAACAGGCCCTTAAATTTTAAAAATCAAGTAGTGTGCCTGGTATTTGGCTATTTTTCAGATATGTGTGAGTAATTGAGCATCTGTGAGAGTGAGACCTCAGCATTCTGTTTAGAACTGTTTCTTGATCTATTTGCTTTTGGAATAGAGAGGAAGAAGGCCAATCCCAGCAGAATTATAATTTTAATTACTTAATGTTTGAAAGGAGAACTTGCCAAAGTTGTGTAAATGATATATGAGACTAATGTATCTTTAGGGCTTGGGAACTTGTAGTGCTTTCAATATATATTGACTATTACAATTTATCCCTAGTTCCATTCTTTGTTTTCTCAGGCACAACATACAGGATATAGCGCTGCCTTTCCATCAGATGTATGGTTCCTGTTTTGTGTTGTTCAGCATTCACGTTTCTTCTGATGGTTCCAAATTCTGGATGATACCAACTTTAAGAATTTGGTGAGAGCCAGCCTTGGTAGGATCATAGGATAGAGTTGGAAGGGACCTTAGAGGCCATCAGTATTACTACCTTATTGTTTTATATCTACTACCCTTGCTTGGGAGATTTTCAACTCAGGTCACTTTCTGAGGCCTCTGAACTTCCCTACCTCAACATTTCTCAGTTTCACTCATCTCTTTTCTCCTCTCTCAGAAAGAGAAGTGATCCTTCTCTCCAAGGCTGACACTTTTCCTGGTATCTTTAGTCCCAATAGATGGAACCTTGCTCCATCTATTGCTACCATTTTCTTTTGAAGCTTGAACCTTTCCCTCTCCTGTTGGTTCTTCTACTTCCCTTTTGTTGATCTGTTCACCTCTCAATCCATTGTCTTTTCTTTCTTCCATTTCCCTGCCAAACTTCCAGAGAGTAGTTTGTTGTGATTGTTCTCCTTCATCCCCACCCATTCCTTTCTCAGATACTTGCTGTTTACTTTCTTTCTCTTCCATTACTCTGCTGTAATTGTTCTCTCCAATGTTCTAAGTTACCAACTACAAGAGCTTTTCCCTTCTTACCACCCTACTGCCCAGGCATTAGTCTCTTTGATTTCTTTGTAGCATTTGATACTGTTAACTGTTTTCTTTCTTTTAGATCTTTTTTTCCTTTGGCTTATGAAATAATGATAGGTAACGTTTTACATAGCACTTTGAGGTTTGCGAAGCACCTTACAGATATTTGATCCTTACAACAACCCTGAAAGCTAGGTCCTATTATTATTCTCATTTTACAGATGGGGAAACTGAGTCAGAGTGGTTAAATGATTTGTCTAGTGCCACACATCTAGGAAGCATCTGAGGCTGAATTGCCTTGAACCTGAGTCTTCTCTCTAGCCACTGTGGTTATTTATAGCTGCCTTTTCTACTTCTCATCCTACTTCTCTCATCACTGTCTTTTTCCTTTACACATTCGTCTTCTGAGTCCTTTCAGTTCCTCTCCAATTTGTGTTGTATATTACCATCAAATTAATTTTCCTAATGTACAGGTTTAATCAAGTTACTCTCCTATAAATAGAGATATAGCCTCAAAATCAGGATTTGATCGAAACCTATGTTTGGGTCCTACCTCTGACAAATGCTGGCTGTGTGATGTTGGACAAATCACTTACTTTTTCAGTGTTTTTCGGTGTAATGGAGACTATACAAGTGTGTATCTGTGATTAAAACCTTGGGTTTCAATTAAGAAGATAAAAATTTTGCATATGAAGTCCCCGTAGTGGAACAAGAATCACAGGGGTCATAGTAGAAAGGGTTGGTAGAGAGCTGGACTCTGAAAGAGCAAGAATAGCATGAGTGAGAAGGAATAAGCAAAATTTAAGCTGAGTAAGGTGTTTAGAAAGAAAGGAAATGGAAATGAAAGCTAGATTTTCTTTTCTTTTCTTTTCTTTTCTTTTCTTTTCTTTTCTTTTCTTTTCTTTTCTTTTCTTTTCTTTTCTTTTCTTTTCTTTTCTTTTCTTTTTTGCCAAAAGTGTGTGGTTAATCTTGTTACAGCAAACACCAAGAGACTAATAATTCTTTTGTGGCACTTCTATTTTTGTGGAGTCTTCTATTTATTGCTGCTTGAAGTTGGTCTGTAGCTGGGGCTTAAAAATCTTATTATGCAGTTTTGTTTGTTGTAATGGGGTTTGATTTTTAGAACTTTTAAATAGGGATTGGAAAATTAAATTTGATGTGACAAGAAAGAACTTGGAAATGTAGTTACTTTAGCAATGATTTAAATTTCTAAGAAAGAAAAAATATGGACAGTTGTGATATTGAAGATGATGTGGCTATTTGTTTTGTTGGTTCTTTATAGCACTTTCTCTTCAAATATATTGTTATGGAAGGGAGGAATGACTAGTTTAGTTGTACAATTGAAGCGGGGTAGTGGGGATCATATATGACAATATACCTCTTGAACAAAACATGATTGTGAATTAACACGTATCCCCAGACAAAGTATTAGAAGTATGTTTGTTTAAAGTACAAATATAGGCTATTTAGTATTCGAAAATTTTAAGTAAAGACATCTTGGACTTCCTGGGATAGGAAGTGTTACAGAATCATGGAATCTTGGGTTGTAGGAGACCTTGGAAGTCATTCTATCTAGCTGGATAGGAATCCCTTGACATATGGTTCTTCATTTACCATTAAAGGTTTTCAATGAAGAGTAACCTACTCTCCTTTTAGAAAGCTCTGATTGCTATGAAGTTTTTCTTGTATTGATCCACAATCTTTCTTCATCTTCTGCCCATTACTCCTAGTTTTTCCCCTCTGAGAATAAGAAAGAAAAATTTTCACCTTTTTCTTTGTGACATCCATAATATATTTAAGACAGCAGTGGAAAGAATGCTGAGTGTAGAGTCACAAGACTTGACTTTCAGCACCTTAGGGAGGCAGAGTGGTACGGTGGGAGAGACATGATGCTGGAGTTATGTTCTTTCCACTGCTGTCTGGGCAAGTCACTTACCTTCCTTGGCCTTCAGTTTCCTCAACTGTAAAAATGAGGGAACTGAACTAGATGGCCTCCAAAGCCACTTCTAGATCTTGATCCATGGTCCTATGATCCTGGGAATCTTTCCATTGACATCTCCTGGAATTATAGAATTTGAGAGGTGGAAGAGACCATAGAAGCCATTTGTGCAGCCCATACTTGAATGAAATCTTTCCTTACAACATAACTAACAAGTTATTAAGCTTCTACTTGAAGATCTCCAAGGAGGAGGTACCCACCACTTTTGGAAAACTAATTTTTAGAAATTTCTGACATCAAACTTAAATTTGCCATTTTATTATTTCTTCCCATTGCTCTTGGTTCTGCCTTCTGAGGCAAAACAAAACAAATCTAATCTGTGTTCCACATGACAACCTTGTAGATACTTGAAGATAGCCATCATATCCTTCCAGTTCATCTCTTATTTCTGTCTTAAATATCCCCAGTTCTTCAACTGAAGCTCATATGACATAGGCTTAAGTATTTTTGTTTTGCTTCCCTGGTTGCTCTCCTGGATATTCTCCAGTTTGTCTCTAATTTTTTTCAACTGTTGCTTGCATGATATTATCTGCTGATTCCTTCAGTGTGGTTTAACCAGGTCAGAGTAAAAAAGGACTCCTAACTCTCATCCAGAACCATAAGTAATTATGCTTTAGAAGATCTGTGACCTGGCTAAAAAACAGTAGTTTATTACTGGTAGGCTGACATTTGATGACTAATTCTTTGGATGTGGCAACCCATAAAGCAAAAAAAAAAAAATACAAAATGGCTATTAACCCTATGTGACCCTCCTTCCTCTTTTGAAGTAATGTGGGATAGTCTTAGAAAAGGTAAATACAGAGTACTAAGAATTAAACGATTTTTAGACAGTCAGTAAACTTCCACTTAGCATTTGTACTCTGCTTTCTGCTTTTCTGCATTTGTTTATCAAGCTTTTATGCCCTGGCACATGTTTAGTTTTTGGAAAGGTGACATGTAGAGGTAGGAAATAATATATTCCTTTCTCTTCCTATTCAATAATTGCCAGACATCTATACACTTAGTTCTCCCTTCCTTCCATCTTTTAGAAATATTAAGAAATAATTTTCTAGTTTGAAGTCCTTTCCAGATTTACCTGAATGAAAAAAAAAACCTTATTAGTACTTAATCACAATTCTACAACAACATTGCTATTTATTTCAGTTTCAGTGTTTATTTTTCCCTGTAGTTTGATAAACATTTACTTTATATTCTTAGATTTCTTATTTGATTTGGTGCCCAAGTATAATATCACAGATATTGATATTATTTCATTATCTATGGTGCCTTCAAGCATAATATAGTTTTTCTGTTAATCTCTTTCAACCTTATCTATTTTTATTGAGAGACAGTATGGTGTGATGGGTAAAGATCTGACCCTGAAGCCATGAAGTCCTGGGTTTAAGTCCTGTCTCTACTCACATGACTGGCCATTGGGTCTTGGGAAGGTCATTTAACCTTTCAATGCTACAGGCAATGTTTTAAGACTGTAAGATGCTGGCTTGAATTAGTATAGGGAGTTTTCCTCATCTGGGAGTTCTCTTCATTAATGAAATCACAGATCTGGTCCTTTATCCCTGTTTTTATTGTTACCTTGTCTGAAATCTTATGCTACTCTTTCCCTTTTTGAATTGCTTGATGCATAATAAATTCTACTCTGACTTCTCATTTTAAATCTGTGTATTTTAATCATTCAACAAGCATTTATTAAGTGTCTACCATGAATCAGGTTTTAGGCCACCTTCTGGAAATACAAATACAAAGAATAAAGCAATTTATCTTTCATATGTGTTCGTTGTAACCAATATAGCTTTGAATTCTACTTTCTAATTCATTCTGCTGTCCATCTCCACCCACATTCATGGTTAAGATGGTTAATTGCTTATTTCTTTTTGCCACATCTCCTTTTTCTTTTTCACTCTTTTTTGCCCTCTTTCTAAACAGGAGGAAGTGTAAGAAAAGTAATTTGATTAATACTAGAAATCTGTCATTGAAGCAGCCTGAGGCTCTTCCCATGTAGTCACATAGTCCAGCAAGATCTCTTTCTGGTTCTTAGGCTTTTTGTCTCCTTTTGATTTCTTCCCAATGTGATCTACCCTCTGAAGTTAAATTATGTTTAGTTTGTGAATAGTCTTTCCCGATTAAGCTTCATTTTTCTTTCTCTTCCTGTTTCCTTGTAGGTTTTAATGTATTTCTACACCGGGCTTTTTTGTTTGTGTCTTTTCCTAGTTCCAAAAAGAGTAAAGTTCATAAAATGCCCTTTCCCTCCATCCCTTTTCTGGGCTTATATGGTCTATGTGCACCTCACTTGGGGAAAACATGAGCTCTTTCCACTTCTTTATTTCTTCATTAGTGTATTCCCCCCCCTTTTCTTTAGTCTTTTAAAATCTATAATTTGTGGGGCAGCTAGGTGGTACAGTGAATAGAGCACCAGCCCTGGAGTTAGGAGGACCTGAATTCAAATCCAGCCTTAGACACTTGACATTTACTGGCTGTGTGACCTTGGGCAAGTCGCTTAATCCCGGTTGCCCTGCCTTCTCCCCTCTTAAAAAACCAAACCAAACCAAACCAAAATCTATAATTTGAAACTACTCTGAGGTTCTGTCTTTGTCTTTTCTTACTTTTTTCACCTTTTGGCTTTACTCACTCTTAGAAAATCATGGCATTCTAATGGGACACTTGTTTCTTCCCCTCTATTAGCATGTAAGTACTTTGCAGTCATTTATCCCTGCTTGATCCTATCCTTCTTTAGTCTGGATGCCACTACTTCTGTAGTTCTAGATTGAGTATTTAGGACTAGGCCCCAGTATACCTGGCTTTTGTGTCTGTCTCCTGGTGACCCACCATGGGTTTTGGCTCTAACCCTTCTCTTTCTATTTCTTCCTACACACTGCCCTTAGGAGTTGGCCATGTCCTTTGCTGAGATTCTGACAGATGCTGGGTTACTGGAATATAAGGTCTTCCCCATCCATTAATAGGCTTATGTGACCATGTGTTCCCTTTTTCCCTTGGAATAGGGGCCATGTTCCCAGGTCTAAAGGTACACAGTTATTTCAGTCACAGATGACTTGCTGCTTTGAGCTCTGGCCCAGTTCACGACTGTGACATATCCTGAGTCACATAGAGCCCATATTCAGGGAGATTTATGTTGCCTTGGAGGAGAAGCTTGCTTATAGGGAGGCTTGCTTGCAGGGAGGCTTGCTTGCAAGAAGGATTTCACACCTTTTGGTACTGAGCCAATTAGTCACTGAGTCACAAGGGTTGTGATGCCTTCTGGTTCTGAGCCTACTCGTTGAAAACTGTACATACTGGGAGGTTGGTATTTTGTTTTGGGGCTCACTCATGGGAAGAATGTTTCTTTGTGATTTGGCCAGACTAGACTCGGGTGCCATTGTTAAGGCTCCTCTTCCCCACTTTTGTGAACCCAAATGTTGTCTCTTCCTGGTCTGGTGATTATGTATCTATTACTTTGTTTAGATCAGTGTTTCTCAACCTGTGGGTTATGTTCAATTTGTAACAACGAAAATACATCCTGCATATCAGATTCATAACAGTAGCAAAATTACAGTTATGAAGTAGCAACGAAAATGATTTTATGGTTAGGGGTCACCACAACATGAGGAATTGTATTAAAGGGTCGCGACATTAGGAAGGTTGAGAACCACTGGTTTAAATAGTTGGATCCCTGTCTATTGGATTCTTTCTTGTATACTCACTTCTTTCTACTTATTTGTAATTAAAGTAAGAATGTTGACCCCTTTGAAGCTGTCTTTCTTTTAGAAAAGCAGATCAAAGAACCTGTGCTAGCAGCCCTTTTGTGTGCTTGGTGTTATTGGTCTTACACCTCCACAGCAGCTGCAAGTATCCCACAACAGGGCTTAACTGAGTATTATCGATTGTGTTGGTCACAACTCTCCTGCAAGGCTGGGGCTGCCTAGTATTTCTGTTGGCTTTGTCTTTTGCAGTGGGTTTGAGAGGAGCATTGGTTTTAGGCCTCTTTTAGTAACCTTTAGTATTGGGAGCTTCCAGGGATTACTACATTGCCTTTGTCTGTTGCTGCAGTTTCTTCATGGGCTGCTGGGATACTGCAGTGCCTACCACTGGCTTCAAACTTTTGGAAGGCATCAGTACTTTGAGTGGACATCTTTTGCTGTCCCTCTTTCCCCTACCTCCAACTTATAAGAGAACATAGAGTTTTATAGAGTTCCTAGAAGGTAGATAAGGCTTGAGATCTACAGGGAACATTCAAATCATAGTTGTATTTGAGTTGAGTAGACTGGGATAGTCCATGATTCACAGCCATATGACATTACTAGAAGAATATGGGTATTAAAAAGATGAATTTCTTTAACTGAGAAAAAGATGGAACCATTGGAAATGTTGTGGGGTTTCCTAAATGCAATCGAACCCATCTTCTTCTTTTGATTCCATCCTGGGTGCATTTCACTGTTTGAACAAATATCTTTAGTGTTTGGTCAGAATAAATGTACTGATATGTGATTTCAATAGGTTTTCCATCCAACCACATAGAGAGTCTGGACAATCTTCATCCACTTTTTTGTTTTGTTTTGTGGCTGGTTAGGTCAAACTCTCTGAGTAAATTTGGATCTCACTACTGAGGCCCTGCAGTGTTTCAAGGCTTGATGCAATCCACACAATATCATCATAAACAGAATATCTGGAGAACCTCATCATCTCAGGGGGGAAATCTGTAGGGAATTTTTTCTTGTAGATTGTGCATTAGAGTGGTAGACACCTTTAACGAGCATGTCTCCCAGTTTCTTGTCTTGCTTGTTAATGATTAGAGGACTATCTAAATGATTTCAGTTGCAACCAGATAATTTTATATCATTTTAATATATGCACGGAAGATACGTTGTTGGAAGAGAGCCTGAAATGGAGCATTTTATTTTATAGAATTAAATGCTTTAGAAGTCAAATAAAAACTCAAGGGGAGTCATGATGGGATTTCAAAAGACTTATGAGGAGTTTAAGGCCGATAAGAAAGGTCCAAAGAGAGGGCTGGATAGAGACTGTGAGACAGTAGAACATAGAGGGCAAAGGAAACAACCTTAGGCCTAGGAATACAGGCCAGAAAAAAAAAAGAGAGGAAACACTGGAGTCCTGGGAATATTGACTTCCTGAGCAGACTTTGTAGGTAGGGTTTTGTTGTTGTTGTTTTGCCAGAAGCCAGAAGGGACTATCAGTGCTGGGTTGAGGTCAGCTATGGAAATGGCAAAGACTAGAAACAGAAGAATGATCTAAGGGATGTACAGTCCAGAGATCATTGCTAAGAAGCCATGATCTGTAAAAAGTGACATGTGAATCTTACAAGTGAAGCTGAGGTCAGATTCTGGGTTGGATTCCAGACTTGCTGTGATCTGCATTATCTTACTCTAATTTCTATTACCTCTGCCACCCAGTCCTATAATTCTTCTTGCTTACTCTGAACAGCCACCTGTGTGTGCCTTTGTCATTGGGTCTCTAGGTACTCCCCTGAGTCTAGTTAAATGTCTTTGCTTGACTCTTATGATGGGAGTCACATGAAACTCTCAGAGGTTTTGTTATGGTTGTAATAAAGAGGATGCTATAATCTTGAATCTGGTATATGGATTCAGTCAATCAACAAGCCTTTTTTAATCCACTGTCTGCCAGGCACTGTGCTAGGTGCTGGGGTTACATAGTCACAGAATGAAATGATCTCTACTCTCATGGAACTTGCTTACATTTTAATGGGGGAGTACATATAAATTTGAATATAAAGAGAATAAATAAAAAGATATATAAGATGGTCAGGGAGGGAGAGAACTCAGAGTCTTAAACTGAGCAAAGGCTTCATGTAGGTGGTGAATTGTACTCTGGGATTCTTTGCACAGCACCTAGCAGAGTTGGTGCTTAATAAATGTTTCTTGATTGACCGGAAGATGACTCTGTGAGAGATCATGGACCTTGAAGGGATACTAATTCAGAGCCCTACATGCAAGGGCTTTGCTTCCAACTTTAGATTTCTCAGTGACACATGGAGGCCAGCTAAATCTCTTATTGTTTTGTTTCTAAGTCATCAACCTCTCATGATCTAGAATGACAATCTCAAGACTATCAAACTCTCACGTGATTAATTACTAGAAACAGAAGACTATCCAGTTCTGCCAGCCTTAATTTGTTTGTTTTTTTACTTAATAGTATTTTTTTCCAATTACATATAAAGAGAGTTTTCACCATTCTTTTAAAAATTGTTTTAAAAATTAAATTGGTTTATTTACTTTTAGTTTACAACATTCAGTTCCACAGACCCTTGAGTTTCAGATTTTCTCCCCTTCTCTCTCCCCTCTCCCCCATCATGGCAGTATGCACTTGAATATAGGACCTACAAATATCTTCACATTAATCCTCAGTCAGATTGTAAAGAAGGATTATAATTGATGGAATGATCAGTGGGAAAGAGAGAACAAAACAAAACAAGAAAAAGAAACAAAGCAAGTAGTTTATTTCAATCTGCATTCAGACTCTGCCTCTCTTTCTCTTCACCATTCATTTTTATAAGATTTCTAGTTTCAGATTTTTCTCCCTCCCTTCCTTCCTTCTTCCTTCCCCAAGATAGAAAGCAATCTGATATAGGTTATACATGTATAATCACATTAAATGTATTTCCACATTAGTCATGTTGTGAAAGAAGAATCAGAGCAAAAGGGAAAACAACAAGAAGGAAAAAGCAAAAAAGTGAAAATAGTATGCTTTGATCTGCACTCAAACTGTGTAGTTCTTTCTCTGGATGTGGATAGTCCTTTCTATCGTGAGTCTTTTGGAATTGTCTTGGTCATTGTATTGCTGAAAAGAGCTAAGTCTGTCATAGTTGATCATTGTACAGTGTTGCTGTTATTGTGTACAATGTTCTCCTGGTTCTGCTCATTTCACTCAGCATCAGTTAATGTAAGTCTTTCCAGGTTTTTCTGAAATTTTCCTGTTCATCATTTCTTATAGTGCAACAGTATTCCATTACATTAATATACCACAACTTATTCTGCCATTCCTCAAAATTGATGGGCCTCCCCTTGATTTCCAATTCTTGGCTACCACATAAAGAGCTGCTATAAATATTTTTGTACATGTTGGTAGGTCCTTTTCCCTTTTTTATGTTCTCTTTGAGATACCGACCTAGTAGTGGTATTGCCGGATCAAAGAGTATACATAGTTTTACAGCCTTTTAGGCATAGCTCCAAATTGCTTTCCAGAATGGTTGCATCAGTTTACAACTCTACCAGTAGTGTGTAAGTGTTCCAGTTTTCCTACGTCTTCTTTAACATTTATCATTTTCCTTTTCTGCCATATTAGCCAATCTGATAGGTGTAAAGTGTGCCAGCCTTATTTTGACTGTTTTAGCTCTGCCTCTGCCTTGCCACCTCCTCGTTGACAGTTCTTGCAAGAAGGTCAGACATTTTTAAAGCAAGGTGCTTGATATCTAAGAAGAGCTGGCTACCCTAGGATAGTTTCACATACTCAAATGGACCAAAGATCTCATTTATTTGTGTTTTCCCTTCAAAGATGCTGATTATAACCCTTCCATGCTTGCTTATCCTGTGCCACTCTTGTGCATGTCTTCCCATAAGTTTCATCCCACATCCTGAAACCTTTCTTGCTATCTCTTGACTTCAGGAAGAAAACAATAGAATATGCAGACTTCCTGTAGGTTATCACTTTCTCTTTCCATGTAACTTGTTCCATCTATTTTTATCCATACATTTTTTTTGTTGACAACCTTTACTATAGTTTTCTTTCATTATTTCATATTTGTTACATGTTGCAGTCTTTTCACACTGACCATGCACCTCTCCATTACCCTTTGACTGAAACTCATTTAATTCTTTGGAGACTATAGTGTTCCATTACTCATAACCATACAACACCATCATTTAAATATTGATATGAAAATGAGTTTTTGTTTCTGGGCTTATTAAAGGACCATTCCAATTTTCTGAAGGCCATTCGTCTCACTGTCCTTCTGTTTAATTTAGGGACTAACTCATTATCTAATTGTGATGTCTGTCCAAGATATACTGATCCCATATACTAATGAATTGTCTAACTAACTGTACATCATAATAAACATTCTTCATTTACTTAGTTTTTCCTCCCAGAATATATAGAGAAGTTTTTATATGTCTTGAAAAAAAAGTAGAAATTGAGAATTTATATGTATATGATATCACCTGAGGTCCTGAACAAAGGAAAACAAATATGGAAGGCTCTTGCCTTCTGGGAGCTTTGTAGTTTATATCTTTCAGAAATTTTACAAATGAAAAGTAGACCCTTATTTATAGATTATCCATAAATAAGAAATATTACAGCTATTATGAACACTTGCCTGTCTTTCTCTGTGGAGTAAAGTTAACACTTATTAGGCAGAAGGTTATTATTAACCTTCTAATACTTTCATGTTCAGTCAGGATAACCTTTGGTGAAGTACTGGAATCTGAACAAAACAGTTACATCACCATTTGACTCTGGTCCAAGGAGACTTAAATGTAGAATCTTTTATTAATATGGAAGAAAGTATTTGGTACACTAATCCTTATCCAGTCTTTATTTCTTCTCCCAATCCCCAACCTGTCCCTTAGTGAATTAATCGAAGAGGCTTTTCATCAATGACAAATTATATTACTCTGACCAACCTTCCTCTTTTTCCATTCTCTCTTTCATTAGTCAGGCTCTCATGCAGCATTTCCCAAATTAACTTGGCCATGGAACTATTAGTTTTAAAATGTATTGATGAAATAGATAAATGTGTTTTATTAGGGTTATGGAGCACTTCTGGGTCTAAAGGGCAATTGGGAAAATTTTGGAGCAAAAGAGAGAATATGAAACCTATTTTAATCCAAAAATAATAATATGTAAGAAATAATTTTGATACACAGATAATTCCCATGGAATTTTTCTCAATGAACAAAGTTGGGAATTAGAAAAATTGAGAAATGCTGCTATGAATAAATATGACAAAAAACAAATTGCATTCATTCTCAGATACAAATCTGCTTTTTTGGGTTATGATGGACAATTATACCATTTCCTTGCCTGAGACTGAAATTTTCCCCTTTTCCCATGTTAAAAACTTCAAAGCTTTCTAATTCTTTCCCCATCTCTCTAAAGGCATATCACAAAGCAGGATATGACACATTATTTTCTTGTGGGACAGATGGTTAACTCTGGGATCACTACCAGATTAATAACTAGGCTCAATTTGAGCTGCACATACATCCTGAGCACATCTAAGCTAATAAAAAGGGTAGTCAAGAATCAGGAGGACTTCAATCCCAATGTTCTCTATCCCACATCAGCAGTTATGGCAACAAGTTAAGTGAGGGATCGTACCCCAGCCCTGCACATTTATCTATCCCATCCATATATTTCAAGTCTAAGAGTTCTATGGCCAAGTTAATCTGGGAAATGTTGCTTGAGAGCCTGACCAAGAAAAGTTAGGAGAAAGGGTGGCAGAAGGTAGGAAAACCCAGACTAGTAACTGGGCAAGAGTAGCCAAGAGACCTTGATATTGAGGCTATCTCCCTAAGCCAGAAAGTTTATATGCCTATAAACTGTATATGCTTATCTGTGTCTTATCCCTTTTACTCTTACACCTAAATTCTAGCCAAACCATATGACTCACCTTCCCTTGATCTTGTCCTGCCTTCTTTTATTGGCATGCAATTTTCACACCCTGAAAAGCATGCCTCAAGTGAACTGACCATGAGTCTCTTCCTGTTGAAACTGGATTCTTTTGAGACTCATTCCAGATGTCACCGTCTCCTTCTTGGCCAGAAATGATCCCAGTTCCTTCAAATGTCTCATACTACCCTTTGGCCTCTTCTATGTTCTTAAACATATTCTAACTTGTAGTAGAATTAATCATGTACCTGTGTCATTTCTCCAGATTGTAACTTCCTCCAGATTGTAACTATGAACTGGTTTGGTTTTTTTTTCTTGTTTACCTATTTAGTCTTCTAACCTAATGGCTCTTACATGATAATCACTTAATTAATATTTGTTGAAATTGCATTGAATCAATTTCTGAGACTATGATATCTCCTAAGTGCTCTCTTATTATTATTTTTTTCATGGTAATTTAATTATTTTATTAATAATTCCAGTATTTTAATAAAAGGTCAATGACACTCACAAATGCCAAAGATTTTATTGTTACTTTTTAGTCAAATGAATCAATATAGCTTTAGTTTATTAGGAAGCAGTTAACATGCTGTATTAAAAAAACCCCAACAAAATTACTGTTATAATTAATTTTAAACAGGTCAGTTGTATACATTCAAATGTTTTGTCTGAGAATGGAGGAGTTTTTGGTATGATTTTTGTTGTTTTTTAAAAAATTGCTTATATAAGTTAGAAACCTGAGCACAGGATTTAAAGAAAATGGAATGTGAAGCATATTCCCATGCATTTAGCTATCAATAAAGTAATACTATTATGCTTTCAGACTGTTACCACTTCTTATTTGCTCATTATTTATTGTTACACCGAGCACATATTGATTGTGTTTCCCTTTTCACAGATTCCTGTAAAAGTGGCCTTCATCTTATCATTGTCGAATTTGAGACCTTTTGAATGAGGACATATTTTAATGCCAAGCAATGATACTACACTGAAAAAACAAAAGGTATGGCTGAATGTCGGAAGGCTCATTTCTTCTTCTTTGTTTTAACCAGGTCTGTGTCTCTGATGTTTGATACTGATAATTTAATGGGCCTCTTCTGCCTAAATTGAGAGATACAGTGTGTGTTTACAAAAATCATAAGAATGGTGCTGGAAAGACTTCTTAGACATTTTTTCTTTCTACTTTTATAATCTCAGGTGACATATTAAGCAGTTTAAAAATTTTGTGTCCTAATTTCTGATGTTGATTGTCTGTTTCCCTTCCTGTGTGAAAGAACTGTGTTTGCAACTTAAGCCTTTTTCTTTGGGTAAGGAAATGATAGAATCTGTATTCACAGATGCCACTTCTGTGCTATATGAGCAAAGAGCTTTTGAAGAGTTAGTATGAGGAAGGAAGGTTTTTGATGTTTCTCTTCCCTGGTCTCAGTCATTCCCTATGGTTACTCTTTTCTGGCATCAGAGTATACTATGAAACTGGAGGAAATGTTCTCTTCCTGTGATTTCAATGTTCATTCACCCCTTTTCTATTATGTATTACAGTACAAAGTCTAATGGTATAACTTTTGTACCAATTATAAATTGAAAGTTGAAATGCACTGTGGTATAGTGGATGAAGAGTTGACTTTGTAACCAGGAAGATCTGCATTCAAGTTCTGCCCTTGTCACTTAATGGCTCTGAGACTTTCACTTGCAGAAAAGGTGTTGACCTATAATGGTAGAGGTAATTTCCTCATCCAGCGGTTGCCTATGTCAGTGAAATTTCAGGTCCAGGCCTTATGCTATGTAAATTGAAAGAGAACACGTGGGTTTGCCCCTTGGCTCTATTACTCCATACTCTTGTGTCTTTGGGCAAGTCATTTAATCTCTCTGAGCTTTGGTTTCCTCATCTGTAAAGTGAAGGTGTGGACTATAAGACTACTAAGGTCATTTATAGTTCCAAGCCTTTGATCTTGTTATTCTTGGTATATTTGGAGATACAGTCAATTTTCACTGATCTCCTGCTAGATTATATGCTGATTCATATGTCAACAAAGAGATCACTAAGCTTTTTAAAAATTATTGAAGCATGACAAGTTAATGCAAGATGATGGAAAATATAGTATATATAATGGTTAAAACTACTGGAAATATTTGTAGGTGTCCAAGGCAACTTAAAATTTATTTTATTGGAGAAAAAATAATAATTGTTTTACTGCATTTATTCTTCTGGGAAGAGAGAAAGGGGAGCATGGCAGGCAGGTTGATGTTGTTCTGGAAATTTCTGTGATCTGTAATATTAGACTTATTTTGAAAGCTGGTAAAATCTGGTAAAATTATACTTATTTCAAAGCTGGTAAAATCTGGTTAAAATTATACTTATTTTCAAAGCTGTTGCAGTATGTCATTCAGAATGGCCATTAATGTAGTGGAGGAACAGACTTTGGTCAGAATATAAAACATTCTAAAATTTCTTCCACTTGGGATAGGAAATTATGGCTATTTTGTTTTTGCTCCCACCGTAAGAATCTCTGATATAAAATCCTGTTAGGTTTATATAAGCCCTACATAACCTGATCCCTTCCTAACTTTCCATTTCTCTTATACCTTTGTCCCTTCTGAGATCCAGTGACATTGACCTCCTTGATGTTACTCCCACAGGGGGTGTGGTAGGCAAGGGAATAGGCATTTGTATAACACCTACTATGTGCCAGGCACTGTGCTAAATGCTTTTACAATCATTATCTCTTTTGAGCCTTGAAACAATCCTGTGAGTCACACCACTAGTAAATGTCTTAGGATGGACTTGAACTCAGGTCTTCCTGACTCCAGACCCAGCACCCTATCCACTGTACCACCAGCTTTACACATGACATTCCATCTCCTAACTTTACATTTTTGCTTTCTGTCCTTAGTTGAAACCCTTTTCTTCCTCAACTCTGTCTTCCACTTTCCCTGGCTTCCTTCAAGTCTCAAATAAAATCCTACCTTTTACAAGAAATCTTTCCTGGTCCTCAATGCTACAGTCTTTCCTCTGTTGATTATCTCCCATTTATCCTTTCCATAGCTTGTTTGTACATAGTTATTTGCATATTTTGTCCCCCATTAGGCATGCGCGCCTTTAGAGGATGGACTATTTTCGTTTGACTTTTCAAGAACTTAGTACCATCCCTGACTTACAGATGCTAAATAAGTGCTTGGTGACTTGGTCATCAATTCAGGTAACATTTATTAAGTTATTCTGTACAAAAGCTATAAGTGCTATAAATGCTAGGCACTTCCAGAACAGTAATAAATAACAGTCAGGGAGCTGTGATTTTATTGGTGTGGGAATTCCTTCCACCAATACAGATCAAAACCTGTCTATAACATAGTGAATAGGTATTAAGGTATTACCCATTCTCACAAAACTAGATCGTATCAGAAGTGGGATTTGAACCCAGGTCTCCAAGTTCAGTACCATATACCATACTGCCCAGGGGTGAGGTCCAAATGAGATATATACAAAGTGTTATAAAGCTCTTTGCAAACCATAAAGCTCTATATAAATACTAGTTGTTTTTATTATTAGCAGCCTGCAGTCCCCAAGTCTCCCATCTGGTGATGGCTTCATTGCCTGAGCCTCCTTGCTGAGCAATGTTTATAGAGCCATAGAGGGGTGTACTGGAAAGTGTTCAGCAACTTTCCACAGGAAAAATGTATTTTTTTTCCAGCTCTTTGGGGAAAAATATATGCACACACATACTTTTAAGTTTAATCTGCATTACTAACACTCTCTTTGGTCTAGATGATTAGCAAAACAATAGATCAAGAGCAGATTTCTGAGGTTTAAATTCTCAAATTGAAATTTAATGATGTCTCTTGCCATCAGACCTGGCTTCAGCATACTTCAGATAGTGCCTCTCTTAGAACTTGGGGTACAAAGATAAAAATGAAACAACCCTTCCCCTCAAGGAGATTTCTTTTTACTGGGTCATGGATTCTTAACCAAACCCCAAGTACATACATTTCAAGGGATCTGTGAATTTGGAACTTTTAATATTTTCATAACTGTGCTTCCCATAACTGGTTTCTGTTGTGGTTGTTTGTGTTTACTTTATGTATTTAAAAACATTATAGTAATCCATGGGCGTTTCCCACCTGCCAGAGGGATATAGGACACAAAAAATATCCACCCTGTACTAGGTAGATATAGCTTGTGCACAGTTAAGTAGATTCAAGATAATTTGAGGAGGGTGAGGCAGCACTAATATCATGATGTATCAGGAAAATCTTTTCACAGGAGGCAGCAGTCTGTGATTTTGTGATTCTGTGAAATGTTGTAATTTATTAACTTTGCTTGCTAGAGAAACTAACTCTGTTGACTCCTGTATTCATCTTTTCAAGGAGATCGTGTTAACTATCATAGCATTTAACTCTGTTTTCTCTCTACTTCTGGTTTCACTTAAAGTGAGAATGTCAATATTGATGCTGTTCATTTCCTTCAGGATACCAGCTGAGTTAAATGTTTATAGGGGAAAGGGGCAGATGAGGACACTCCTACCAGTGCAAGCTGGAACCTTCTCTCCATCTTAGATTGTTAGAGAATTATCCAGAGCCACTATCAGAAGTGGAACTTGAACCCAGGTATTCCTGGCTCTTAGATTAGCTTTCTATTCACTAGGCCATACGGCCTCTCAAATGTTTATATTATACAGTCTAAAAATTATGATTTTTAGTGCCCTTTGCCTGCCACTGTTATTATTGTCATCTCAGAACTACAGTACTGAGGATCATCATGTTTGTTGGGTTTCCACGGACAAAGAATTCATGGCAGTGGCCAACTCATTTATTATGAGCTTCTTCATCTTTGGACTGGTCTCAGAAAGTGACACATAGATTGTTCCCGGAGATGTATTTGGGTCTTTCTAGCTTGGTAGAATCTTTAAGAGCTTGTACTCCTCTGGTATAGTCTTCAAGAATCCCAGATGACCTCCATCCCATGAAGAAATATTAGGAGTGGGACTTTTGTAATGAATATGATTCCCCTCCCCTTCCCCTGGAAGATTCACTTGCACCTGACTTATAAGGAATCTACCTATTGTGTAAAGCATGGCACATGACTATAGGACAAGCATCATCCTATATACTATGTTCTTATACATACTAGGCTCTTATACCTACTGTATGTTCTTGCATTTATTATAATGATGATAAAATATTTGATGTCATTGGATTAAAAACCTTATCTGTAAAGCAGATTATTTCCTGACTCTCCTTATTTGATGAATTACTTAGGACCTTGAAATTCTTGAAAGGTAGTCTAAGGACCAATTTCACAATGAATCTAGCTTCTACATAAATGAATAGCAATCATGTAAAAAGGTTAATGCTATCTATACAATAGCCCACCTTTGTTAAGGAGTCTGGATGTTGCAGCAGATGATACATAACCTTTTAGTGTCACTGTACTGTGGATAAACCATTATGAACTGAAAGGTAAAACAAACAATATGCCATCTCTGCTTGTGTTTACAGAGTATTGCCTTCATTAAGAAGCGTTTTTTGCCGATAAATAAAGTTTTGACTTGTTCACAGTATTGTACAACATCTAATAATCATTCTTTATTCTTGATAGTTTAGACCCTTAAGTAGCTGTCATTGTATGATTGAAAAACTTTAAACATTTGTAAGGAATAGGTGTTATATATTCTCTTGTCTTTGAAATATGGACCCTAGTCAATAAAAATGTTTGAACATGTCATGAAAAATTAATTACTAGCTTAAGCCTTGAAATTTTCATGTTGTATGCTTAACCATGTGATAAGACTGTTAAAACTATTTGCTGGGAAAAAAAATATGATTGGTGATTTCGATTAGAAGTCCTTGAAGAGGAAAAGTGAGTTATGGTGCAGTATTGTTTCAAAATGACTTAATATTCATTGTAACTTAACTGTAGAAGAAGTTCATGACATTTCAAATGAATAGGTTGTAAATTGTAGGTTGTGCATCATTTCACACTTGAAAAATATACTTTTTTTAGGTGATCTGTGCAAATAGTAATTCCTACTTTTTGTATTTTCTTTATATATACACACACATACTCATATATACACACATATTTTACACACATATATGTGTAATTGAGAAATTTAAATCTTTGATAAATCACTTTTGAAAAGTCAATGTGATGAGACATATGATTTGAAAATAGTTGCAACTAATTTACTAGTTTTGTTTGAATGAGTAACCTTAGAAAATGGAGGTTCAAAGTACCTGAAATCTCTCTGTAAAATTTACTACTTCTTTTTCTTAGAAATTTGAATTTAAGGAATATTCTGGTTGATTTCATTTCCCAAGAAAATGGGAAGGAAGTGACTCATTCTTTGTCATCAATACCTGTGTTTAGAGGCCTATCTGGCCAGAAAAGGCCTCTTGTAAGAGATGGCACTTAAAGTAAGTGTGGGAGCTAAGATTTCTAAGAGGCAGAGACAGAGGAGAGGATTCCAGACATAGGAGAGCCTGTGCCAAGGCCTGGAATCAGGCAGAAGTGGAATGTTATGTATCGAGAACAGTCAGTAGACCAGTTCAATTGGAACATAGAGCATATAAGAGGGAGGAATGTGAAGTCAACCTGAAAAGACTGACTGGAATCAGATGTGACTTTAAATGTCAATTAGAGGAGTCTGTAGTTTTCCAGGTGGCAATATGGAATTACTGAAGCTCCTTGAGCAGAGGAATAACTTGATCAAAACTATGATTAATATTAGTTTGGCAGTGTGGATTGAAGAACTGAGGGGCTGGATGCAGGGAGACCAATTAGGGGACTGCAGTAAGTAGTCCAGGGGCCAAAGGTAATAATGATCTGAACTAGGCAGCAATTGTGTCAATAAATAACTATTGCAGGATGCAATAGTCAATAAACATTTATTAATTGTCCATTATATGCCGGGTATGCTCAGTCCTGAGGATACAAAGATGGAAAAGAAAGATAATTCCTTCCTCAAGGAGTTTATAATCCAGTGGAGTAAGACAACACACAAAACAAAGTTGGGCAGTGGTGCTGAGAAGGTGGGAGTGGGGAGCAGAGCCTGGTGGAGATGTCAAAAGACGCCCCAAATGAGTTCATCTGGGTGGGAAATGAAGTGATGTATGGAGAGGTGTGAGTGGGGGGAAGGGGAATAGGGGAGGCAGGAGGAGATGAGATTGTATTCATGGAGAGGTTGGGCCTGGCAAGCAGAAGACCTGTCTTTTCCCATCAGAAAATGGAACAAACGAAGAGCCAACATATTGATATCTTTTTTGGGGAGCATGGGTGGGGTAGGTTCTGGGGTACTATGGTATATCAGCAAGCACCCTAGCATACCCAGGATGGCTGGTAGCACAGGTTCTTAGAGCTGCTTTTCTAAAGGAAAGCAACTCAAAATGAGTTAACAATCTTACTTTAATCAATCATGTATCATTTACCTAGTTCAGGGGAAAAAGTCAGCACCCTGAACTTCAGAGAATACAAACAGAAGTTACAAGCAGATAAAGAAACAGATCAGTGCTGAGATGGGCTTCCAAAAGCAGTCTGACCATTACATCCATACCTAGTCATTTACCAGAGAGGGAAGCTCTGACATCTGGGTTTTCAAAGCTGAGGGGCTCAACAGTTTCCCAGAGTCTTGTCTGGCCAAATCATACAACTCTTTCCAAAGTGAGCCCCAAAGCAAAAACCCACATCAGGGTATATATAGCCTTCTCCTGGGTCAGAGAATGTCACAACCTTCTTGACTCACTGCCCAATCACAAAGTAATAAGGTGTGGGCATTCCTGAAAAACAAGCCTCCTGCCACAGGCTCCATGTGACCACATTCAGCCTATTAGGGGGCAGAATATATTTTCAAATCAGGGAAGGTTCTCTGAGTCACTTAAGCCTATCAAAGGGCCTAGGGGCAGGGAAGATCTTCAGATTCCCATAACATATGGTAACCAAGGGGAGGGAACTTGATGGTGGATGTTCTTGATTTTCTTGGTTGAGTAGAAAGCAAGAACCTCTGCTGAGTGAGAAATGGGAGGGGGAGATAATGATGTCTGAGGTTTGAGGAGAAAAGAGGAGGTGGTGGGGTGAGTGAGATAAAGGATCCATCAGAGAGGAATAAAAGAATTGTTGCCTGCCATTGAGGCCTCAAGCATGGTTATAGCATGGCTGTGTGACTTCTAGCCCCTTTCAGCAGTGATTCCCTAAAATTTGTAGGACCTACCTCATAAGGCTATTGTAAAGATTAAATGACATAGTGTGTGTGTAATGCTTTGTAAACTTTAAAGCACTGTACGAATGTTCTCTATAATATAGATAAACCCATATGCATAGATGGTATTATATAAATAAATAGTATTTGTTAAATAACTGAACAAAGACATGTATAATGTTAATGGAACACAGGGCCTGTTACCCCAAGATAACTATAGAAAAATTTCTTTAACTATAAAAAAAGTTCTTTGTAAAAAGAAAAAAGAGGGTTGATAAGCATTCTCAGAGCAACAGATAAATGGGTTTAAAAAAAAAGCTACAGAATTACTTTGGGAATCACCTCACCAGGCAATAATCCATCTATCTATATCTATGTAAGTATGTACATGCATACATATGTGTATATATATACACACACATGCATACATATATGTGTATGTATGTAGATATATATATATATATATACACATGCATATACTTATACCACCAGATTTGTCAAATGTAACCAAAAGGTCAAAATCATCTTTTGATTGAGATTATGAAATGGCAAAGACCTAAAATGGAATCAGTAGTTTCTTTATGGGTGAAATTCACATGAATTCATCCATTAAGATGTTGCATCAAGCATATGGTTAAGCCATGGTGATTTATTTATAGAAAAGGAAGGGGGAAAACCAGTACATGTCATTGCAGCCAGAAATTACAGAAAGATGATCTTTAAGAAATTTAGCAATTAGTGGAGATTATGCAAAGAAATGGTAGAAACTGTGTAGCACATCACTGCAGGATATAAAAATTTTAACATCTACTGAATACTTAGCAAGCTATGACCTGAAATTATACATCAGAAACTTAATATTGTTCAGAGGAAGACAGGTGACTAATTCTTCTGCTACAGATACAGACTTCAAATATATACTTGAAAACTTTGCAACTTTAACTGTATTGCAGCTACAGCATTTACCTTGACTGAACTGTTTGCCTATAATCACACCGGCAATGCACAAAAAAATTTTTTTAAAAATTTAATAGATGTTGTTGTCCAAAATATTCATAAGCTTCAAGCTAGATGGAATGAAATTCTTTCAAAATATATTGAGGTACATATCAGAAGAAATCAAAATCCTGTGGGAACTGAATGACTTACTTATCATCCCCTCACCCCCTGTGCTATTAAAGTTGTATCAAGGATGATTTCACTGAATCTACAGAAGATGAGCTTCCATTATAATGCTTTCATTCAACTACAAAAAGGAATTATTTTACCCACATGTGTATTAGTCTGTAGAATATTAAATATAAAAAATTAAAGGGCAGCCATTGTCCTGAAATAGTTTCTGTTTGAACTCCATCCAAAAAAAAAAATGAGGAGAATGAGAGAACACTGCTAGAATTACGAGTCAGACTCCCTGGCCTATAATTTGTAAACCCTGTCCTTTTCCATTTTCTGAAAATCAGAATACTTTTTCTCTTCCATTCTTCAAGATGAATGAATGAATGAAAACAACATGCATTGAATGTTAACTATGTGCCAAGCACTGTGCTAAATGCTGGGGATGCAGATACAATTAAGACAGTCCCTGCCCTGACAGTAGCTCAGCAATCACATCCACCATTCTTTTCAGTCTTCAGTCTTTTGAATTCACTAACTAGGCAGCCAGTTAGCACAGTGGATAGAGTGCCAGGCCTGGGGTCAAGGAGACTCATCTTTTGAGTTCAAATCTGACCCCAGACACTTAATAACTGTGACCCTGGGCAAATCACTTAACCCCGTTTGCCTCTGTTTACTTGTCTGTAAGATAAGGTGGAAAAGGAAATGGCAAGTTACTCCACTATCTTTACCAAGAAAACCCCAAGTGGGGTCACAGAGAGTTGGTCATGACTGAGTTAACTGAACAAAAACAACAACAACACAAGGTTATCAGGAACATCTGGATGCTATCTTGTTATCTCTCTTACTTATTTTTACTCTCTCCTCTCTATCAGCAGTTTTTATACTGTCTTTCCTAATATAAAGGCACAAGTGTGGTTAGACTTATATGTCAGAAACTTGTAATTTCACAGGGACATATAGAAGACAGAAAAAACAGACACAAAATAGTAGTCAAGTAGTCCTGTTCTCTCCTTTTACAGAAGTGGAAACTGAGGTCCAAAAAAATCTGAATTAGTGCAGAACCAAGACTTGAAACTTAACTTCCTAAATCCTAATTCAGTGCAACAGTGGTATTGTGGGTAGAGGATCAGTCATGGTCTCAGAAAGATCGGATATTCCATTATGCCTCTGATGCATATTAGCTAAATGGGCATAGATAAGTCACTCCCACAGTGCCACCAAAACTATAAATTACAAAAACAGATGTCATTCTGCATTGATTTTCCCTACCGGTAGCTCCTACACCAATAAAGACATAGGTCCACATCACTCTTTCCTTCTCCCTCCCCAAGAGGAAAAAAATAAATACCAACCTGTAGAATGTTCTATAGCAGAGGATAATACTTTATTTTCTTTCAAGACAGCTTTATTCTTTTCTTTTGAAAGTTTCCTTTATTTATAGATAATAATTCTAAGTAAGGAAACTATTTTCCTTGTCCAGGAATTAGTCCTTGCTATTCCTGCTTTGGTTCTTAGTGCCTATAATGAATTTTTGTTTACCTACAGGCAAACTTTCACACTTTCTGACCTTAACTATAGACAAGTCACTTAAATTCTCTGAGCCTCAGTGTTCTCATAATTTAAATGGTAATAATAACTTTTGTATTACGTACTTCACCATATTGTTGTGATGATGAAATGGAACAATATGAAACTTCTTTTTAAAACCCAAAGAGTATATACATGTGGCTTATGTTATTAGAAATCATTTAATAGGATTCATAAGTTCCTGTTCTTTTAGTAGTAAGACTTTTAAGGGGAGTTATTCATCTGGTGAATGTATTGTGTACAAGTATTTAGAAGGAGTTGATGTCCTGGGTCAGTTATTTCTAAAATTGGACTCATCTCTCAGAAAGTAATGTTTTAAAATACTTTTTTCTTGGTTCATATTTCTTGTTTGTTGACAAAATTTGACATACAGTGAAGTCCTAATTAGTGCAAATGATGAACCCTGGAAGATGGCATCTTCATATTCTTATCATTTGAAGTTATAATTATGTAAAAAAATTGTCATTGTTCCCAGCCCGATGTGGAAATATGTAGTGCTGGAAAGTGGAATAATCATACCACTTCAGGGGATTCATTATTTGCATTAATGGGGACCTACCTATACGTTTGTGGAGAAATAGGAGTAGGGAAAAAGAAATATCTTTATCTTAAAAAACCTAGCAAGCAATAACTATATCCTTTTCTGAACACTGTAGTGGCTCTCATATTTTAACAAGGTTTAGATGTCATGAAACATTTTTGATGTACCTTCAAA
>CM053586.1:265419055-265456398 GCA_028646515.1 Pseudochirops corinnae
CTTTTGGTGCAGGAGTTCTGACTGTGTTGTCTTCCTCCCATTCCATGCTTTGAGCCTTTCTGTCCCCCCAAAAAAGGAATCTAAAGTTGGATGGCTGTGCTTGCTTTGCTTGCTCATGTTGCCACTCAATTTCTTGACTTTTGAGCTCTTTGCCACAGTAGAACTCTGCTTTCTTAATGGAGAGTTTTGTCCCAAATTGCTGGGGTTTTCGCAACTGCCAGAGCTAGTAGGGGCGTGCCATCTCTACTGCTCCCACCAACTTTGGCTCACTGGTCACACACCTCAGGACCACCACCCAAGACCATGAACAAGATCCAGGCCACTCAACACAAGAGCACTTAGCCTCTGAATGATCACTTGGCCCCCCTGCAGTCTACAGGCCGGGAGCTCTGAGGCCACCATTTGGAGGTGGCTGCAGGGCCACCACTTCTGCCACTTCCTTGCCCTGTAGACAGTTCGGCCAGACCGCATTTCTCCCCCAAATTTAGCTGAGTTCCACTGACCTTTCACTTTGTCCTTGTTTCTTGTGGCTAGATAATTCTGGACACTGCCACAGCTGCTGCTGATCTATTCTCCTGAAGGCTCCAGCTGAGGCTTATCCTGGCCGCCCTGGGGCCAAGCAGCAGTTTCAGGCTGGGCTGGTTTTGGCTCCCAGTGTGCTGCAGTGAGCCCTTTCTGCCGAGCTGCCTTCAGTGGGAGATGTGCTTTTCTGTATTTTTGTGAGTTTTGGAGCCCTAAAATTTGTTTAGAGTCATATTTTATGTGTATTTGAGGTGGCTATGTGCGAGCTGCAAAACCTTGCTGCTTCTATGCCACCATCTTGGCTCTGCCCCCCAGTTTGCAATTCTTTTGAAAACACTTTTTTCATATCCTTTGACCTCTTACCTGTTGGGGGATGCCTCTTGGAATTATATATTTGTGTCAATTCCCTACATACTTTGAGTAGTAACTTTGACCAGTGATATGTGATATACTTCATCATTTCCTTTCTAAATTCTATCTTCACTGATTTTATTCATGGAAAAGTTTTTTAATTTCAGTTATTTAAAACTGTAGATTTTATCTTTTATGAGATCTATTCCTCTTTTACCAAGATGTCTGTCCCCAGCCATAGCTATGAAAGGCTCCTAAATCATTCTACTCTGCTTCATGGTATGATATATTCAAATTGTGTATCCACTGAGTTTACCATGGTATATGGTCAATTCACAAGTATTTATTAACTATATGCCAAGCATTAAATTAGATTTTGTGTTAAAAAGATAAAAATGAAACAGTCCCTAACCTCAAGGAGTTTAAATGGAAAGGTAAAGTTGGGCAACAAGACGATGGTCTAGAATGTATTATTAAAGACAGGATTCACGCTGCCTGGCTCAGTGCATTTGCTGAGACTAGAATATACTCCCTCCTCAGCTCTGCCCATTGAAATTTCTCTATTCCTCAAGGCCCAACTTGGCTGCCATGTCTTCCACTATGCCTTTCCCAATCCCCCTAATCATAATTTATTTTCCACTTTGGATCTCAAAGAACATTTTGTTTAACTTCTTATGAATTATTTTTCATTCTATGTATTTGTGTATGTGTCATATCTCATTGATAGAAACTAAGTTCTAGGCTTTGCAGACGCCACCACCAGGAGTCCTTGTCTTGGTTCTATCTGCCAGATGCCAATCCCCAAATCCCTGCCACCTCGTCCTCTGCTATCACACCCAGCCCAAGCATCTGTGGCCATGGCCAACCCCAACATGTACTTCGACATCACCGTTGATAACGAGCCCCTGAGATGGATTACTTTCGAGCTCTTTGCAGACAAGTTTCCAAAGACAGCAGAAAACTTCCGTGCTCTGAGCAATGGAAAGAAAGGATCTGGTTACAAGGGATCCTGCTTCCACAGAATCGTTCCTGAGTTCATGTGCCAGGGTGGTGACTTCACATGCCATAATGGCACTGGTGGCAAGTCCATCTATGGGGAGAAATTTGCTGATGAGAACTTCATCCTGAAGCATACTGGTCCTGGCATCTTGTCCATGGCAAATGCTGGACCCAACACAAATGGCTCCCAGTTTTTCATCTGTACTGCTGAGACTGATTGGTTGGATGGCAAGCATGTTGTCTTTGGCCAAGTGAAAGAAGGCATGAACATTGTAGAAGCCATGGTGCGTTTCAGTTCTCATGATGGCAAGACCAGCAAGAAGATCACTATTGCTAACTGTGGACAGCTCTCATAAGATTTTTTTGTTTTGTTTTTTTGTCTTAACCATCAAACCATTCCTCTGTAGCTGGACAGAGCACCCCCAAACCTCATTTGCTCTTATACCCTGTAATCCTCGTGCTCTCACTTGCTGCAATTCTCTTTGGATTTCATTTCCTTCTTCCTTCCACAAGTCTGGCTAGACAATAGAGTTAAGTTTATGATTATGAAATAAAAACTAAACTACAAAAAAAAAAAGAAAATAAGTTCCATCAGAGCCATTGTGGTCTTATTTTATCCCTATATCTCTCCTAGCACTGTATCCTTAATAAATGAATCACTGTCATCATTGCTAACACCCATGAACAATTTTCCAAAAGCCATGAAAAGGCTTTAAAAAAATCCCCAAAACGATCAATTATGATTATTATGCATGTTACTTGTGAGTCATCTGCAAAACCTCAGGTATTACATAGCTTTGAACAGCTAGGGGCAAGTAGGTGACCCAGTGGATAGAGCACTGGCCTGGAGTCAGGAAGACTCATCTTCCTGAATTTAAATCAGCCTCCAATAGCTGTGTGACCCTGGACAAGTCACTTAACCTCTGTTTGCCTATATCCACTAGAAGAAGAAATGACAAACCACTCTAGTATTTTTGCTAAGAAAACCCCATGGACAGTATGATCCAAGAGGTCAGAAGAATTGGACCCAACTGAACAAGAGAAGTAACTACCAAATTATAAATGTCCCCAAGAAAAATATTACAAATACCGATACTTTTGTCAAATAACGAAAATTAATCTTTTCTCTTTCCCAGAATTAGGCCGCTACGTAATTAGTAGTCTTACTACTTTGCGACAGCAAAGAGACTTTTTATAAAAGGCAGAGAATTCAAACAACTTGATTATAAAATGTTTTGCTAGTTTGAGCAAGTTCCCTGGAGAACTGAGCTGGAAAAATGGAAAATAACAAAAACAACATAGCAACCTTCAAAGTTGTTAGAAAGGAGAAAGCACAGAGGAGGGGAAAATGTAGTGATGTTTTAAAAGTAAATTTTCTTTAAGTCATTCATGAAGAACAAATTCAATCCCACAACATTAACCTACAAATTTGCGGCATTTTTTCTTCCCCTTCTGACAAAGGCACACACACTTTAAGCCCAAGGCACTCTTAAAAGAAGATCCCACCAAACTTTAATTTCCTTCTCTTTCAGCTATTGTAATGAAGTTCTTCTAAATATTTACCCTTCCCAGATGACTGAAATAGGATGAGGAGTTCCTTTGTAGTGCAGATGATTGCTGCAGACCTCTAATAATAAGGAGAAATTTTCATGCCAACAGGAGTGGAAATTGATTTAGAAGTGGAAGTGCAGAGAATGAAATAAAGCAAATCATTAAATAAAGTAATCATTAAAGTATTCAAAATGAAAGTTAATCTGATATTTCTTTGTTATATAAAAATTCTATTTCTTGGCTGTTAGGGAATTATTATGGATTAATGGTCTGTAATGAAAAGATATGGAAAACTTCAGGCTTTTATATTTCTGTTTCAGTTGCAAATCAAATCAAATAATTTACTATATCAAGTAACTAGCAAGAAATTTTTTCTTTGAAAATTTGGATATTGTTCAAATTATGTAGCATAACAACATCTTCTATCTCAAAAGTAAATTTAATAATGACTAAAATTCAATCCAGGACCCACACCATAAAATTCCCAAAGGAAGATGAATATCAGCCCAGTAACCTGGATTTAGGACAGGATAGGCAACATTTCTTGCCAATATGATGAACATAGGATCTACGTATACATACAAAAACTCCTGCCAAGTCTGCCAAGCACCATTTTTTCAGTTCATTTTTAAAGATGAAGAGGGCTTTTGCATATCCAAAACTAAAAGAGAACATGAATACTTCTAACTCTGAAGTACCAAAACAAAAATGAACTATGGAAGGTGTAAACTGTGACCAATTTTCTATATAATCAGTACATAGTCTCCATTCTAATGCCTGCAAGCCTTGCCAGCAGATCCATTAAGGAAACTGTAAAGGAAAATGAACATTCTCTTTTTTCAAGGTTACAACGGAAATAACAGAGGGGAAGACATTGTTTCAAAAATCACTTATCTGCACATCCTACCCATGTATTTGAAATTAATCCCAGTGAACAATTACCTGAAATAGAAAGTCTGCAGAAGCAGCATCTCTAAAACCAACTGATATGTCCAACTTCAGTAGAATATATGACCTAGGATACTGTTGGCCTCCAAAATTTTTTCAAAGTGAAATTAAAATCAAATTTACTAAATACATAATTTTCCAATTCAATTAAATATGTCTGTTTTGTATATTCTGCCAGAAATAGATGAATGGAGAAGGGAAATTGTATTTTGAGATGATCTATAAAAACTTAGACTTGTTCATAATCCCTTGGATAAAGCAATACTTAAAGAATATAAACCAGTAATCTTTGAAAGGACTCTGACAAAGAAGAAGCATTACAGTCACAACGGTTCTTCACTGGCACAGCAGTCTACAGGAAAAGCAATCAACCAAAGCAGCCAGGTAAAGCACTCTTCAATAGATCATTAAGTAAAATATCTTCCTATTGTTCCTTTCTCTGAAAATATTCACAGACTTCAATATTTCCAGGGATCTGTGATCTTAGTCAGCACAGGTCACATCCCATTCATACCCTTGTTATATGATGTGTTATGTGATCTCTTTTTCTGATCAGATCACAGAATCGTAGATTTAAAACTAGAAGGCATCTCAGTGGTCATCAGCCCAACCCTTCATTTCACAGATAAGGAAACTGTGTCCAAAAGAGATTATGGAACTTGTCCAGGGTCACACACCTTAGTAAGTGGCAGAGCTTTTCCTGATTCCAAATCCAGCATCTATCCACTTTTCCATGTTGGTTCATCATCCTGGATAAGATCCCTTATATCACTTCTCATATATAGGTCATAACTTAAAATGTACTTAAGAGCCTACTCGAATCCAACACATATATCTCTTCATTGCCCTTGGGGCCACATACAATTTTGATTCTTCAGAGATTATAATACTCCAGGGCTCACCACAATATAGCATTACCAGAATAGAGGTAGTTGATTGGTTAATATCAGTTCAATGATCCCAATCAGCCCCCTAAACTATTGGTATGCGTGTGCGTGCATGTGGATGCACACACACACACACACACACACACACACACAAAGATACACATGCATATATATGTATATACACATACACATATATAGGAGTAGCTAGGTGGTACAGTGGATAGATTACCAGGCCTACAGTTAGGAAGATCTGAGTACAAATCTAGTCTCAGACGTTTACTAACTGTGTGACCCTCAAAAAGTCACTTAACCTCTGTTTACCTAAGTTTCCTTATCCACAAAAAGCAGTTAGCAGAGTCAGGCACATAGTAAGCATTATTTAAATATTAGCTGCTACTATTATAATTATTACTATTAGATAAACATATATATATATACATAATATATATGTATACACACAAACACACACACATATACACACACACACATACAGGGTATCCAAATGTCTTAATACAGTTTTAAGATTTAATGGCTTAAAAAGTTTAAAGCTGCACTGAGACTTTTTAGATGCCCTAAAGAGATAGATAGATATAGATTTAGACAGGGGAAAGAGAGAAAATATAAGTATAGATACATACATATTGTATCTAAGTCCAGTATTGGGGTAACTCCTCAACTTTTATGCATTTCCTTTGCTAAATATTGCTACTTATATCCTCTATAGCAATGCCATTTCATCAACTTCCCACCTTCATCGATAATTCAAAAAGCAAAATATGAATTAAAATTTATACATGTTGTGCTTAATATAATTTTAATTTATATCCCTATTGCCAATGAAAGAGGAAAGTGAAATATTTAAACTCAGTCTTCAATAGCAATGCTGGTTGCTTCATCACCACAGGACAAACTTCCCCTTGAGACAGTTGAGACAGTGACTAAGTCTATTTTAAAATCAATAAACCCATCAACAAGCTGCCTCCTGGAAAAGGATCCTCCCTCAGTAGATTAACTAAAGTATAAATTCTTATAGTTTCTAATCTCTGAAAGACTAGATCCTTAATTACTCACAAGACCAAACAAAACAAAACACAAAAAAACAAAAAGTTCACTAAGCTGACAAATAAACATCATTCGTTAATTAAAGTACTTCCTTTGTTTAAACTCCCCTGAAAAGCAAATTTTTAGCTTTTAACCCCTTCATCAGTGAAAATGGAACACCTTAAAACTGGTGAGTGGAATTGGCTTCTAAGGAAATCTACAATTCTTCAGAAGTCCAGTTTTTATTCCTGAAATACCCTCTTATTAGAATGAGGCAGTTTCTCTACAGTTTTTTTAAGGACTAAAAAGGGACAATTTGAAGTTCTTACTTTTCAAATGAAGTACAAAGCAAATGAAACAGGATGTGTACATAAGGTTTAAATATTCTATCTACATGACACCTGAGTTATGTTAATATTAATCTCTCAAACCAAAATTAGAATAAAAATTATTGCCTATTCCCATCTTTTCCTCAACTCACCAATTAAGCCAACAGGAAACAGAGACAAAATACCAATGCACGCTCTGAATACTTCAATATCCTGTTGGTTGGTCTTCCTGCCTCAAGTCTCTCCCTACTTCAATCCATCCTTTGTTCAACTGCCAAAGCGATCTTCCAAAAACCACAGATCTGACCTTGTCACCTCCCTATTCAAGCTCTTGTATAGTAGTTTTTCAATCACTCTTCCTGACTCTTTTAGGGGTTTTCTTGGCAAAGACACTACAGTGGTTTACCATTTCCTTCTCTAATTCATTTTATAGATGAGGAAACTGAAGCAAACAGGATTAAGTGACTTGCCCAGGGTCACACAGCTGGTAAGTATCTGAGGCAAGAGAAATCTTCCTGCCTCTAGGCTCTGCACTCTATTCACTGGGCCATTTAGCTGCCTCAAACTCTAAGGCTGCCTATTACCTTCAGTATCAAATAAAAATCCTCTTCTGGGCTTTTTAAGTCTTTTGTCATGTGGACCCTTCCTCTCTGTCAAGTCTTCTTATATGTTACTCCCTTCCATGTACTCTATAATCTAGACATTGATGTTCTTTCTGTTCTTCCAACACAAGACTCTCTCCCCATTCTGCCTTTTCACTAGCTGTGCTCCATGCCTGGAATGCTCTACCTCCTCACCCCTGCCTCCTAGCCTCCTTCAAGACTAAGTTCAGGTGCAGCTAGGTGGCATAGTGTATAGGGGACCAGCCCTGGAGTCAGAAGGACCTAAATTCAAATCTGACCTGAGACACTTGACACTTACTAGTTGTGTGATCTTGGGCAAGTCACTTAACCCCAATTGCCCTACCTTTCCCCAATAAGACAAAAAAAAAGACTAAGTTCAAATTCCACTTTCCATAAGAGGTCTTTCCTGTTCCATGTCATACCACTATGGTGTCTTACCTATGAGACCATCTCCCATTCACACTATATGCATCTTATATGTACATAGTTGCTTACACATTTTCTCACACATTAGAATGTGAGCTCCTTGAGAGTGGGGACAATGTTTTTGTCCTTCTTTGTATTCCCAGTTCTTAAGATGGTGCCTGACATTATAAGCACTTAATAAATACATATTGTTGTTGATGAAGATGATGATGCATATGGGGCACCTCCCCCATTTTACATCATCAGTCATTCCTTAAAGTTGGCTCAGAAGTCTCAATATAGATTTGAAGTAGGCAGAGAAAAATGTACATGTTCCAAGGACCAGACTCCCACTGGCTAGTTTTCTCCATTACATTAGTGATCCATCATACTACCCTGTATTTGTTTGTATTTATTCTTTATATATTTTTATGTTCTTTTTGTCTTCCTTACTAGAATATAAACTCCTTAGGGTGATTTTATTCATTGCATTTGAAACTCTAGGGCTTATCACAATATCCAGCACATAAAAGGTTCACAAATATTTATTGATTAATTAGAATATTGACTATTTCCTACCCAAATTGATTTCTTTATTCAGTGCCATACCAATCAAACTACCAAGAATTATTTTATAGAGTTAAAAATAATAATAACAAATTGATCAAGAACAACAGGTCACAAATATCAAAGGGATCAATGAAAAAAAAAATTTGAAGGAAGGCAGCCTAGCAGTACTAGATTTCAAACTATACTACAAAGCAGTAATCATCAAAACAATCTGGTACTGGTTAAGAAATAGGTGGTAGATCAGTGGAATAAATTAGGTACACAATACACAGTAGAAGATGACCATAGTAATTCAATATTTGATAAACCAAGGTTTAGGAGCAAGAATTTACCATTTGACAAAAACTGTTGAGAAAACTGGAAAGCAGTTTGACTAAAACTAGGCATACAGTCACATCTCATACTATCCACCAAAGTTAAAATGGGTACATGATTTAGATATAAAGGGCAGTATCATAAGTAAATTAGGAGAACATGGAAAAATGTACCTATGAGTTTTATGACCAAATAAGAGAAGATCATAGCTAGAAAAATGGATAATTTAAAAGTTTTTGCCAAACAAAACCAATGTAAGCCAAGATTAAAAGGAAAGTAGGAAAATGGAGAGTAGGGAGATTTATAGGAAGTTTTTCTGATAAGGGTCTCATTTCTCTACTGGATAGGGAACTGAGACCAATTAATAAAAATAAAAACCATTTTCTGGTTGATAAATGATCAAAGGATATGAACAGTTTTCAGAAGAAAAACTAAAAGTTATCTATAGTTACATGAGAAAATGCTCTAAATCATTAATAATTAGAGAAATGAAATTAAAACAACTCTGAGGTACTACCTCACACCTATCAGATTGGCTAACATTATAGAAAATGACAATTATAAATGCTGGAGGGATGTGGAAAAATAGGGACACTAATTCACTACTGGTAGAGTTGTGATCCGGTCCAACCATTCTAGAGAACTATTTGGAACTGTGCCCAAAAGGCTATAAAATGATGCATACCTTTTGACCCAACAATACCACTATTAGGTCTGTATCCCAAAGAGATCAAAGGAAAAGGAAAAGAAGCTATATGTACAAAAATATGTTTAACAGTTCTTGTTCTGGTGGCAAAGAACTGGAAATTGAGAGGATGCCCATCAACTGAGGAATGGTTGAACAAACTGTGATACAGTAGAACCTCGATTTATGAGTAACCTGGTTTACTTTGCTGGATGAGGAAAAATTTTTCTTAAAATTTGTCTTGCAGGATGAACAAAAATTCACAGTATGAACATCATGTTTGGATTTGAATGGTTCATGAAGGTATGATACTCAACTAAGGCAATGGTTTTTTTGTTTTTTGCTTTCATATGTCAAACAAAGGAATCTCAGTTCAGTATACTGCCAACTCAGTCTCATTCAGCCGTTGACCCTTAGTGGAGGTAGCATAGTTCACTCTTTACAGTACCATTACAAGTGTGTTCACATGTATTTGTGTATATAAAGTATTACTTTGTGTAAAAGTATATGGTAGTGACTGTGATCTACAGTATAGCCAGGAGCTGACAATGGATGAACTGATGGATCTGCATGAGGAGCAACAGTGAGAGATTGTGGAGGATATCTCATCTGAGAAGGAGGTTGAGAGGTCAGAAGAATCCTTCACATCAAGTAAGATTAGGAAGGTTTATCAGATGTGGAGAAAAGTGCAAAATTTTGTAGAAAAACATCACCCAAGTAAGGCTGTAGCAATTAGAGCCACAAATATTTTAAACGATAATGCAATGTCACATTTCTGTGACATTCTGAAAAAACATCAAAAACAAATGTCATTAGATTCCTAGTCAGAAGTGAACATAAAGAAAAAAAAACTCAGTGAGTCAAAACATGAAAGTGATTCTAAAAAATGAAAAACAAGTGAAGGCATAGTAGTGTTAGTCTTACTTTTAGTGAAAGTAGCATAAGAGAGAACAGTCCCAACATTGAAATCCCCCATGTTCTCATGGAAGGAGATTCTCTTTCCAAGCAATAACCCTTCCCCCTCCTTCTCCTCCCTCTTGTCTCCCACACACCAGACACGACTCTTCTCAAAGGTGAAGTGCAGTTAATTTGTTTTATTTTCAGTTTATAACGTGTACTAATCATTGCTACTGTATTTCAGGTGCATTAGGGACAAAAAAATTACTTAAAATTATATGAATAATTTTGGGGATGTGGTACCAATCATCCAACTTTACATTATTTCCTATGGAAAAATTCACTTTGCAATATGAATAAATCACATGACAAACAGAATCTTGGAATGAATTAAATTCATTAACCAAGGTTCTACTGTATATTATAGTGTTGGAATAGTATTATGCTATAAGAAATGATGAAAAATATGGGTTCAGAAAAACCTAAGAAAACTTATATGAACTGACACAAAGTAAAGTGAGTAGAACCAGGAGAATATTGTACACAGTAACAGAAACAGTGAGAGAACTCAGAACTAAACAGAATATTGGTCACTGTGAAACTCATTCAATATTCACATTAACTATCTCTATAATAAGCGTCTAATGTATGAAGAGAGTACAACAAAGGAGAACAATTTATACAATAATAACAACACTGTAAAGACAAACAGCTTTGAAAGACTTAAGAACTCTGATCAGAAAGGACCTATAATGAAACATGCTACTCCTTGTCAGAGATTTGATGGATTCAGGGTACAGATTGAGATTTATTTTTATATTATCAATGCAAAAATTTGTTTTGCTTTATAAATATTTCTTATAAGGGGTTTGTTTTTCTATGTTCAATGGATGGAGACAAAAACCATAAATGATAATTTTTTCAATTTAATTAAAATTTTAAGAAAAACAAATGCTTATTGTAGAATGGGTCAATATTTTGCTCTTTTCTTCTACTTCATTTTATGACCCTAAGCTGTAGTTTTCTTTCCAATACTCATACATACATCTTGTAACACTGAAACTGTAGACTAAAGAATTCTCTTCTAAGAATTGTGAACAATTTTATGATTTAACTTACCACACACAACACCATAAGCTACCAATTTTTTTTTGGTCGTTTACTGTGCAAAACTTTCTTCCCCAGCTCCCAGCTAAATTTGTGCTTTCTTTTAGCAAATCTAAGTTCCATTTAAAGACATGATAAATCATAATAGGTAAAATGCCAATGGTCAGATGTCTACATCATTTAAAAATACTTCAACAATCTCCCTATAGGAACATCCATCAAAATTCAGTTATGTTCAAGTTGAAAATCTAACTGAATGTCAGTCAAAAAATGAGAGTATTACATTTCCCCCCATAACTGCTGTTATGTGCATTTGGGGGTGGGAGGTGAAGAGGTAATAGAGGAAAGATAAGTCATAGAACAAACCAATTAGACCTTAAAGTGATTGTAAGGTTTTAGATCACATGCTCAGTCTCATACATAAGTTTTGGTAGCAATTCAGAAAGAATAATTTTGTTTACAATTTGGCTATTTTGAATCTGATGTCATAGTTGTATATGTAATGTGGAATAAGTAAATGCCTTTGGAGCTGGGGAATAGTTTAATGACTCTTGAATATTAAAATAAAAGCATGCATAAATGACAGAAAACCATTAAACAGATTAAAAATCTTGAAGCTATTTTAGTCTACATGTGTATGGTTTTAAAATACATTGATATTTTAACTGATTTCATCATGCAGTATTTTTCCCTAGTTTTAAAATTGTGTGTGCAGAACAGCTGTGTTAGAGGTTACATTAAACATGTGGATAAGAGAATGCTGGTAAATTTTATTTTGAGAAAACTTTTTCTTTGATCAGTTTCCATGGTAAAAACTCTTTAACACCTAAGGCATCACATAACCTTACTTAGATAGTTACAAAAGTATCTACACGTAGCTATTGGGGGTCTTACATGCTCTTAAGACTTCTGAAAAGTCATATAAATTCCAGATTCAGATCCCCACCCCTAAGCCAAAATTATAACTGCATTGAAAATAATTGATGTTTTGGCAAAAAAAGAAAAGTAAGATGAGCATTAATTAAATAGAGGGCATTATGAAGATTTATTAGGATGTCTTAAGTTTGGAACCGTATTTAATCTTTCTTTGGCTAAAATATCAATGTTTATGACCTTGTTGCTAAATAGGATATTTTCTAAAGTCAAAAAGGGATGCAAGGTGCTTACATCTATGAAGTACTAAATCAAGAATCTGGTTGCTATGACTTTGAGGGTGGGGAGATGTGATTATAAATCACCTATACAGGGCACAGTTCATGATAACTAAATTCAAGAATCTATCCATTGTAATTCATTGCTATGGAGTTACACCATAATGGAATCAGTCAGCAGTCAGACCTTTGAACATTTGTTCTTAGAATGAAAACTATTTTAATTAACTTTACCCTTTACTGGGTTCATCCAAATTACAAGTCAGTAAGAATAAGGGAAAGAATTGTTCCTTAAGACTCTATGACCCTGTGACTTAGTTCCCAAAGTGCTTCATCTCATGGAATTTTTAGGTGAAGTAAAGTGTAACATATAAGGTGCAGTCACATGCAGAAATTTTGATTCAAGCACCAGCCCTGGAGTCAGGAGGACCTGAGTTCAAATCCAGACTTAGGCACTTAACACACAAAAAAATAGCGATGTGACCTTGGGCAAGTCACTTAACCCCTAATTGCCCTACCTTCCCCCCTCCAAAAAAGCAAAAAAAAATTTTTTTTGATTCAATGTTTCCCAATTCTTGTGGAAAAAGAAAAAAAAATCAGGAAAATGGGAATACAGAGGGATACCTTGCATAGTACTTGTCAAGAGGAAGGAAAATGGCTTGAAGATGACTATACATAGGTGGTATTAAAATGTGATTTCATTTAAATAAATACATTATACCAGAGTCAATTCATACCTCCTTGTATCCTAATTTCTCCTCACTTATTCTCTGCCCTTATGGAGCTTATAGTCTAGAGATGGAAATAAACCACAGACACAAATAAATATAATACATAGTAGCATTCAACAAGAGACATACAAAATTCTTGCTTAGTTCAGAGGAAAGAAAATTCAGTTTCAGTTTAGGAAGTGGTCCCTTGTCCCTAAGGAAATTAAATCCTGAGTCTAATAGGAGGAAACAACAAATACAAGGGAATAGCGGTCAGGGAAGTATAGGGGACTGAAATCTGGAAATTCATAGTGATGGTGAATTGACCAATAGGGCAGCTGAAGAAAGGACAGTCCCTTTCCAGAAGCAATGGTAGTAGTAGATTTAATTTCTGTGCTTGAAGCAAGAGGTGAAAAGGAGGAGAGGAGAATATTTGTGGCAAGCCTAATGGCAAGATGGCTAGAGCAAGCAATTGAATGGGATATGGAATGTGGAAAGGTCAGGAACCAGCTAGATAGAGCAGACTACATAAATGCCACTCACTTTCTTACCAATCAGGAGAATTTAACCTTAGGGCAATAATTCCAAAGCTGAATAAATTAACTTCACCAAGGATCAGGGACATGGCTTCTGGAGGTCTGGATTCAGGGTACTATTCCAGGTAAAGAGAAGGGTGGTAAAAGGGCTGACATAAATATGGCCAGGGTGGTCGACTAAATGAATTGTGAAGCATGTTCTTGGGTCAGTGATTAGGTTAAATGAGTTTGCACTGACTGCCTCATCAATGAAGAAAGCTAATTCCCACAGTAGGAACTCCAAATTTGAATGAATTCACTTCTTCAGAGACTTGAAAGTATGTTTCCTGGGAGCCTGGTCTGGTAGGTGCTGCTCCAGGTTGGGAAAAATGGCATTATAACAAGACTAATGGCAAGATGGCTAGAATTCAAGAGACCTGGTGGTCCGAGCTAAATTTGACTCAGCCCCATCCCCTGGTACTTTAGGTTAAATATTGGAATAAAATAAGATACTCCTAGGCCATTCAATAGTTAAGAAAAGGAGATTACTTAGTCATAGCAGGAGAAGTTACCATTTCCTAAGTAATTTAATATAAATCAATTGCCATAATAAGGAGGCCAAAAAAAGCCTAAAAACCACCTCAGCCAGCAAATCAGCCAAAAAATCTCTTTGCCAAACAGAAACATATGATGGCAAAGGGCAACATTAATTTAGAATATAAACTCATTTTAAAAATCTTGATGGTGGTGGTGGGGGGGGTTTGATGATGGAATATTATATAACCTCATAAAATTTCTAAAATGAATAGAAAACAAGTTTACAAAAATCATGGTGAGAGAGTCCGCTAAACATAATCATCTGAGGTACTCAAAGTTAGACTGAAAAGAAGACAACAAATGGATAAAAACAGAAAAGATTTGTAAAGATCAATATAGCAAACTATTTTCTTCATCAATGATAGTAGAGTCACCACTAATATCATAGACCCAAATATGATACATAAAGAAATAGAAATAAAGCAGCAAATAAAAAAAGGGTGGAAAGAACACCCATTCTAAACCAAGTTTACATAGAGAAGATTCATTTTGGAAGGGACACAATTTTGAAAGCATTGAGAAATAAATCCCTAAAGTATCTGAGTTTAAGATACCTAAGGCTTAGAAGAAAATCTCTGAATTTGTTATTAAAATAAAAAAAGTAACTTAGAGATGGTCAAAAGGCAACTTATAAGTCTGCTTTTCCAGTCTGTTGTAGGAGAAATATCCTAACTCCAGGCCCCAAGCAAGTTAGGTTAGTTTTTCTTTAAAAAATATATAGAGAGAAACCATCCTTGAGACTTGATAGACTTAAAGGACCAAAGACTTCACCTCCTAGTCACCCAAGAACAAAAGAGGTATGAAAATTCAAGGCATTCTCTCAGATGCTTAGCTAGTAAAAGAACAAAAACAAACCAACAGGCAGCTCAGCAAAAAGTACTCAAAGTGTCCTTAACACATATCCTTGTTGAATATCCTTTCCTTCCTGTGACAAATCTTTTCTGTTGTTGTTAACTGTTAAGTCTCTTATTTTGTTCTAATATCAAAGATAAACTCCCAGGGGACTGGCCAAGTCTAGAATATAGCTCTACACTTTTTTTATAAGAATAATCTGCACAATCATAGAAGAAAGCCTTTATGACAGTATTAGACAAAAAGATAGGCTTTTGCAAGTGTTACTCTACCGTAGGCCTCATCTTTATAGTCACACAATTGATTGAAAACATAGTGAATAGAAAAAACTCCATTTATGCTTATTAGTTATTAACTATAAGAAAATCATCTGACTAGAGCAAAATGTCACCTTAACAGCTTTTCCCCAACAAATGCCTACCATGCATATGCCAAATATCACATAATTCCTTGATATGTTTAACAACAGGGATTGTTAATCTGATTATTTAAATCCATTAAGGCATAAAAATATAAAGATCCATCTTCACCAAAGGTATTCATCTCTGTCACAGAAATCCAATGCAGAGTCCAAAGGGAAAAGGGATTCCATGTAGCTAGTAAGTTCCTCCAGATATTCTATCTGCAGATGAGGCTGTGCAGATTATATCATATAATAGAGAGAGTAAAACCTCCAAAATGAGATACATAATAAAAGAGTTCAGCCTTAACTTCCAAGAGGGAAAAATCAAATAACTGAAGGGGGGAGGGGGAAGGGGAATGCTAATTGTTCAGACTGTGGTATGTATCTGGATAGATAACCCATAGAATTGGTCCATCGACACATGTTCTTTGAACCCTGTGAATGAACAAGGAACTGGGATAAGAACTGAATAAGAAGAGAACAAGTTGGATTGACAAGTCTTTAGGAAACTACACAGTGCTTTTAATGACCAGTAGCTTCTCCCTGAAACAAAAAGCCATCTTTTAAATAATAATAATAGCTAGCATTTACATAGTACAAATCACTTTACAATTATCTTTTATCTTCACAACTACCCTGAGATGTAGTTACTAGTATTATCCCCATTTTACAGATGAGGAAACTAAGGCAGGCAAAGCTTAAGTGACTTACCGAGGATCACAAAGCTAGTTAAGTTTCTGAGACCAGATATGAACTCAGGCCTTCCCAATTCCAGGTCCAGTGCTCTATCCACTTTGCCACCAAGCTGATTAAATAACAATATTTATCTAGTCATGCTTTATGGCTAGTCTCCAAAGACATAAACCTGAGGGTCACCCAAAGGGCAACAGAGAGGTAGACAATGGCATGAGTAGGACTGTGCAAAAGAAGGTTGGCATCAGAAAGAAATATAACCAGTCATATAACAAGGATGAGGGATAGTCAATGGATAGTCTACTGGTTTCCATACAAAGTTAAGTAAACCAGAAGGTAGCTCCTAGCATCTTGGGTGGACCCACATGGAGAACTTATGGGAGGCCATGGACAACAGCAGCATAGGATGACTACTCATGAATAGATTACAACCTGCATTGTAAGAAAGAAAACTCACATCAATGAGACAACAGAATAACAAAATATGGAAGTACAATGAAGCACTACAAAGATGTCAGGAAGACTGAGAGGGTCACAGTCAAAGATAAAAATGGAAGCTACAATTTGTAAATATTAAAATGGCTTATTAATCTTGGTTTTCAGAACCCCCTTTTGTTGTTGTCATTCATTTGTCTGTCTCTTTGTGACCCTAACTGGGGGGATTTTTCCAAAAGATACTGGAGTGTTTTGCCATTTCCTTCTCCAGCTCATTTTACAGATGAGACAACTGGGGCAAACAGGGTAAAGTGACTTGCCCAAGGTCACACAGACAGGAAGTGTCTGAGGCCAGATTTGAACTGAGGAAGATGAGTCTTCCTGACTTCAGGCCCAGCACTCTATGTACTGTACCACCTAGCTGCCCCAGTATTAATCAAAGGTATGCTTAATATTCAATATGATAAACTTGTAAATGAATGATGAAGAATTATAGAACATGTATTGAAATTATGTAAATTCAATGCCAAATCATGAAAGATAGCATATTGTATATTGGTTTTTTAAAGGGATAAAGAGGGCATACTGTATATTGGTTTTTTAAAGGGATACTGTATAGGCCAATGCAGTTAATTAGTTTTCTTTGTTCCAATTAATTTGCACACATACATTTGTACATAAGAAAAGGGGTTTTAATATGTCAATCTGTATCCCAGATCCATTCTATAAATAAAAGAAGGATGGCAGAAGAGTGAATGGCAGGGGTAGGGGTACAGAGAGGAAATGAGAGGAAACAGATCAGCCAAGAGACCAACAGCTGGAGAGGAGAGAGCTCAGCTGGAGGATAGAGTTCCCACGATCTCCTCTGCTCTCCTCCTCCCACTCTCTTCCTTTATTTACAAAGGGGTAGAGAGAAGTCAGAGGTTGACATATGCCTACTGAGGTAAATACTGGACCCTGATGACCCTGTGATAGCCTAGTGTTTGCCCTGATGACTTTTGCCAGTCTCCTACTTATTTCTCCTATGATTAGTGAGGTTGCTGCATTGAATAACAGATTATAATGAGGAAGATTGGACTAAAGAATGCAAGAGAATATAGCATAAAGATGTAACTAAAATAGTAAACACATTCCTTCAACTCTTCCAAGGATATCTATCTGTAACCTGCGCTAAAGAGTTTAGCTAGAAAGAAGGGCACAGCAATGCTTAATTAATGTTGTGAACACATTTTTTATGTTAAGTACTGAAATTTTTTTTTATTGATTTGAGGACCAAAAAGAGGGGAATTATAAAGCAAATGCAAAGCCACCTACTAAACAAGGATATAATTACTGAGAAAGTATATCATTGTAAGCAAGTATTCCTGGCTTTTGGCTAAACATCTGTACTAATTGGTCTCAATGCTAAATATATCAAGCAAATTTCCTTAATCTTAAAAAAAGATGTTCTTTAGGAAAAATTTCCATTTGATTTCTTTAACATGGAAAGTATTCAAGGTTAAAGTGCTTTCAATAGGTTTCTACTATCCAGTTTTGGAAAACTTGATCCTTTTAGTTCTGTTTTACACAAAAAAAAAACCAAACACAAAAAAGGACCATCTCTACATTATTTGAGAAGTTATGTGGGAAGAAAGCTTTCTCAAAAGTAAAAGATGATCGATTTTGAGCTGTCTTTGTTAAGAAATCAATCTTAATGAATCTAAAACTACACTCTCCCTCTCCCCCTCTTCTAGTCTCCCTTGTCTAATAATCTGACTCATGACAAATAGTCAAGTGCATACATAATGAATTCTCTACTGGAAATCACACTGCATAGGTTCTATTTATCATATTTTCGATGGGAGAAGAGGAATAGAAATCTATATCTTAAAAAGGTTTCCAGAACTGAAATGAAGAAATAAGACTAGAGGAGTTAGTAGTTTTAATTACATCAGAAAAAAAAATAAAAAACACATTTCCTGGGGTTTTTGAAATTCTACTTCAAGAAGTATTGTTGTTACTAATAGCTATACTAAATTATAACATTTATAGCCTTTGAGGTCAAAGGTGAATGAAACCCTACTGATTTTCCCCAGGTTACTCATAGAGTTAATAAGATGATTTGGAAGTCCATTTATGGTTATCAGAAATTTTTAGCCATATCCTTAAAAGTTACCCCCCAAAATTCCTGTTCAAAGTATTTAATGATCAGCAGCAATGAAGTGGAAGTCCTTTCTTTCAGAACAGCAGGATATAGTAGAGGAAGAAAACTTAGATGAAGCACATATTTATTCTGTAGGCAAATTACTAAAGTTTAAGTATTTAGAAATACTGCAAATGTTTTTTTCTTCACACAAAAATCAAAGAAACTTTTATGTTAAAAATAACTTTTATTTTTTATTTTTATTTTTAATATTCCTCAATATTTTTAATATTGCCTCTCAACCCATTCAAAGAGTGGCAACTGCTTTATCCCTCTTTAATAAATTTGTACCTCTTAACTTAATCAAAAATACCTCACAGGAAAATATGTATATTTCCTCAATAACTAGCTACAAGGGAATGTAGTTATTTTTCCCCCATACTATAAATTTACCACAAGAAATATTGTTTAAAATAAGTGAGCCATTATCTGAAGTTGAGAAATACATTTTGGCTACACAGATATTTTCTTTGAAATGAAACATGATCCATATTGCAATCAAGTTACTAATATGAGAATTATTAAGCATTTTAAAAGCCATCTTGGTGACTCTATGTGTCAAATAAGTAATTGTTCTTCAAAATGGGGTGGAAAGGATAGTATATGATGAATAAAAATAGTTTAGGAAGAATTGTTTTAAAACAAGCTCTAATGCGCTAGGCTTGCTTGATGTATTGAAATAGCAAAGGGTGATGATAGTTAAGAAAGAGAAGTGACACAGATGTAAAATGAGAGGAAAAAAGCAGATCCTAGAGTCATAAACATATGCTAATGATTTCCACCCATTAAATAAAAGGAATAAAAGGAACTCTCACTCTATGAGCCAGTCAGACAAATGTTCTTTTTGAAGGCTGATCAAATGTTTGGTGGTAGCACTTATCCCCCAAAAGCAAATTACCTACAATTAGAAATAGACTAATAAAGGTAAGTCCAAAGTTGTCAAAGGCAGCAAAATGGAACAATGAAAAGAAAGAATAAATATCACTTTTAGACTTACTTTTGAATGTGAGTGCTTTAAAAAAAAAAAAAAAAAAGGAAAAAAGTGTCCAAGAGAACTGAAGAACGGTTAAGAATTTAGTAGTTAATTTCCATACTATGAGAAGACCACTAAAAGGACTTTGGGCATAAAATGCTGATTGTCTTGAAGGACAATAAATGTGGGGTTACATTTTGGTTTCTTCTACATGTAGCCAAAAAAAAAAAATCTTTAACAAAGAATTATGATATGAGGGTAAACTAGTAGCCCATTCAACTCAATGGTATCGAGGGGTATTTGGACAGTTGTCCCCTGAAAACTACAAAGATTAGGGAAAGACCCTGAAAATAATCCCAGTTTTCTGTAATTTATGGTAATAATAATAATAGCTAACATTTATATAATGCTTTAATGTTTGCAAGGTGCTGTGTATATATTATCTAACCCTGTGAAGTCATCATTATTATTATCCCCAATTTACAAATGAGGAGACTGTGTTTGAAAGAGGTTACAATGACTTGCCCTAGTCATCTATTTGTCTTCCTGACTCCTAATCTAGTGTTCTGTTCAGAACCTCATTTAACTGTCCCTACAACGTGACTGATATTCAAGATCTCCAGATACATCTAATAAGAAGATTTGGGTTCAGGTCCTAGTTCTGCTATCTACTACATGTGAGCCCTAGAGTAAATCACTTCACCTCTATTGGCCTTGATTTCCACATACGTAAATGCAAGGACTGGAGTAGAAGATTGCTAAGGTCCCTTCCAACTCTAACTCTATAAACCTTAATTTAGCTCAACACAAAGCTCAGTTATATCAGTGTCAAAGAGGCCCACTGCCTTGACTTTCTGGAATTTCAGGCATATTATCATTTGCCTCTCAGGGGAAAAAAAGCAAACACTCCTTTTAAGTTCTAAAAACGAAAATTAAAAGCAGTAAGCAGCAATACCTGGATTAGTAATGAATGACAGCCACACAGTCTGTAACTATTTAGTCTCATCTGAGCCGGAAGGAATCTCAGTGAAAGAATTTTCTGGCTGGGTCTCTGCCATCTGAAAATTGAACACTGACCCACTGAAAGTGGAATGTATCCATACAGATCCATGGCAAAGTAGAGGCTTCTATGGCCAAACATTTATATGAGATTCAATAAAGGCGGACAAGTAGGAATAAAGTTTTCATTCATTGGAACGGTATCAAAAATAAATGACAGTGACTAACCTAAAAAAAATACTCTCACCCTAAAGTTAAGATACACTTTTTAACAAAAGATCCTTTTCCCTCAGTATCCATTTTTTCAAAATATTGAATGTTGGGTTAGTTTAGGTTTCCTGTTGCAAGCAGCTGCATTCCTTTTGAAATTAGAGAATGATCAACTTGCCTCAGTCACTTATGTGGAGAAAAATTCCATTCTTATTAGATGGGAAATGTTCATCCTAGTCACTGGTGCTATATACCTTTCACCCATTATTCTTAGGGAATGGTATTCTCATTTTATCATTCAAAATCTATCCAAAAATATTCTTCAAAAATGAAATAATGCTGCTTTTTAAAAGGATACATTTTACATTCCAGAAATGTTAGTCATCTCTTTGCATTTTGTTACATTAAGGCATCTAAGTACTATGAAAATCAGAAAACCATTTACATGATCAGATTTAGAATACTGTACTTAAAAAGTACTTTGGTTCTGATTACTCTGATTATTTCATAGTCATTTCGGGATATTTCAAAGAATAAGACTTATTATTGCATAAAATATATGCCTTTCTAAATCAAGTTCAGCTTGATCTTCATTGGTCATTCAAGGGCCATGTCCCTTTCCAAATGCCTGCTTTAGGACACTTAAAAAAACATTGCAGTATATTTTCCCATTGAAACAGTTCTATGAACATAACTTAAACATTAATGAGTTACATATGTAAAACCAAGAAAACGGGAGTAGGGAGAAGGAGTCTATGAGCAATATTGCAATCTCTGCAAATCCCCAAATGATGGCAAACTATTTACCTATATATGCATATTATATTTATATATGTGTATAATATGTATATACACATGTATTTATAGGCATAAACACAGACATGTATACATATACACACAAAGTATGTTAAAACTACTAATCCAGAGTTAAAAGATAAAAAGCTAGCAAGTTCCCCATAAATTATGCCAAGAGCAGCATATGGGCCAGTCTCTAGTAATGTGCTATTCAAAGGCTACTGCCATTCCTGATTTCCCAATATTGTCTCAAAATCATGGCTGCTTTCCCCAACTATTCCAATAGCAGAGGATGCTACGAGCAGTGGCACATACTGAACCCACTTTTCCACTTGCGGTAACCTAGCTAAATAACTGATGGGTTGATAATGGCAACAGTAAATGAATGTTTTATCAATTCACTGCTGATTTATTCATGCAATTAAAAAAATAATTGGAGAAGCTTGTGTGATTAATGGATTAAGCACATAACTACATGATAAGGAGCAAGCCAAAATCCAGTTTAATTCTATTAAAGTAAGCAGAAATCAACATACTAGAATTCATATCTCAGTTCGTGGAAATGGTATTTATGGAAATCACTAATTTGCTGGGAAACAGATTATAGCTCAAAACCATCCTTGAGAACTGATGAATGTCTCAACTAAAAGAAAAAAGATATCACTTGCAGAGAATCAGAATATGAATGGGACTTTTACAAGCAGTCTGAGACCAGGAACAGGTTAATAGCAGATAGATAAAGAAAGAGCAACATATCAAGGAAACAAAAACTTCAGAAGAGGATACAGAACACAGGATGAAAAGAGAAAATAAGACAATATTCAAAGAAACCCATAAGCAAAACCTATTTGATCCTTGTGGGTAAAAGGATCCAATGAAAGGAGGTCCTTTGAAAAGTCTACCAATTTTTTTTTTTAAGTAACAGTATGTGAGGGATGACATTGACGACAATAATGGTATCAGAAACATGCAAAACCCCTAAGACTATTTTTATAAACAAATAGTAATTTTAACACAATTTCTCACTGTGCTATAACTCAGGTACATGAACATGTAGAAGATAAGATCATTTTGCAAATCTGTCTTTCACTATTTCCAAATAGTAATTGCACTTTTTAATCACCTTAATCTCATTTCCATGATCATTAAAGAACTCTCTAAGTACCCCATTAAAATGTCACATTTTTTCCTACTTCCCACCTGTCCAAATCAGAATATTTAATAATAGAGAGGATGAAGGATGGAAGAGGGGCCAGGGAAGAGTGGTTACAAGAAGCCTGAGTGAGGGTGGCCATGACTATTCCTTTAGAGAAGTTTTTTTTCCCTAAATTTTTACTATTTCTCCCAAGTGGCTGAGTAGACATCTCCATTTTCCTCCTTCAGACTCAGACTTTCCCAGAAGTATTAAAGTACAGTTATCCCTTCCATATCATGGGGGTTGGGGGAAAGTGGCCCGCCATGATCTGGAAAATCCACATAAAAAATTTTGGCCCTCTTTTTGTACCAGAGAAGTCTGAATTATTATGGTATTAAAAGATAAACTATGTTGATATTATACAATACATATATTTTATGCATTTCTGACTTTCTAAACTTTTTCTGTGTTATCTGCTGGTCTTCACGTGTTGTCTGGGGCTTCTGAAAATTCCCCAAAATTTCTCATTTAATTTCCTATGCCAACCCACTATATATCTAAACTACAATCTGGAAGGGATAACTATATTTATAAACCCCACTAAATGAATTTATGGGTCAGAAGGCCCACAGAGGGATGGTGTAGAATGGGTCTCTCCTCAAGAAATCTGAGTAGCAAATGTTAAAAATTCAACAAACATTTCTTGAATGGTCACCATGTACCAGTCGCTACGGTGGATGTGAAAGAAAATTCTAAGATAAACAAGATACAAGAACATGGTCAGTTTACAACATAGTAGAAAATATAACATAAAGTAGAGTGGAAAATATAGAACAAAGTTCTATAAGAGGTTCTAATGAAAGAAAGATCACTTTTGGTTAAGAGAATCAAGGAAGAATTCATGAACATGGTATATGAACCAGAAGGTTGAGGAGAATTTTAATCAATCAACCAAAAAGGCAACAGGCAAGCAAAATACACACACACGCGCATGCATGCGCACGTGCACTCAAGCACCCATGCACATGCACAAAAATATATGGAAAATAGATACAATTTCAAGGGGAATCCGGGAAGGCAATAAAAAAAGGCATTTCAGGCAAAGGAATGAGGTAGAAGGGCAAGGGCACAGAAAAAGGTGAGAAAGCACAGGACATGAACAGGCAAAAGCACGTTTGACTAGAGTGTAGGGTATGCAAATTGTACGAGACAAGAGTTGGAAAGGTAGTCAGTTTATGGGGAACTATAAAAACTAAGCTTAGGAAAATGGACTTGATACAGTAGGTGGTGAGGAAGCAGTAAAAGCCTGAGAACAAGGAAAGGATGTGATCAGAGGTGGGCATTAGAAAGATTACTCTAGCAATGATGTATATACAACAAATCAGGGAAAAGACAAACTGGGGGGCAGAGAGACCATTTGCAAGTCTCCTACAAATCTACCACACCGGTCCAAATGTAAGCTGCTCCAAATATTTAAAAATATTTCATACATACATATACACACATGCAATATATACATACACATATAATTTACATATACATACATACATACATACATACATACATACACACATATACTTATTGTAAAATGGAAGAGTTAAGAACAGGTAGAAACTGCCCCAGCAAGGGGAACTGACCGGTGAGGTCCTGAGACCTGTAGTGGTTGTAGCAAAGAAGAAACAATACCAGTATATTATTTACATTCCAGCTTAAGAAAAAAAAAGGCAGTAAGGTCAGGCTACAGATTCTAGACTAGGGTCCCACCTTTTATTGCTTGGAAGAGGCTAGAAGTTGGCTTTTTCCTCTTTTTCAAGTTCATTCATAAGTTATACTTGGTGCAAGTAATCATTCTCCACCAATGAGGTGAAGCCCAAGTATATCAGGTTTTATACAAGTCAGATTTAGGGGTAGTGAGGGGGAGAGTGGGAACCATGCTATAGTAGAGCAATGTGGTACTTCCAAAAGGAAAAGTATTTTCAGCAAACAAAAGAAAGTCACTTTGAGGACTTCTGGCAATGCCTAGAGCCTGATGACTCTTGATAAAATGGAAAGCAAGCCCTGGCACCAACTTACTGCAATTCTGAATATAGCTACTAAAACAAATTGAAAAATCTCATTCTAAGAAACTAAATATAAATGGGGGGGTGGTGGTGGTGGTAATCTGTGTAGTGCTTTATAAATGCTGCAGGATAACCTAGTAGTGAATAACACCAGCAGCATTTTTTAATTAATCTGGTCTGACTTCTTGCGCAAAAGATTAAGACACCTTCAATATGAGTATATATTTGAGGTCAAAGTTAGGTCAATGAATTTAAAGCAGACTTCCTATTTCTAAAGGAATTCCTCTTTCCTTGGGTTGCTAATATGATAGCATAAAAGAATGGGCTATGTTTTCATATCTTCTTTTCTTCTATAAATTCTCAATTTTACAGTTTGTCATATTGATTCACACGCGTGAATGAGTTACAGAGACACTTTGGTTCTTTGGCCAACCAGGGTAAAATAGACTTACTCCATGGGGATGAAAAAGAATGGGACAAACGGTAAGTATGTATTTTATGGGTAGAGAGAAAACAAAGGAGGAAGAGAAATCTACTCTCTGTCATTTACCTGAGATACAATTGTGGCAATGAATCAGTTCTCTGAAACAAAAGTCAGATCTTATGGTCTGACAAAGGAAAGCACCTATTTTCCTCTTGAAATTAGAATGTCTTGGAAAATTCAGAACATATGATCACTGAACACATAACTCTTCTATGCTGATATCCTGGAACTCGTCCCTGTGCCTTTTATAGTATCTCTACCTTGCAAAAGTTTATGATACTGACCACTCTGTAATACATTCTATTTATGGGACCACTATTATACTCTGACCCACCTCCTTGTTTTTCAGTTCCTACCCTAAGACCTCTAAGACTCCTCTCTTTACAAATTACTAGAGACTTTTCTTTGCAAGTTTGTTATAATGATGAAGTTAGTTTAGAGAAGACAAAATAATAAAATATATTTGAAAGAATGAAAAATATAGGTTCTCAGAGGAAATGATGCAAAAAGAAAAGACTGAAGGGAGTCTATATTACCGGATCTCAAATTAAAGTAGTCATAATTAAAACTATTTAGCACTGTTAAAAAAAATAGAAAAGATCAGTAGAACAAACTAGATAAAGCAATACCAAGGAGCAATTAAACACAGTAAGCCTAGAGTTCAGTAAACATGAGGACAGATATTACTAGGTGACTTCCTACTAAATAAGAACTGCTAAGAAAAATAGAGAGTAGTTTGGTAGAAAAGCAGACCAGTATCATACACTGTATGTCCCAATTAGCTCCAAATCGATTAATCTAAACATAAATGTTTAAGTCACAAAAATATTAGAACAGAAGATATCTTTCTGAATATTAATTAGGGAAAAAATTGATAAACAGCATGGATAGAAGACGTGACAAAATAGACCAGCAATTCTCAACCTGTGGGTCGTGACCCCTTTGGGGGTCGAACGAACCTTTCACAGGGGTCACCTAAGACCATAGGAAAACACATATTTCCGATGGTCTTAGGAACCAAGACACCACTCCTCTATCCGTCTCTAGGCTGCTCCGCCCACATGCAGATATGCCCACATAAGAGTATTAAAGGGTCATAGATGTGTTAGGAAGGTTGAGAACTACCGAAATATACAATTTGGTTAAATAAAATGAAAAGACTCCCAGACTAACAAAATCAACACAACTAGGATAAGAAGAGAAACTATTGAATAGAGGGCAAATCTTTGCATTAAATATCTCTGGCAAAAGTCTGATATCTAACATATAAAAGAAAATTATAAAAATACATAAAATTAGGAGTTATCCTCAAATAGATAAATGGTCAAAGAATTTGAACAGTTTTTGAAAAATAAAAGCAAACAATCAATAACCATATAAAATACTACCAAATCACTACGAGGAGAAATCAAAATTGAAATAGCCCTGAGGTATCACCTCATTCAAAGCATATTGGCAAAGATTACCGAGAAATAGAATTAGTGAAGTTTGGAGGGAGGAGGGTATACAAATGCCAATGGATTGATCCAACTATTCTACAAAACCACTTCAAAATATAGAAGAAAAGTTTTGACCCTATAATCCCACGATAGATCATGTGAGAAGACACTTAAGGAAAAGAAAATCCAGTAGGTCATAGCAATAGTCCAGGCTGAGGTGATGAAAGCCTGAACATGAGCGGTACCAGTGTCAAAGGGAAAAAAGGGATAGATTCAAAAGATGTTATAAAAGTAAAATCATCAAGATTTGACAACTGATTAGATGAGAGAGGCAGGATAAAGAAAAGTTCATTAAGATGTCCACAGAATCCTGATAGTGACTTAAGAGAAGAGGATAAAGAATTATATTTCATATGTTGAAATTAACTAATTGAAAGGTAAATAATTATACTTCATACAAATTTAGTTGGTTGTATTTCTGTTTAATATTAATATTTCAATAAAAATTTTTTAAGGTAGTTGAACTCAGATTAAGTATAATGCCCAATTTTTGTTCTAGAAAACATGATGAAACATACTCCCTTTTTCTAAGAGTAAAGGTAGAGACATAAAAGGTTCATATGATGTCAGAATTGTTACATTAATCAATTTTATTTACTTTCCTCTTTCTTACATTGGAAGGGGGAGGCTCTACTGGCTATGGGGGTGGTGGAGTATATATCAGCAAAACTGGAGTATCTAACAGCACAAACATGCCTCAGAGATATTGTGGGTTCAATTCCAGAACACCACAATAAAGCAAATATTGCAATAAAGTGAGTCACAAATTTTTTGGTTTCCTAGGGCATATAAAAGTTTTGTTTACACTATATTGTAGTCTATTATATCTAAAAAAAAATTGTACATACCTTAATTTAAAAAAATATTGCTAAAAAAAGGAAAGGAAAGATGCTATCATCTGACCCTTCAGTTGAGTCATAATCTTTTTTACTAGGGGAGGGTCTTGCCTTGATGTTGATGGCTATTGACTGATCAGGGTGGTGGTTGTGGAAAGTTGGTGTGGCTGTGGCAATTTCTTAAAAAAGACAAGAATAAGGTTTGTCACATCAATTGACTCTTTCATCAAAGACTTCTCTATAGCATGCAATGCTGTTTGATAGCATTTTACCCACAATTTTGAACTATCAAAACTGGAGTTAGTCGTCTCACAAACCCAGCTGCTGCTTTGTCAACTAATTTTATGTAATATCTTTCAATATTATTATGTCTCAAGGAATAGGGAGACCAAAGAGAGAGAGAGGGGTAGGGGGAATGGCTAGTCAGTGGAACAGTCAGAAAACACAACATCTATCAATTAAGTTCTCCATCTTACATGGGCACTGTTCATGGTGCCCTAAAGTAATTACAATAGAAGCATTAAAGATCACTGATCACAATGACAAATATGATAATAATAAAAAAGTTTGAAATATTATGAGAATTACCAAAATGTGACACAGAGACATGATGTGAGCATATGCTGTTGGGAAAATGGCACCAATAGACTTGCATGATGCATGGTTGTCACAAATCTTCAATCTGTAAAAACAAAACAAAAAACCCCACAATATCTGCAGAATAATTAAGTAAACCACAATAAAATGAGATTTGCCTTACAAAAGGAGCTGATAGATCTTTTAAAAATAAAGACAATGATATTCACCTATGTAGTTGTTAAAGTATTTTGTATATATTTAAATATCAAACGTGTACACAGAAACATAACATATAAGTCAACTGACACTGGCTCTGAGCGTGCATCTAGGCATTTTTGGTTGAATAGTTTCCAGTCATGGTCCACATTTGTTGCATTGGTTGCCAGCTGTTTCACTTTAGTTATTTTTAACAATAGAGTTTTGTTTAAGCTGCCTTTCCTAACCATGGATAAATTTTTTTTAGTTACATTGATCTTGAAAGGTTTATGGTATACAGATTTGGTCTATTGCATCCCAGCATGGTTTTGATTTAGGAAGTCTTTTTTTCAGTGTCCTGTGTTCATAAGTAACTGCATCCTTCTCAGATTTCCAGTAATTGGGATTTTTCACATGGTTGTCAAGCAGGAAAGTGTAGAAGAATGTCTGCTTCAAAGCCATGCACTCTTGACATGGTGTTGCTCTATGATTGAATGGCTGAAATCATCATATCACAGGTGTGAACCATATAAAAACCAGATGCTTGGTTACTTCTCAAATGCATTAATCTGTGTTTCTAAAAAATCCAAATTGATTACCAGTATTAAGTCATAGAACCTGAGGACTTACATATATAAATAAAAAGATAAGAGAACACAGAACCAAAATGATGTTTGAGCTGTTAATATGAATTAGACATCACACTGTCTACATGGTTAAACACATATTATGTAAGACAATTTATATAACATATCCTTAAAGAAAGAGCTATCATGAGGAAGAGGCATAAGGGAAGCAAGGTGGCACAACAGATAGAATACTGGCCTAGAATCAGGAAGACTCCTCTTTCTAAGTTCAAATCCAGCCTCAGGCACTTACTAGCTGTGTGAATGAGGTGGAGAAGGAAATGGCATTTTTGCCAAGAAAACCCCAATTGGGGTCACAAAGAGTTGGATACAACTGAAAGGACTAAACAACAATATGAGGAAGAGGGATCAGACTTCTGTGGTTCCAGAGGACAGAGCTAAGAGCAATGAATAGAAATTACAAAGAAACCTATATAGGTTTAATATCAATAAAAACATTTGAACAAGTTAAAGCACTCCAAAATTAGAATGGGCTATATCAAGAGATGGTAGGTTTCCCTCACTGAAAGTCTTAAAGCAGGGCCTAACTGAGCATTTGCCACTTAGTCATATAAGGATTCCTTTCAGTTGTTGGTTGGACTAGACAGCTAAAGTCTTTTCCACTGCTCGAATTCTGTGATTCTTTGAAATACTGAGGGCATCATGTTTTTGTTGAAAGTTATTAAGTCGGGGCGACTAGGTGGCGCAGTGAATAGAGCACTGGCCCTGGAGTCAGGAGGACCTGAGTTCAAATCTGATCTCAGACACTTAACACACACAAAAAACTAGCCGCGTGACCTTGGGCAAGTCACTTAACCCCAATTGCTCTCCAAAAAATAAAATAAAATAAAAATAAAAATTTGAAAAGGTAAGCTCTGTGAGAGAAGAAATTATAAAAAAAAAGAAAGTTATTAAGTCTAAATATTTCAATTAAATATGAAAAAGATGCCATATCAATAGAACTTATACTGAGAACAATTTTCTTGCATAGTGAAAAGGAGATTGCTTTGCCTCATCCAAACTTTGGTGAACAATAGCAAATTCTGGTTTAGCAGAAGAAGCACAAGACATGGGTTCTGATCTTGATTCAACTACTACCTAGCAAAATGATCCTGAGTAAGATCCCTAATTATGGCAGTCAACTGTTCTAAACTGCTAATGCAATCTGGTACGCGTAGATGAAAACTAACTAGTATTGCCTTAGACAAACGATAGGCCCACCAACAGCTTACACTATCCTAATTCTTCAAAGTAGATTTGTTAGAGAAGAACTAACACCCCGATACAGCTACTATGGTCTTTTCCTTTCAACAAAATGCCTTTCTTTAAAGTGGGAAAATGGAGTGTGAAAAAGAACTGTGGCAACCACGTAGCCATGACTTTCCAAGATAGGCCAAATGTCAAGAAAATAAAAGATGTTCTTAAAAATACTACAATGGGGGCAGCTAGGTGACGCAGTGAACAAAGCACAGGCCCTGAAGTCAGAAGGACCTGAGTTCAAATCCAGCCCCAGACACTTAACACTTACTAGCCATGTGACCTTGAGCAAGTCACTTAACCCCAATTGCCCTGCCTTCCTCCCTCCAAAAAGCAAAAAAGAAAAAGAATAAAAATAACATCACAGAATCAAAGAATCTCACAGTAGGAGATTGGCTTTATAGTTCAACATATGCACAAAAAAGAATTCCTACAACATACTTCATAAGAGATCATTCAACCTTTGCTTGAAGACTTCTAAGGAGGGGAATTACTACCATATGAAAGATCTCATTCTACTTCTACATAGCTCTAATTGATAGTTTTTTCCTGACATCAATGCAAATATGCCTCTTTATATATTCTACTCATTGCTCCTAGCTTTGCCTTTTGGGGATTGAAAACAACAAACCTAATACTTCCATGTAAAAGTCTCTCAAATACATGAAGAGAGCTATCATATTCTTCCTTAGCCCTTTTCCAGGATAAGCACCCCCAGGTCCTTCATCTAATCTTCAGGTGAAATGTACTTAAGCCTCTTCACCATTCTGATTGTCATCCCTTGGAAACTCTCTAATGCTTATCTACTGTAACAGGGCATTCAACAGAAAAGACAAAGTTACGTTGATGAAACTCTTCCATTATGTTCCTGAAGATAAACTCAACTTTTGCTTTAAAGATGAACCAAAAAATTATTTGAATTTTATGTGTGTATATATTGTGTATACACATTTTAAACATATCACCTAGACTGCATCAATATTTGTTGCAAAGGAAAGAGGCAGAGAAATTCTATAAGAACTAAATTTATCCAAATGAACGCAGCATATGCTTTAATATTTAATATTTGGAGACTTTGATACAGAAGTGAGCATTGGAAGGGCATCAAAAATACATTGGGAGTATCATTCAGAAGAAAAGAGTTGCCAAAGTCATATATTATTCAGAAGCCTCAAAACCACATATTATGAATATTTTCTTCAAGAAGGGCATTGGGAGGTATTAGATATGGTAAGCACAATTTCAAAATGAAATTGGTTATATATTAACAGGAAGAAAATGACTAGTGACTGATATGGGAGTAACTTTCCATTTTTTAAAATTTATTTTATTTTTAATTTATAGAATAAAACAAGCATTTCCATAACATGGTATAATAATAAAAAAAAAAGACAATTGCACATGAAACTGCAAATCTATTAAGTACACCTTGCTATTCCTTTTAAACACATAATAAAATTATCAAGTAAATTTCTTTCTTTTTCTTTTTTTCTTTCCTCCTCCTCCACCCTAGAAATGGCTCCTATTAGACACAAACAGGTATATATGTAAAATTATTCTATACATATTTCCATTTATCAGTTCTTTCTCTGAGTCATTTTCCAAAAGAGTAATCTGTGTATAATCAGATCCCCAATTTGTCAAAGGAAAGCTTGAAATCAGCATCAAATTAGAAGAAAGAACAAAAATGAGGAGACATAGCATTCCACATTATTTAAACAAGTGATTGACGCTAAAAAGAGGGAAACAGATACATGAAAATAGACCACCATCATTTTAAGTGCTTCAATTCAACAAGCCTTTATTTTCTCTTCCTCCAATCCTCCCCCCATTTAGACAATAACTTTTCTCCCCCCCCCCCAAAAAAAAAACTTACAACAAATACAGATGGTCAGGTGAAGAACATTCCCTCACTGACCAAATCCAAAAATGCAAACTCTATTTTGCATTTGAGTCCATCATCTATGTGTTAGGAAATGGGCAACATGCTTACTTTGTTCCTTTGGAATTATGATTTGTCTCTGACTTGAATAGAGTTCTAAAATCTTTCAAAACTGTTTTTCTTTATAATATTGTTGTTGAATAAATTGCTTTCCTTATTCTGCTCACTTTATTTGGCATCAGTTCATGTAGTTCTTCCCAGGTTCCTGGGGAACTGTCCATTTCATCATTTTTATAGTACAATAATATTCTATTAAAATCATATATCATAATTTGCTTAGCCATTCTCAAATAGATAGGTAGCCTTTTTAGTTTCTAGTGTTTCACTATTATGAAAAGAATTGATTTAATTATTTTATACATATGGCTCCTTTTCTTCTTTCTTTAATCTCTTTGGAATATAGCCCTAGAAGTGGTATAGGGGGTCAAAGGGTATACACAGTTCAATGGCTTTGGGAACATAATTCAAAATTCCTTTTTTGAATGACTATACTAATTCACAACTCGACCAACAATGAATTAATAATAACAAATAATAACAAATAATAACAAATAATAGCTTTTATGTAGCAGCTACTACCTCAGGCACTATGCCAATGCACTTTATAAAGATTATGTCATTAGATCCTTGCAACAACTCTGCAGGGTAGGTGCTATTATTTCACAGGTGTCAATTTCACAGTTGAGGAAACTGAAGCAAACAAAGGTTAACAGACTTGCTGAGAGTCACACAACTAGTAAAGTATCTGAGGTCAAATTTGAATTCAGGTCCTCCTGCCTCCATGCCCAGCGCTCTACCTATGTGCCACCCGGCTGCATCAGTGTGCCAGTTTTTCCATAGTACCTCCCACATTTGTCATTTTTGGTTTTTGTCATCATTACTGATTTTATGGGTATGAGATAGAACCTGGGTTGTTTTAAGTTGCATTTTTCTAATTATTAGTGACACAGCGTTTTTCATGGTTTCATGGTTGCCAATAATTTGGATTTCTTCCTTTCAGAAAGGCCCATTCCTTTTCTTTCACTCCTACCACTTTCTAAGAAGTTTACTGATATAAGTTAATTGAGAGCTTAGCATAGCGCCTGGCACATCACAGAAACTTTGCAAATGTTATTGACTTGCTGACACAACCAAGACACCAAAAAAACCTAGAAATCATTTCAGCCAACAAACACTTAACTTCCTCACCAAGTTTAGAAAAATATCAGCTAAGAGCAACAGATTTAAAATATAAATTCATTCATAAAATCTTACAGAGGAGAAATGGTAGACGATTATGATCAGTAGTTGTCTCATAACACATCAAGAAAGTTAAACAAAAACAATTGTACAAAAAGTTTAGCAAGAGACTCATAAGTCAAATCATCTCAAGAGCATTCAAGAATGAGGCAAAAAGGAATAAAATGAACAGATAAAAAATGAAACTGTTTCTATAACAAACATTTTTCTCCATCAATGATATTAGAGCAATCACATTTGAATACAAATATTTGTGGAAGTAGAAATGACACCAAGGAAAACAAAGATGGAAAGAAAAGTTGGACAAGACCAAGTATACAAAGATACAGAGGTGACCATTTCAAGGGATCAATTCTTAAGCTATATGAAAGAAGGAATGATGCCAAATACTTGGGGAAAAAAACAAGACATCATTACTATCAAGAAAAGGCAATAGAGAAAATATGAGTAACCACTTACCCATATACATTACAAAATCTTTTTGAGAATGAGCTACATACATATCAAGAACATATTTGTTAAAGGTATGAAAAGAGAACAGGTGTTTTGCAAATATATTCTGTTGTTGTCCAGTAATTTCAGACTCTCTGTGACCCCATTTGGAGTTTTCTTGGCAAAAATACTGGAGTGGTTTGCCATTTCCATCTCCAGCTCATTTTACAAATGAGAAACTGAAGCAAACAGGGTTAAGTGACTTGTTTGGGGTCATATAACTAGTAAGGCTGGATTTGGAACACAGGAAGATGAGTCTTCCTGGTTCCAATCCAGTGCTCTACCCACTGCACCACCTACCTGCCTCCAAATATATTCTATGTGGACATAGTGGATAGAGAGCTAGCCTTGGAGTGAAAATCAATTGATGGATGAAAAAGAATTTATTATTCACTTACTATGTACCATGTATTCTGCTAAGTATAGACATACAAATATAATAGTGAAGACGGTCCCTGCTCTCAAGGAACTTACATTCTAATAAGAGGAAATAACACATAAAGTTGAGTGGTAGTCAGGGAAGAGTATTTTGGTTCAGAAAGTAACAAGAATAGTAAAGGAGAGTAAATTGATACACTCATTCCAGTAGTAATGGCCGCACTTATTCAATTATTGTTGCAGAATTAGAAATCACAAAAAAGGGCAATAAGGAGATAAGACAACTGGCAAGAAGATAGCTGAGAATATGGATCAAGCTAACCTGACATGATACAGAAAGCCATAGGAGCACTCATCAATCAGAAAAGTTGTATGGAGGGAATTCTGAAAGGAAGTTCCTTGAAGGCATGGTCTCTGGTGAGGGCAACAAGAAAGCTAGCAGAGATGCCTAGGGAGTAAAAGAGGACCTGGGTCCAAGTCCCACATTTGACCTATACTGGTTGTGTGATCCTGGACAAGTCTTTTAATCTCTCAGGGTCCTTGATCAATTCTCTAAAACCAGTTACAGCAAAGAGTTCTTCACCAGGAATTCTTTATATTGATGAAACCACTAGTCAAGTCCAAAAAAAAAGAAAGAAATTCTATATCAGACCATATCTTTACACTCACATAACTAGTGTAGAAAATATAAGATGTCATTGTGCTTATTTGCAGATTATAAAAGAGCATCTCACAGAATGGAATAAAATTCTCCCTTAATAAAATTCCCTCCAACAAAATATTGCCCATGCGTATGGTCAAAAGCATATGAGATTTGCTGGACACTGTAACAAGAAAGATAATTCTCTTTCTGATTATAAATATCCAGCAAGGCATTGAATAGAGAGAAGTATGTCCATCAAAAGTGTCTGTCACTGTCACTGAGGATATTAAGTTCAGATTACAAAAGGAGAAATAATTCCCTGTAGACAAGATATGCCCTCCAGATGCTCTTATTTGTGAATGGGATTGTACTGATTGGACCAGCCTCCAGAACACCAAGCTCCAAGTCTTCTACATGAGATTCATAATCGCTCAAGATTTCAGTCTAACTGTCCATATGTGAAGAATTCCTTTTTGTCTAGACCAGAGGTTCTTAACTTGTCCACAGATGGATTCAAGGAGTTCATTAATTTGAATAGGAAAAAAAATGTCATTATTTTCATAAACTTCTAACTGAAATTTGTTATTTCCTTTAACTATTTGAAAAATATTATTCTGAGGAGTCCAGAGATTTCACCAGACTGCCAGACAGGTCCATGACACAAAGTTGAGAATCTTTGGACTAGACTCTAGGTGAAAGAAAGGGAAGATAGAGGAGTCCCTAGTCACTAGAAGAAGAAAAGGAAACCTTATCTTACTATTATCACAGCTGGATAACTTTCTAGACCAGCAGTTCTCAACCTGTAGGTCGCGACCCCTTAGGGGGTCAAACAACCCTTTCACAGGGGTTGCCTAAGACCATCGGAAAACACATATTTTCGTGGTCTTAGAAACTGAGACATTGCTCCTCTGTCCGTCTCCAGGCAGGTCCACCCACGTGCAAATATGCCCACATATGAGTATTAAAGTGTCATGGCATTAGGAAGGTTGAGAACCACTGTTCTAAACTACGATGTGGCTGAATGCAAAATTAATTGGGGTAGTGTACCAGCATCTCGTATAGCAATTACAGATGGAAAATATTCAAAGAAGAGAAGAACAGACTGGGTCATCTTTGGAAAATTGTACAAGTGCTTTTAATGATTTCAAGTTATTCCTGGAAAAAAGTTCCATCTTTTTAAAAATCAATAATTTTCTAATGATGCTTATGGCCCCAGGGAATCAAAAGACCTAAAAGAAGGCCCCCAATTCATTGAGAAGTCCACCAATAGAAAACTTATGTGAGGATATGAAGAAAACACCTAGAGAAGAAGTTATTAAGATGAAGATTTCAGGAAAAAGATTACAAGTCTGGCACAAATATATGTTAAAATAATAGTGATAGAGTATTTCAATTATACAGAAATCTGCTGGAAATCTTTTGTGAAAAACACAACCATTAATAAATTCTGGATTTGCCTCAATAAAAGTTCCATCCTTTAAAGGCAAAGGAACAAAAAAAGGGGAAATACTATTCTATATATGATTCTCATTAACAGGGAAAAACAGGTTGCTGAGATAGAAATCATGAGAACTTTGGAAGGAAGTAAACACTCCCTGCTAGAGTTTGTAATAGAAAAAGAAAGAAAAGCTAGCATTGTCTGACATGAAATCTAGATATTAAAAGATCAGATTTCGAATAGTTATGGGGAAAGACAAATAAGATTCCATGCACTAAAATTCTACAGGGGAAAGTTTTAAAAATCAGAAGCTGAAGATGCAAAGGAAAATTATTCTGACAAGAAAAAATAAGATGGGATGCACAAGGAACTCACCAACCAACTTAGATATTTAAAAAAGAAAAGAAAAGCAAGGTTAAGTAAGAGGACAAATATAAGAATGTGGAACATGAGTGCTAAAGTCCTTATTGAGCTGAGGCTAGTAAAAAAAAGTCTGACCACAAATATGATTTAACATGTTTTTAAGCTATATTGAGGCAGAGAGGAGGGTAAAAAAAAATCCCTACTCAAAGTGTATGTGCTGATGATAAATGACAACAGAGAATGCAGAGCAGCTCAAGTCTTAGTTTATTTCTGTTTGCTCTACAAGAGAGATCACCTTTACTGATGCTAAGTGAGAAGAGCAGAACCAGGCAAAACCTGTACACAATCACAGACACATCGTACATATGATGACCAACCTTGATAAACTGGACTATCCTCAACAATGCACAGGTAAAGACAACTCTACAAGCC
>CM053586.1:265456898-265474376 GCA_028646515.1 Pseudochirops corinnae
AGAGAATAGACTGGGGGAGAGGGGACACACTGGGATGGCTGTTTTGGGGTGGTGGGAGGGGGAAAGAGGGGGAGAAAATATGTAACTCAAAATCTTGTGGAAATGAATGATGCAAACTATAATAAAATTTTAAAAAAAATAGGCTAAAAGGGGTCATGAGATTCAGGAAAGAAAATGGAGAAAAATCAGGGGAATGTTTATATTTAAAAAAAAAAAAAAGAAGATAGAAGGCAGATTCCGGTGTGTGTTTGCCATAGAGCTTATCCTGTTATCTCCTTGGGCTTCCTGAATTTCCATCCCACAGGTGAGAGTTTGGCTAACTTTGATGCTAGAAAGAACAATGGAATCAACTCTCGATTGCTCTCTTTAACAGAATATAGCATTGGTGCGGGTGATCTCAAATAAAAGCTGGGAGGAAATGTAAGAATCATTTAAATTTTACTAGAATTATTATTTTTTCATTTTTTGCTGTATACTTGCTTTCTATGTCATCTTTATCCCAGGATTAAAAAAAAGAAAAACTAGTTTAAATTCCCTGCTATGTTCCCCTCGGTGGCGACCTTGAACAAGTCAACCAAATGGCACACACAAGGCAAGCAAGCCAGCCAGGTGGAAGTAGCATGGCTCCCTGGAGGCAGCATGAGCCAGCAAGTCACAAGGACCACCATCTTCCCTCAGACCCTGATAGAGACAGTCCTGGATTCGGAACCCAAGAGCCTTCAGAACAGCAGTTCTTTAACCACCAAACGGGTTTCAGCACAGCTCCCACTGTCATCATTGAGGGGAGAAACCATCATGGAGAGAAGGACACCTTCCTCATCCTCACCAATCATGATTAACAGTCACATGGGCACATGAGCAGTGGCCTGGCAGCACACTCCTGACCATTAGTCTTACTTACAGCCCAGCCCTCAAAGCTACTATCCAGGGAAACAACTCCTATGGAGAAGGAGCTGGCTATCCCACCAGCTGCTGTCTGATACCAATAAGACAGGCAAGCCAGCCTTACTGAAGCATCATGGCATATTCAGGGAGAGACAAGAGGCATCATGTCCCAGGAAAATCCAACCACCATCACCACTTTCACCATCATGTCTCCTAAGAACCTAATGGAGACATCCCAGGAACCTGAACCCATAGCATTGAGAATAGCAATGCTTTTGGCTAATATGGAAATGTTTTGCATAAGTACACATGTATAATCTCTTTCAAATTACTTGCCTTCTTCTCAAGGAGGAGGGAGAGAATTTGGAATTCAAAATTTAAAAAAGATGTTTAAAAGGTCTTTTTTTTACATGTAATTGAGAAAAAATAAAAACTAAATCAACAAAAAAATTTTAAAAAGAGAAAGAGAACAGCAATGCTTCCAACCTGGTACTCTCAGACATCATTCTTGTGAAGTGATTGTCTGGCAAAAGCTCCTAAAGGTGCTTCAGCCATAGTTACTGGACACCCAGAAAAGAATATGCTTGCCATAAAAGTCCTTAGCACTATAGAATGGTTCAGCATCAGAAACTGGTCTCATTTTATTAGTGAAAATGACATAGAAGAAGTGGCATTAACATCTGTTTTGCCTCTGTAATCTAAGGACCCTAGGACCTTTCCATCTGACTTACTGCTGAAACCTTTCATAAGTGACTTTTCCCCCATTATAATGAAAGTTCTTGGAAAGTAAAAACTGTTTTACTTTTCTATTTGTTTATCCAGAGCCTAGTATAGTTCTTTGTATATACTAAGTGCTTTAATATATTTTCTTCATTCTTTCATTCATTAATGGAAAGGGTGGAAAGCCTCAAAGCATGCTGATGGTAAACAGTTTGGGATTTAGAATTTACCAGATGTTATTGAGACATGAACTTTATTTGAGGCAAAATATATCAATAAAATTCTCTGTGTGTATACATATGTTTTGATTTATACATATATACATACATATAAATGACTGTCTTTATATAATGTCTTATGAGATTTTCATCAACGATCCAAGGAAAATTTTAAGAACATGTGTGATTAAAATTGATGTAAGTGAAATAAAAGTTTTATGAAAATAACTTGAGACATAGCCACTGTCTGCTAACCCAGAAGCAATTTGATAGTGCACAATGCTGTATAATTCATGGAGTAAATTATCTCTCAATTTTTTTTTCTAATTTATACATTTGTTCAGTCATTTTTCATTTATATCTGACTATGACCCCACTTGGGGTTTTCTTGGTAAAGATACTGGAGTGATTTGCCATTTTCCTCTCCAGCTCATTTTACAGATAAGGAAACTGAGGCAAACAGGGTTAAGTGACTTGCCCAGGGTCATGCAACTACCAAGTATCTGAGGCCAGATTTGAGTCCATGAAGATGTGTTTTCCTGTCTTCATGCCCAGCACCCTATCAAGGATGCAGAAAGTCTCTCTTTCCCTTTACTCAAGCCCTAATGAAAGTTGCACCTGTTTCCCAAACCTTAAGTGACCTAGTACAACTCAATTCTTCAGCAGCCCAATCCCTTATCCCCTTCTGACAGAGACAGTTTACTCTATGAAGTATTATAGCATTTTGTACTAGCAAAATTTTTTCTGGATTAGGAACCAGTGACTACGTCTCAAGTTACTTCCCTCCCCCTTGTCCCCTCCCCCTCCATTTAACAGCTAGAAAAACACTAAGAGAAGTTAACCTGCATATCAATGGACTGGTTCTCTGGTAACAAAAATACAACTGGGGCAGAGTTTTTGTATAACCAGATATCTGAAGCTTAAACAACTTAGACTTCATTGCCACAACTTGTTCTTTGTTCTGCGGTAACAAAGCTTTTAAATTCCTCCCCCCCCCCCCCTCCCAATTTTCTCCACCTTGTCATAATGTGCCTTTGTCTTAATTAGCTATCCTGGATGAAAAGCTAAACAGTTTTATATGATAGGCAGACCATCATGGGTTTGATCTGGTTCATACGAATATTCAAAGAAACCGAGACACCATCAGGAAATGTGAGAAAATTTTTGCCCTTCAGACATATTAGTGAAGTCCTTTGATACTTATACTGGCCTTATTCTGAATCATAGCGCATACAGAAAAGGAACATAATCTCCACTCCCTGAATTTTTCAGCATTTGTAGTTTTATTTATAGTTGGTAGTGGTGGTAGGGAATTACCTGATTCTCGAAAGGTCTTGAGGATGGCACTGAAAACACAGTAATCAGTCACATTCACTTATCATGAAATATATGCTGTAGATAAACCAAAACAACTGCTTAGAAGGTTACAGGGAAGGTTGATAGTCCCAGCTCTGTCAAGCCTTCGTGAGCAGAGTGTTTAGGGGACAGAGTTTCTGTGGGGGGTTATTGATCCACTAACAAAGTTTGGGCTAGGAACTGCTGAATCCAAGTTATCGGGACATCTAAAATGGTATATATAGATACTGGGCCACTATAAAACAGAGGAGGAGGAAGAAAAAGGAAGATGAGAAGGAATATATTCTCTTGGGCTACAAATGTAAGACTATGGCGGTGGTGTAGTGTAGGTGATGCTGTCTGGCCAGACTAGACCCCGTCTCCCAAAGAAATAAGGAATAAGGAGGCAGGAATAGTTAGAATGACGGATGAGTCTTTAAGTACAGTCACCTGGCAGAATCTTTATTGAGTTTATTCCTGGTTACTAGGGGGATTGATCAATCAATCAACAAGCATTTACTTATTAAACACCATTCTGGGGATGTCAAGCATTGTGCTTCTCTGCTGGGAACACAAAGAGAAAGAATGAAAAGAGTCCATGCCCTCAAGAAGTTTTCATTGGTACATTTGAAACAAACTTTAGCTCCTTTGGCCCTTCTAAGTATAAAAAGCAGTCCCAATCATTGTGGTCACTTGGAACCAGCCTACAGCTGTGTGCAGAGTCCACTTCCTGGGATTTATGTGGGTGCTACTTGATCCTTCAGAGATCAGAACTGAAAGACAGGATTTTGGGGTAACTAGTCAAGGAAATTATCCTATGTGTGGCCATCCCAAGGTTTGTACGTTACCAAGAAATGCTGTAGTTAGATTTAAGTAGAATAATTTCTGTTCCTTGAGCCCCAGAGCTAGACTAACTCAGTGGGATCAAAGGGAATGTTTATAATTAAAAGATAACACTGAGGAAGGGCATTCATATAGGAGCCCAAAGTGTTTATAAATGACTGTCTGTGACCTGAACAGAGAAATATGTACATTTGAGATAGTTTGAAATTTTAAAAGTCTGTTTAGGAAAATGACCAAGTTTATTGACAAAAGGATCCCTCTTAGCCCACATCTCACTCAGCTCAGAGAACCTACCCTTCTTTTCCTGGGCCTCCAAAGCAGTCAATAATCAGTGGTTAAGCAAGATTCTGACTAAAGTCAAAGAAACTTGGGAAGGGAATAGACATAAACAGTATTAGACATAGTCCCTGCCCTAGTCAGGTTTACAATCTAGATGGGGATACCCAATATGCATACATAAATTGACATAAAAACAATCATTATAAATCACCATATTGGCTATGAGTACAAGGGCTCTCTGAAATTTAACAAATTAGAAAATGAACAGAGCTCTACTTTCCTGATAATATAAGTGCTACTTGGAAAGTGATCAGGTTTGGTAGATAAGAGTGTCAGGGGCTGGAGTCAGGAAGACTAATCTTCCTGAGATCAAATTCAGCCTCAGACACTAGCTATGTGACCCTGGGTAAGTCACTTAACATTGTTTGACTCAGTTTCCTCATCTGTAAAAGGAGAAGGAAATGGCAAACCACTCCAGCCAAGAAAACCCCTAATAGGGTCACAAAGAGCCAGATTTGACCAAAAACAATTGAACGACAAAAACTTGGAAACTATTCACTACTGGGCTAGTAGAGATAATTTTCTTAGTTCTGACTCTGTCTTGCTCTCCATCGCATTTTATAGTACTTAAAACTAGATGAAGAATAAATCCTTTATTGACTTAATAACTAACTTTCTGGGGGGGGGGTGAGTGGATGGTTAAGAGTTAGGTGGTTTTGAAAACAGAAAGACTAGAAAGAAGCCGTCATGAGAGGAGGTGGAAGTCTCCATCATGTCCCTCTCCTTAGCTTATTACAGTAAGTCTTCAGGGAATTTTTCCCATACATAAGATCTGAAATTCTCTCTCTTTTGGTTGACTCTCTCCAGTGGGAGACCTACTTCACTATTAACTGGTATATACTCTCATATGTATACTTTGACTTCTGTGATGCTATTGATTTGGATAAATGGGTTTCTTTGCTTAAAAAAAGAGACCTAGATGGTTTAATTGAAGTGGTTATTGTATATAAGTATAGAGTTCAATGGAACCCTAGAGAATTCCAGTGGCATTAATATTTTATTGTTATTGTTGAATTGGTATAACCTTTAAGTAGATAGAGACTAGACCTGATACCATGATTTTCCTGTTACTCTCTTGGGGCTTGGGCTCTTCAGTCTTTAGGGATAAATTTTTTTTTTTCTTGGACAAAAGTTACGCCTATAGAGTGAATACAGAAGTCCTTAGGGGATGCATTCACTCCCATTTAACTGCTGGGAAAGTAACTTAACTGAAGGGATCAGAGTTTCGAGTGGATTTTATACACTTTCCCTCCCTGAGGACTTTGAAAAACCCACAGTCCTCAGCTGAGAACCTGGGACTAAAAATTTAAGGCAGGTACTCAACAAGATGATCTGTTTTCACCTACATGGCCAGCTGTGCTATTAATTAGCTTCATGGCATTGTTCAGGTCCTTAAAGCTTCCTAGATCTCAATTTCGTTAGCTATACAAATGAGGAAGTTGAATTAGGCAATCTCTGAAGTCCCTCTGACATTCTACCATCCTATCGTCTAAACAGAGTCCCCGAGTCCCATCAGAAATTATATCCTTCCCATTTCCCAAACAAAAAGTTTTAGATGACTTCCTCACCACTATTCTTTGATATTTAAATCCCAATGATACAAAGGAGTTGTCACTACTTTTTCCCATTATCTCCCCTCTCCCAGGAGCTAGCAGGGATGGGGAACCTGCAGCCTCAAAGCCCTATGTGGCCCTCTAAGTCCTCAGTGTGGCCCTTTGACTGGTTTGGATTCAGTCAAAGAGCCATATTTGAAGACCTAGAGGGCCACATGTGACCTCAAGGCCACAGATTCCCCACCCCTGAAAGGATCATAAATGTTTCTCTGATTATACCCTATAACTACCTGATATTTGATCCTGGGAACTAGAGAAGCCTTGTTGTTATTTGATAGGCTTGTAGGTACTTCCTGGGTTGTGTTGCTGTGGCAACTGATGTTCAAGAAAAGGAGGTGCAAGGAAACCTGATGAATGCTTCATGTCATGGACTGGATTCTGCCACTTTCCCCATATTTGTCAATGTTCTCTCAGAGGTAAAGTTCACCATAGCTTTCTGTTCATTGGTGCCATACTGTTTGCCATAGATATCCAAACACTGCTTTTCATCAGAGACCTCTGTTGAATGGGCCATTGAGTCACCTTCAGCTTGCTTATCATTCTCCTGGTAGGTAAAGAAACAAAGAAAAAAGTTACTAACTAGTGCTGCATTCCTCCTTGGTTCCTGCCTCTCTCCTGAAGACTTTGTGAGTCAGTAATTTCTCAAATCCTTCCCCATTATCTCCCTTGCTTCTAATTATAATCTACCCCATAAATCTCTACCTCAAAGGAAGAGGAAAAGGCAGTGGGGAAAGCTATTCATTTATCCATGGAGGTAAGAGGAACTGAGAGAAAAAAGTCTGACTATGGAAGGTTGGAAAGTTGTGGAGTAAGAGGTGTGAACAGTGGGTAAAAGGGGGGCAGCTAGGTGGTGCAGTGAATAGAGCACCAGCCCTGGAGTCAGGATCTGAGTTCAAATTTGGCCTCAGACACTTGGCACTTAACTAGCTGTGTGATCTTGGGCAGGTCACTTAACCCAATTGCCTTGCCTTCCCCCCTCAAAAAAAAAAGATAAACCCAAAAATTCTCTACATAGTCCTTCTCTGGGGAGATTTGAATTTAGACTTGAATCAGCTAAATTTCTATTTTAAGTGGCTGCATTGTCTGTCAAGATGTTGCATACCTCATTTTGAGTTCTGTAGTATTCATTTAACAAATACTGATATTTGGGTTCATCAAGTCCAAAGAAAGTAGCTAACTTCCCACCCAGGAAGTCACATGCTACAAAAAAGCAGAAGAACAAAAAACAGTAGAGTTAGCAGGACTCAAGGAGGGAAGCTTTGAGTGTATGGGGCTGAGACTTTGAAACTACACAGAAGAGATAACCAGTTTCCAGAGAAGAATGCTTGTCTAGAAAGGATTTATATGGTTAACTGTTCTTAATGCCATCATCATTCCAGTATGTTCTAGAGCTCAAAGAAACCTCCAGAAATCATGTGGTTCCTTCCTCCTCCGTTTAGGTAGTGTAGTGGATAGAGCTGACTCATCTTCATGAGTTAAAATTGACCCTCAGACACTTACTAGCTGTGTGACCCTGGGTAAGTCACTTAACATCGTTTCCTCAGTTTCTTCATCTGCAAAATGACCTGGAGAAAGAAATGGGAAACTACTCCAGTATCTATTCCAAGAAAATCCCAAATGGGGTCACAAAGACATGACTGATCAACAACAAACTGACAATTATAAGTTGTGTGACCCTAAGTAACTCACTTAGGCACAGTTTCCTCATCTGAAAATGAGAAGGTGGGAACAGATGGCCTCAGTTAAATCTGTGACCCTACATGATCCTGGAAGCTGAAGAGCAGGCACCATTCTGCTCCGATGTGAGGAGTTCCTCACCAGGAGCTCCCGACACTAATGAAATCACAGGTCCAGAAGGGGAAAAAAAGATGTTAAACATGCGAACAGTTAGATTACATCCAGTAATAACACACATCTGTGGAGCATTTTAAGGCTCACAATGCATTTCCTGTGCTTCAAGCTTGTGAGATAGGTAGTCAATTAGTTATTATCCTCACTTTACATGTGAGAAAACAAGCTTTGAGAGGCTACGTAACCTGACCACTGCCACAGAGCTAAGTAAATATCTGAGGCAGGATTCAAATCCCGGTGTCCCGATGCCAAGTTCAGATCTCTTTTCACTATGCCGTGCCATGGTACCTCAGATCAAATAGATACATCTTTTATTCAACAAACAATTATCAAACAATTTATTAATCACCTACTATGTGCCAGACACTAGGAACACAGATAAAAAATTAAATGATCCCTCCTGTAAAGCAGGGATAGTAATGTAAAGCAGGGAATAGTCTATAAAAATAATGGAATAATAATGATGTGGAATAATAATAATAAAGATAAAACTAATAGCTAAGATTTGTATGACAGCTACCATGTGGCAGGCACTGTACTAAGCACTTTACAGATATCTCATCGGATACTCACAACATCCCTGGGAGGTAGCTACTCTTATTCTTCCCATTTTACAGATGAGGAAATTAAGGTTAAGTGACTTCCTCAAGGATGATACAGTCAGTAAGTGTCTGAAGCTGGATTTGAACTCAGATCTTCCGGATTCTAGGCCAGGGTCTATCAATCTAGCTACCAAAAAAAAAAATCAGAGGAGAAAATTTCTCCTTTTTACTCAATTATCCATTCCAGTGCCTAACAATACTCACCATCAGGTAGTTTCTTCATATTTGTAACCTAATTCCTTCTTTGCAATAGTAAGTCACTTTCTTCTCCCTCTGTTCTTAATCAAGATGGAGAACCACAAGATAGGATTACTCACCCCTCTCACCGCTGACAAGTTTAAGGCCCAAGGTTTAAATTCAGTGGAAAGCAAAACAGAAAAGGGATTCTGAGGTTTGTCAAAATGGAATAAGAATTTTAGGATTCCTAGAGAAAAGTTTCACTCTATAATTTTAGGATCAAAGCCTCTCCTGAATAACGCAACTCTGAGGTGATCCTGGTAGTATTTTATATTGCAGGTGTTTTGTTTCTTTAACTAGATTGTAGATTGCTATAGGCTGTACTTCCATTGTGACATCTGTTACTGAGTGATCTCTGCCATTAAAGCTTAATAAATAAATGCAGAATGGAAATTTTTAAATGAAAGTGAAAAACAGCTTATTTCGCTTTTACTTTCAGATTTTCTAAGGAAACTCTCTCTTTCTCTTTGTCTCTCTGTCTCTGTCTCCCTCACACACACGTACACACACACACATACACACACCACACACACACACACACACACACACACACACACTCTTCTTTCCCTCTCCTCTCCTTTCCTCTCTCTCTCTGTCTCTTTGTTTCTCTCTGCCTCTCTGTCTCTCCTTCTCTGTCACACACATTCTCTCCTGTCTCATCTTTGTCTCAATCTTTGTCTCTCAATCTCTCTCTCTCCCGTCCCCTCCTCTCCCCTCCTTTCCCCTCTTCTCCCCTCCCCCCTCCTCTCCTCCCCTCCCCTCCCCCCCTCCCCTCCTCCCCTCTCCTCCCCTCCCCTTCCCTCCACTCCTCTCCTCTCCTCTCACTCTCCCTCCGCCACTACACCCCACTCCCATGCTTTGAAGACATATCCAACTGAAGCTTACTGATTGTGATCATTTTTAGGGGAAAAACAACTCAAAGTAATGACCAAGTTATTGGTTATTCTAATTCACAATTTGGTACATGTCAAAAAGAGAGAAATCCTCATCTTGAAGAGCTAAAATGAAGGCACTTACTGGAAAATGTAGCATTTGTCATTCGTATAGCCCAAAATCTTAAGGATGGCCCCCATGGAAGTTTAGACTGAAAACCAACAAACAAAGTTGTGGCAATGATTAACAGAAAGACCTAAGGATTACAGAGAACTGTTTCATGTAGAGATTTCAAAATGTTATACCACACTAACTAAAAAACATGTAAGATTCGAACTTGAGTTTAATTAACCTTCACTCTTTCTCTTATGTCCTAGCGCCTTTCTATAATTGGGGGTACTTGATAGTGAGCTGCTTTCACTTACCATTTTACAGATAAGAAAACTAAGCATCTGTACATGATTAAATGATTTTGCTCAAAGACAGAGAAATGGATCTAGGCGATAGAGATTTTTGTAGTACAATGCCATTCATTTTATTTTTAGGTGTTTCATTGATGCTTTAAAAAAAAATAGTTTTAATATCATCCCTTCCCTCACAACAGAATGCTCTGTTCACTAAGCAGGGATTAACTTTTTGTGTGTCATGCATCCCATTGCAGTCTGCTGAAACTGGTGGAACCTTTCTCAGAATGATGTTTTTAAATTATTGAAGGAAATAATACATTTCAGTTAGAGCTTAGCAAAAATAAAGATGTAATTTATTCCCATTCAGATGCACAGTTGAAATCTAGTCCATGGATCCCAGGTTAAAAGCTGGAACGTGAGAGCAAAATCTTATTCTGGTGTAGTGGTGAGTCAGGAGAAAATCAAATTCAAATCCTGCCTTTCACACTTACAAGCAATGTGATGAGGGACAAGTTATTTAACTTTCTGAACTTCCATTTCCTAATCTACAAAATGGGTATAATACTGCTTACCTCACAGAGTTGTTGTGAAGATCAAATGAGACAGATAATGTAAAGAAAGAAGTTTACAAACTATATAATGTGCTATCAAAAATCAGATATTCTTATTAGAATTCTTTTCTGGCTAACTCCTCTTAATGATTTGGCAAATGCCTACTGCCCCTTTACCTATCACTCAATATGGATATACTGGACTTACAATAGCAAGTGTTAGAGTGTTCTTTAATTCTTCTTTCTCATTGTCTTCTTCTTCTTCTGAGCTATATTCATTCATAGTGTCTCCATTTGCAAAGTGGATTATCCTTTTGGCGATAGTTTTTTTGGTAGTTTCTCTCTTCTCCAGTCCTGAGTTTGGGAAACCATCCTCCTTCCCCATAAGAGAAACAACGACAACAACAGATAAAGCGAATAGATGTCAGGATCCTGTTAAGTTTATATACTCAGACCAAGGATAATGGATATTTATTTACCCAGTGCCATGTAACCAGCAGTTTCTTCATAAATATCAATGAAAGATAAGTCTAGCCAAAAGAGAGTTGAAGACAAGCATTACTTTATTACGTAGTATGGTTTCATCAGTTCCAAGGAAAGTTAAGTCTATGTCTGCTACAGAATGTAAGAGTCAGAGGGAGGTAAATGGTCATTCTGGGCCACCCAAGCAGTCCTTCCTTTTGTTAATTTCAAAACAAATTTCCAATGAAGAGTGGTCTCTTCTCTTTATAGCCACTAAACCTTGCAGTCTGCTTATGTTGATACCTACACCAATAGTAGCAAATAATGTGTCACAGGTTTTAGGACTATGTGGATGCCACACAATCAGACCCATTCAAACGAGATCATATTTATAAAGTGCATAGCACAGTGTCTGATACAGCGAGTAGGTGTTTAATAAAGTCTTGTGTCCATCACCCACTTTACAATGAACTAAGACCTAATCCTTTTGTGGCACTGAGTTTATACCATTTTCACAAACAGTCTTTGTTAAAAGAGCTTAATAAAGACTGAAATTCTCTCTCTCTCTCCCTCTCTCCCCCTCTCCCTTTTCTTTCTCTCTCCCCCTTCCTCCCTTTTTTCTACTTCCCTTTTCTCTCTGTCTCTCCCCTTCTCTCTCTCTCTCCCTTTCTCTGTCTCTCTGTCTCTGTCTCTCTCTGTGTCTCTGTCTCTGTCTCACTGTCTTTGTCTCTCTCTCTGTCTCTCTCTCTCTGAAGCCAGCTCAAACTGGCTTGGGCTAATTTTGAAATGTTCATTGTGAACATTTACACCTCAAATTACAAATCAGGACTTGATTTATTGTTTTGTTGATTTCTAGACTTAAGAAAGTGATAAAAAAAAAACCCAATGTTAATAATACACATCAAATTTTAAAATGTTATGGGTACATATTTTCCCCAGTGAGCTGTATTTTTAAAAAATATTTACCAGCACACAATTGCATACCTCACCCTAGTCCTGAAGTTCCTTTGAAACTGTTAGAATGAGAACATACAAGATATTTTCTACCCCATCCCATTGGGCATCAAAGTATCATAAAACTGATGGAAGAAATTTGAGTAGGAATTTGTATGTATATGTGATGTGGGGAATGGTGGGGAACTCACCTATAATTTTTATCATAGAAAGCCAAACAACCTCGAATTTTAAAAATTTACTTTAATGACATTTAACACTCCCAATATGCAAAGTATGGTACTGATTGCATTTTGATGATGCTTTATAATAATAATAATTGCATTTTGATGATGCTTTATAATTTCTGAGATATTTTATGTCATTATTATTATGAGATACCACCTCACTAATTATTATTATGAGATCATTATTATAAATCATTCTTATGAAATATCACCATCTCATTAATTCTTTGAACAATTCCATTATGTAGGCAGGAGATTATTTTCCCCATTATACAGCCAAACCTCAGTTTCTCTTGAGTCTCAGAGAGGTTGTGACTTGCTCAATGTCACAAAGTCAGAAAATGGAAGAAAAAGGACCAAAACTCAGGTCCCTTTATTTCCAATTCTTGTGTGCTGCCATTAAGTTCATTAGCTCTTCCTTGAAGCTTTGTCATCTATAATTCAATAAGCATGCCATCTATTTATTTATCTGAGGCCCTGATAAAAATGAGAAAATACCACAAAAATGTATCTACTATACATTAATAAAGTCACAACAGGACCCACCCAAGAGATAACTACATAAAATGTTGGTTTTTAAAAAGGTACCACAAACTCTTTAAAAGCAACTCACCTGCAATATTTCTTCCGCATTTTCCATTTTTTCACCATGTCATGTTTACTATCAAAGGTTATATTATGGAACTTGACCTTGCTTTTGGAGCAGACGACATGAAATAAACTAGACTCAGGACAAGTTGCAGGATTAAACGTGCTCTGACGTGGAACTTTTTCCTCTCATGCATGCATATTAGAAGGCTGTATCTATTTGAGTTATAGGCAGGTCTTCTGTTGTTTAAACAGTCAACATTCCTTTTTTTTCTCCTGTTTAAACATTCAACATTCTTTTTTTTGTTTTTTTCCTATTTCCTATCAGTTAGCTAGGGGTAATTGGAACTGAAAGAGGCTTGTAAATGGATATAGAAATGTTGAAAGTTAAAACTTTCAAGGTAACTCTTCTATTATTCTTATCATCCTATAAGAATGAATAGCTCCAAGTCAGAGAACATTTAACAAGTTCTGAGTTAAGATTGAAATTCTGAAGTTCCAATGCAGTCAGTACATGTTTCCTAAGGCCATTTCTAAGCCAATTTTATTATCAAGCCATTCACATCTAACAATTATAACTACTTTTAGGTCCAAAGGGCTGGGGCACTATGCCTGCCGCCCCCCTCCCTCCCCAACTGACCTGTCTCACTTCTGCATACCTGTATATGGTATAGGGTATTGCCTCTTACATATCAGATTTAGTTCTAGAGGAGCCTGGCTCCAATGAGATGGCTTAGACTCCTTTTCTCATTCTCTTTGACTCTTTACAATCCCTCTCTGGCACCCTAGGGAAAATTACTCATACTTTAGGTTTGGCTTATGTCTAGGTTTTCTCCAAAATAAAAGGGAAAATTTAAACAAGCAGCCAGAACATAACTTCTGTTATATTCTCCTGGGAGGTTAAAATGTAAAACTGTCAACTCAAAAAGCATTTTGCAGGACTACAAAATAAATCAGTATTTCTTAGTTCAGATTGGTTCTGCAGGTTCCACATACCTCCCTCCAGTTCTGTGTCTTTTGGAAAGTGAGGCCAGGGATTGTTCCTCTGTCACTGGTATCCTCCTTAATGTAGAAAATCCTCCTTTAGTAAGCCAACTTTGATAAAGAGGCCTAAGATCTCCCAAACTCTCAAACTTACACTACCATCTCCAAAGTCGAACACATTTGTTTCTGGATCACTGACTGGTCATCAGTGCTCAGGGAGGGACACACCAAATGGAAAAGGCAGTCAGGGATCCCAAGACACAGGTTCAAGCTTGCCTAGCAGACTGCCTACTCTAGGTGCCTTGAAGTAGGCATTTGTCGTCTTGGGGTTGGTGTTGGGGCTGTCGAGAGCAAGAAAAAAAAGGTAGTAGCATCATTCTTCTTCTAGATATTCACTCAAATAGTCTTGATACAATCTAAAAATGGGAAGAGGGAATCACTGCCTTTTAAAGACCCAGCTTTTCTTGCTCAGGGGATAATAAAAGGGATGCATCATCATTCCAAAGTGTCCAAGTCCTTCAGTGCTAAACAGTTTCCCTGAAAGTAGCTAGGATTCAGGTTCAGTACTCTATGGGTTTACTCCAATCCAACCCCTACTACACATACATTTCCAGTCCTGATAAAAAAGCTATTTTTATATTATTAAAGACGGTATACCATTTGTTGTTTGAGGAAAAACTACCACTGGAAAACCAGGTCATTTTTGAGTTCCTAATGGGGGAGGGGAGGAGAAAGAATGTGTAAATTTATTATTGTTTAAAAATAAAATTAAAGGATTTGTAGGGATTATAAAGAAATGAGGTAGTCTCAGAACTGGTTTGTATTTAAACTATGTTGAATGTTCTTCTGCCACCTAATGGACCACTTGGGAATGTACTAAAGCACAACTGCTAACATTTAAGTAAGTTATGCAGTACGAGAAATTAATCAATTTTATAATTGATTTATAATTAATTTTATAAGCAAGTTCTTACTATGATGAATTTCCCACGTGTCATGTGACTTACATTTTTATCCAAAAGGCTCCTGCATTTGTTACCATTTGCCAAACCATTAATAGGTTTGAAAACTTAACATTATTGCTTTTGAAATATTCTTAGGGACCTTTTGTAAACAGAGTTGTACATCCAGTAGCTAGATGCGGATAGAAGAAGGAATATCATTCTCTGGGCTGCTTTAGGGTGAGCTTTTAGGCTAAATTTTGTGTTTACCTCCACAACGAGTGTCTTAAGGGTCTCTAGACAATATATTCTTATTCTCTGTTATCTTCCAAGTGACTAATTTAAATAGATCTTGCTTTCATTAGGGAGATTATCAGTTTAGTAAGTTTCACAGTTAATCCATAGAGCAGTAGTTCATTGGATCTGTGATCTCATCAATGTGGCCATTCCCTTCTCTGGTGCAGCTCTGAACCCACGGGGCCTCTTTTGAATGTTTAGCCTATGGACTGAAAGCCTTTTGCTAGGCTTTTATTTTTATATCTCATAGAGATCAGAGTAGCACTTTGCTATATATTTTCTGTGACATGGCAGAATTGATAGAGTGCTAGACTTGGAGTTAGGAAGACTGTTTTCAAACCCTGACAATAGCTGTGTTAACAGGGAGAAGACATTTAAACTCTCTGGGTCTGTTTCTTCATCTGTAGCATGAGAGGGATCGGACGAGCTGGCCTCTAAGACCCTCTTTAAGTTCCAAATATATGATCCTATCTGTGAATGACTTTATCTCCTTATCTACTTAATTGTGGATTTTTTCCCCCTACATGACCAATTTTATTTCCTTTTCCAATTATAAATTTCTTTAATGTTATGCATTATGCTGCTTCATGAGTTCAGGTCATTGTTAGAGACGTGTATGGATAGGGGAAGAAAAAGAAAGAGAGAGAGACAGAAAGAGACAGAGACAGAGAATTAGCTATTATTATAAAACGATAGGTTGTTTTGTGTGCTCACCAAAGGAATGTGTTTATTATGGAAGTTGTCCTTTGCAGAATACAGGTGGAAGACATATGTCTAAGAAGTGGAGATTTCATTCAAATAGTACAATTTGCAGATAATATTGTGCTGATTGCACTAAATCCCAAAATATGATAAGGCCTCAATGAGATCTATGATTACTCAGGAGAAATGTCTAAGAGAAGTAACAGTCTCTATCAGATTTCAATATGTAAAACAGAATTAACAGAACTCCTTGAACACTTCCAGTGCCCTTTGTGTCACATGCAACCTTGAATCTATAGAGATTATGGTATCACAGGATTAACATCATCACCAGGAGAAAATTTATGCTAAAAAGGTGGGCTTTTGTCCTTGAGACTGTTGGAATCATTGACACAATTTCCCAAATGCAATCTATTCTGCTTTCTCTTAGTTGAATTCTGTGCCCAACTCACTGTCTCTTGATAGTGCCTATCCCAGATTCACAAACTGATTTACCAACTAAAATGGATTGGCCATTAAACTGCATCACTTGGACTAGACAAAAGACATTTTTCATTCACTTAGTTCTTAATATTTCATGAGCTGACATCTGATAGAGATTGCTGTGCCTTCTCAGCCCCAAGGTGCTTCTCCCTTTTTCAGCATTCATACCTGCCAGTTCTTTTAGTACCCTTGAATGTAGTTTATCTGGGTCCAGTGACTTCAACTTGGGAACAGCTAAGAGATGACATGAACTGGGGACATAAAATGCATGAAAAGAAGTCTTAAGTTCCTTTTTGTGGACCAGGCGTATGAAATTAATCTAGACAAGTAGATTAATGTTAGATTGTGAAGACTTTTAAATGCTAAAATGCTCGCATTTTGACAGTGACAACTGTTGTTGTTGTTCAGTCACGTCTGACTCTTTGTGACCCCATTTGGGGTTTTCTCGGCAAAAATACTTGAGTGGTTTGTTATTTCCTTCTCCAACTCATTTTACAGATGAGGAAACTGAAGCAAATAGGGTTGTAACTTGACCAGAGTTCCATAACTACTAAGTGCCTGAGGCCACGTTTGAACTCATGAAGCTGAGTCTTCCTGACTTCAGTCTCAACACTGTCTGCTGCATCACCTAGCAGCCTCTCTACTGGAAGCTACAAAAGATATTTGAAGAAAGTGATAGGGTCAGAAATATATTTTAGGCATATTAATTTCATAGGTGGGTGTACGGATTTGAGAGTGGATTGCTTGTAAAGCAGGAAGACCAATAATGAGCAATTATTTCATCCTTTTATTAGCACACACAGCAGACAGCAGCTAGCACAATACTGGATACATAGTAGGTACTTAAAAGATACTTGATTATGGATAGTAAAGTTCAGAAAAGTGATCTAATTAATCCCAGAGCTGCTAATGCTTTAATTCAGTCCTCCTTATTCCTAATCTAGTTTTAGAGAAAGGTCTGAGAAAGAAGAGCAAAGACTTTAGATGGACCAAATAGGCTCTGTGGTTCCTTCCTGCTCTAAATCCCATGATACTAGAAACTTCAGCTTTCATGTCAATGTATAAAATGACTGGAATGCAGCAACTAAGGCATGAAAATAGAGGAGGCTTTAGATATTTAATCAATGGAGTCATAACACGAGTGCACATTATTCTATTGAAGGAAAGGCTTAAAAAATAGATTCTGCAAGGAAGGAGGGACATATAATCAGTCTCTCACAATATGTCCATTGTGGAGATGTTCTGTGTAACTACACACGTACAGCCTGTATTGAATTGCTTGTCTTTCCAGTGGGGGTGGATGATGAGGGAGGAGGGAGGAAGGGAAAGAATCTAGAATTTAAAGTTCTATAATCAAATGTTAAAA
>CM053586.1:265474476-265509501 GCA_028646515.1 Pseudochirops corinnae
ATATATATATATCCATCTTACCCTACCGGAAAGTCAGAGAGGTGATGGGGGAGGACATAGGAGAGAGCAGATTGGGGGAGGGGTTATACAATGGGATGGCTGTTTTGGGGTGGTTGGTGAGGGAAAGAATGGGGAGAAAATTTGTAACTCAAAATCTTGTGGAAATGAATGATATAAACAAGAAAATAAGTAAATGAATTTTTAAAAATCGATTCTGTTGCTGTTGGTAGGAAACAATAAAATTATTTTAAAGGGGGAAGGGGACAAGACTCAACTGACAAATGTTTATTAAGCAAACTAATCTGTGTCAAGCAGTAGCTAGGGGGCACAGTGGAGAGTATAGAAGCTCAAGTCAGGAAGACTCATCTTCCCAAGTTCAAACCTAACCTCAGACACTCACTAGCTTGTGTGACTCTAGACAAGTCTCTTAACGCTGTTTGCCTCAGTTTCCTCATCTGTAAAATGAGCTGGAAAAGGAAATGGCAAACCACTCCAGTATCTTTGCCAAGAAAACCCCAAATAGGGTCACAAAGAATAAAACACAACTGAAACAAACAACATGAGAGGAGCAGAGACAGCCAGTTTGGTTGCGTTGTAGAGTGTGAAAAGTAATATATGAGGCTAAAAAACAGGTTGGGGCCAGATTTTTAAGGACATTAAAAGCAAAATTAAGTTTATATTTGATCTGAAAGGAAAGAGTGAGCTGAAGTTTACTGAGTGGGCTTTGATATACCTGTGTTTAAAGAAAATCGCTTTGGCAATAGTTTGGAGGTTGGATTGGAGACACGAGGCAGAGATTCCAATTAGGTGGTCATTGCATTAGTATAGGTGATGGAGGCATGAAAAACTAAGGTAGTGACTGCGTGACTAGTAAGGAGTAGATAAAGTAGATATTACAGAGGTAGAAAATGTAAGATCTGGCAGATGATTGGATATCACCCAATCCAGATCATAGTAACTATTGTCTATCAGCTGGCAGATGAGGAAGTTAGGAATTATGAGGTTATAAACTTGGGAGACTTGAAGGATAGTGGTCCATTTGACAAATATGGAAATCTAGTAGAAGGACTGATTAGAGAAGGAATATTAATGAGTTCTATTTTGGACATGTTAAAGTTGAGATGCCTATGGGACATACAGTTTGAAACATCCGATAGACAGCTGGTGATGCAGTACTGGAGCTAAGGAAAGCTGTGGCTGGTTATATCGATCTGTGAGTCATCTGTAGAGATGCTAATTAAACTCACAAAAGCTGATAAGACCTACAAGTATAGAGAAGAACAGAGCTTTAGGGTACACCTCAGTTAAAGGTATGATATAAAATGGTAGCAAGGTGTGAGACAGCCAGGAGAATAGTGTCACAGAAATTCAAAAGATGGGGTGGTCAATAATTTAAAATATTTCGAAGAAGTCAAGGATGAAAACTGAAAAAGGATTGATAAAGCTTAGAGAGAGAGATGACAGGTTATGTCATATATATATATATATATATATATATATATATAAATATATATATACTTGTATATATATATATACACACATGTACATATGTGCGTATTATATAAATTATATTATAAATTGAGGAATAGCTATTTTTACATCATGTTAGTGAAACATTTCTAGTCTAGATGGTGAAATCTAGGGTATGACCATCAATGTGTATAGCTGAAATGTGTAGTAGAAGAGTTCTCAATTCAGTTAAAATCTCACCTTGTACAATAAGCCTTTTCTGGACCCACTTAATGCTACTGACTTCACTCAGAGATTACCTTCAATTTGTTCTGTATACATCTTGTTTGAAAATAGTTGCTACCATGTTGTTTTCCTTATTAGAATGTGAGCTCCTTGAGAGCAAGATTGCTTAGTGCTATTCTTTGTATCCCCAGCATTTCGTATAGTATCTGGCACACAGTAGGTACTTACTAAATGCTTGTTTACCGATGGGTAGGTCATGGGATTTGAAGAGATTGAATAGGGAGATTAAGGTGTTTGAGGGAGCATTAACACATATGTTGAAGTCCCCTAGTGTAATGGCAGAAGACGGTAAACCAAATTCTGTACTTTTTAAGAAAGGAAGGATGATCTGCAGGTCAGTATACAGCAGCCACCATGATCTGAATTTAATGATAAGTTTGTATAGAGTAACTTCAAAGGAGAGGTTGTTGAATGGTTGCAACAAAGAAAGGGTCAAAATGGTGGTGGTGGGGGCACTTTATAGTTAGGGTCAACTGACTGGTACAGAAATCAGGCCTGCTCTTTGTCCAACTAGGCAGGAAGGTAGGTGCTGGGACTAGGACCTCCTCCTCCAGTAAGAAAGGTAACCAGGGACAAATTCGCAACTTTATATTTAGATATCTTACTTAAAATCAAAGTTCTTTCACATTTTTTTGGTATTTTTTGTTCTTGACCATCAACTACTGTGCTGTGGGAACAAGATGGTTTGCCCTGTTAAAAGATTCAAAATTCATCAAGAAATAAATTTATGCTCTGTAAAAATACAAAAAACTTAAGAATGGCAGCATCTTATACATACCTCACTAATGTTAACGGGATTTAAAATCTTCCCCCACCCATTAATAGGCCTCACGTGGAGTCCATTAAGAGAAGCTTGCTTAGGGAAGGCTTGCTTGTAGGAAGGCTTTCACACCTTTTGCTAATTTCTAACTAGGTAGTGAGTCAGGAGGGTTGTGACCCCTTCTGGCTCTGAGAAGTGTGTATATATAGTCTGAGTTGGTATTTTGCTTTGGGGGGCTCACTTATGATAAGGATCTCATGATTCCCGGTCGAGATTCTGAGTGGCCATATTTTAAGAGCTCCCCAACTGCTCAGATGTAAAGGCTCTCTTGATCCACGGATGTATGTAAAATGTATAGCAATATTGCTCTGATTCAGGCAGTCAGAGCCCTGTCTGCTGGTTTTTATTTCTCAGCTTGTATTTTCTCTGAAGTTCAGGGTGCTGACTTTTTCCCTGAACTAGTGAATGTAATTAAAAAAAGATTGCTGACCCCTTAAACAGCTATTGTTTCTTAGTAAAGTAGATCTAAGAACCTGTGCTAGCAGCCATCCCGGGTATGCCAGTGTGGTTGCCACTACAATCTCTCAAGAGCAAAATAAGCACTAGCCTCATTGGGCTTCATATGTGATTGAATAAGCTCCTCTGACTATTAGCAGATAACCCTATACTCTACTAAAAACATGTTACTAAGATTAGTTAAGTAAAAATCTAAGTCTTCAGACACAGAAGATCATTCAAGGTGGCACTACAAATTTATTTTTTGAAGAGAGTAAAATATACACTAAAGATATTTTCATCTGGACACTAATTGTATTCCAAGGTGATCAGTACAACAAAGGGAAAAGAATAATTACAAACACTTTTTATATAGCACTAGAAAAGCAATATTAAGTTTGTAAAGTGCAAAGTTTGCTGCACAACATTGTAAAGAGATAATGGTAAGCGTTCTTTCTGACCATATGCTCAGAATACTGCATCATATTATATATGCTAAATATTAATATCAGCTATAGACTCAGGCCAAATTCTACCAAGATGGGCAGATGAAAACTTACCATATCAAAGACTGCATATAGACACATGTAATTAAAACAAAATTAAATAGTGCATGAAATCAAGTAACATTAAACTGATACAATGACTATAATATGTATATATACATAAACATATATATCTTTTAAAAACTATTGTGAGAGATCATGATTTTGTTGCACATTTGGTATCTTATTAACTTAGTATAAGCATATTCAATGGGAAATAGAACTTAAAATACTAAGGAACTTGATTTATAAAATTTCTCTTCTTAAATGTGACAGGAATGGCCTATAGAATCAATGCTCTCAGTATAAGACAGTAATAGAAGACCAGAATTGGCTTAAATCAGACAATAATTATGTGGAACAGCTAATACAAACAACATATATTTCTAACCTTCAGGCAATCTCTCCACCTGTATTTTTAAAAAATCTCCAAACATGATGTCGAAATTTAATGACATAAGATTCTAGCTGTATGTCAGCTTTAAACAGGATATTCATTTCTTACCCTTTACAAAGCAGTCAATCATTAATCTTGGTATTTACAATATCTTACAAAAAAGAAATGGCACACACTGGATGTTATTTTATGTACGGGAGGAGGAATCATATAAAATGCTCAATATGAAAACTGAAAAAACCAGGGTGAAATAAACTAATACATAAAATACATGAAAAACTTCTATGTGCAGAGCACAACAAATGTTAGTGTTAGGATTGACTACCACAGTCAATGATATATGCAAGATAAACATTTGGTCAGCATGGCTTACATCAAACCTCTGGTAACTTTCTCAAACTAAGAGATAAACAAATAGTTCAAAACCAAAAAGGCTTCTCTACACGTATTTTAGTGATATACCATTTAGTAAAAGTGTTAAAACTGCAAAATAATCAAATGCTACAAAGGAAGGAATTACACTAAACGATCCATTTCTAAGGTCTTCTTCTAGGTCTAAATTTCAAGGGTTGACAATCTATTTAAATATCATCACTCAGACACACTGACTTTGCCTTGCTTGGAGCTCTCTCTAGTTTACAGAGAGTTTACCTTTATCTAACTCCTTGCTCTCTCAGTCCTGCAATATTCTCTGGCCAAAAGCAATACTAAGGTCTTGATATCACTCTCTCCAACACGCCCAACAGACCCATGGGCTAATTTCCTGACACACCTAAGGCTCTCTGGGCTGTAACATCCACCTTGCTGCTGCACCCTCAGGACTTCCAGACCTTTCCCTCTGCCCTGCAGCAGAACTTTCTTTTTTGTATTGTCTCCTTCAAGAAGTGTGAAATCCATGACAGTATGGACTCTTTTTTTAAAATTTGTATCTTCAAAGGTGCTTAGCACAGTGCTTCAATGAGCAGTAGGTACTTAATTAATGCTTTTTTATTCCTTCGTTCTGACAGGATATATAGACTATTACTGAAAGCCTTATAAAAAGAGAATACATTCACATCTGAAACCAAAAACATTGCCTTGGATACTTCTTTGAAAAAGAAATAGAGAGTAACCAGTGTAATTCCATAGAGGTAGTTTTTCAAGCTTCTAAAAATTTTCTGCATTACTATATGGTGCATGATTTCCAAGAAATAATCTCTTACCTTCTTTCACATAGATATATAAAGCTTGTTATACACAAAGTAGTTCCTTAAGTAATATAAGTTCTCTAAAAAGTGATTTAAAAGAAATATTCAGCTCAAGAAAGAAGTAAAGCCTATGTTTAGTCAACTAGAAATAAAATTAAGAGTTATCTTAAAGTTCCAACATGTACACTGCAATTCTGGTTTTAAAAATATTAATTTTAAGCAAATATTTATCAAGGAGCCTAGCTGCTAATGATTTTTAGATTCTACTATTATAAGAAAGCTGTTTCACATGGCTTGGGAGTGTTATAGGTTTGTGCCACAATGCAATATAGCCATAAGGAAGTAAGAACTGTTTTTTCTTCGTCGACTCTTATCTGTATCTCTCCTCTGATTTCAAAGACTGATGAGAAACGAAAACCAATCTTGTTGTGACAAGGAGAACCATGATTCTTTTTCATAATTTAATACATTAACCTGAGACCTATTACTTCTCTAGAGTTCTCAAAAAAAAATTCTTCCCATATCTTCAAGTCAAAGTAAGGTCTATAAAAGCTGTTCTAGTGAACTGACTAAAGTGGAAATAAAGAAATAAAGCACTAAAAAACCCTACCCTATTAAAAAGTGAGTGTTGACATAGTGAAGGCCCATGAAAAGAAGCAAACTATTCTTCAGGCTTCAGAGGAATCACAAAAAACAATCTAGTCCCAGAGTTAACCCAATCCACTTAAGAGAGGAGTTCCCTGTTTCTATGGTCTTCTATGAAATATGGCAGCCACTATCCTTCTGTGGTTTGATATCTGGTTCTTTGACTGGTTTCAGTTCTTCCTCTGGTTTGGGTTTGGCCTAGAGGGAAAGACAAAGAGTTATGAATATCTGAGGCAAGGTTTTAGGAAACTAAAATACATATCAGTTTTTCTGAAGACAGCACATTTTTTTAAATGTAACAAAGTAAGCATTGACAAAGTTGGTCAGACCGCTACATATCTAATTTAGAAAGTATCATTTTTGCTAAGAAAGAAATACTGGAGTGGTACATTAGATAATAGATGTGTCTTTATCATTTATTCTCATTCTTCTTGTGAGAAGAAATAAAGGAGCCACAACAAAAATAAGCACTTTAAAGTTTACAAAGATCTTAACAAATATTATTTCATTTTATCCTCACAACCACTCTGGGAAGTAGATGCTATTATTATCTCCATTATACAGATGAGAAAATTGAGGAAGACAGAAGTTAAGTGACTTGCCCAGGGTCACAGAGCTAGAAAGTACCTGAGGCAGGACTTGAATGACTCAGATCTTCCCAAATCTAGGGCCAGTGCTCTATCCAGTGTGCCAATTAATGGCCTCCAAATACAAAAAGCTAAATAGTCCCTTCTCCTTAAGGAGCTCACAGTCTAGCTAGCTGCCACTGACACAGAGATCCCAAGCTTGGAAGTAACAAATTCCCACAGTATTTTAAGGTTATTAAAAGCACTTTATGTTGCAGCAAGTAGCTAAGCAAAACAGAGAGAACAGAGTTATTTTGACTATGGGAGAGTTTTAACTCAAACCCAAGAGAGGTAAGATGGCTACGAAATAACAAAATATACTTCCTTCTATCTTTCACAGATCCTTAATTATCTTTCCCATAAATTCCTAATCACCTTTAAGCCAAAATTCAATTTTTCCATTTACACCATAGCTTTTATAGACCAAAGTACACTAATGCTACTGAGAAACGAATGAACAGCAGAATACTTTACACCTCGATTGTTCCTTGGAATGCTAAAATTGAGACCCTATCTTCAATGAAATGGGAAAAGTAAAGTATAGAGCTTTATTGCAGAATCATATACTTATCTATTCCATTCTTTTAAGAGATTTTAAGATACCACTACCACCCTTGTGTCTCATCTTAAAGCAATGTTTACAAACTTTTTTTAAGATAGATATTACTTGGAAAATATTTACTTCTAGAGATTCAGGAGCAAATACATGGAAATATTTCCAGAATGAAATAAATACTGCAGAGCCTTCCTTGATATTAGAATAGCTCCAAACAAGCATTAAATTAGCTAATTTAATAGTCATGGTTCTCAAATAAACCTCTATCTTTGCAAACAGGGAGAATAAAGATAAAATCCTTATCTTAAATTTAAAAGAGAACTAGAAGAAATAAAATATAATAAAGTTCATACATTATCATCCTTTGGTCTTTTGGTGAGATCAAATGCGGCTAGCATTTCTGGTGTCCAGTGTGCATTTACAGAAGGAAATTCAAAGGGTACAGGCTCTACAAGACCATAGTTTGCTTTGAGTTCAAGCTGTGGTGCTTCTGTTGGAACTTTTTGGAAATAGCTATAAAAGAAAATTTAAACAACAATTTAATGCCAAGTTTCCCTTAAAAGAAACTAGGGATGACTAATGACCCATCTCAACCACTTCTCTTCACCTATTAAAAATTAATCTTATGGGTGTCAGTGGATTCCAAAAAGGATTATCCTCACCTAAATGGTGCACTGAAATAAAGTAAACTCCACAATAAGATTTTTTTTCCTAACCTGACACAGAGTAGGCACCAAGTAAATGTTCCTTGATCGACTTGTGATTAACAGTGACTGCTGTGTTATTTAGAGGTTCTTAGTATTATCAAAATGATGCTTCCTAAAACCAGGCAAACTGACAAGTTTTGCTGTGTTAATTATTTTGTTCCAAAAGCTAATATAAGAAATGTCATACCAAGTCAGATTCATGCATTTTGGTAAACAAGGGTATACTAGATTTTTTTTTAAAACAGTGAGTTTTTCTAATCTATTTAAATAGCACTAGTCAAAGAATAATAAATACGCTGACAGAGGGTCTAAAATTATAATTTTTCTTTTTATTGACAAATAGTTTCTAATGAAGACGGCAAAATAAACAAAGAAATGTCAATAGAAGTATATCCTAACTAGTCATCACTGATAAACATTAGCTGAATTTATTAGAAATCAGTGATACAGGGGCGGCTAGGGGCACAGTGAACAGAGCACCAGCCCTGGAGTCAGGAGGACCTGAGTTCAAATCTGACATCAGCCACTTATCAGGGCAAGTCACTTAACCCCACTTACCCTGACTGTCTCCCTGCAAAAAAACACACCAAAAAAAATCCCTCAGAAATGAGTGACACATTAAAGACAGATTTTAGGTATACATTTTAGGTATAGCAAACTACAGTAAATAGAAAATTAAGTTGTTCTCCAGTTAATTCTAAAAGTGAGAAAGGTGGTAGTGCTTTATGGATCATTCTTCACGATAGAAGTAGGGTGTTAGAAGCTGTTTAAATGAAAGGAGGGAATCAGTCTGATAAGTCTGGAGAAGAAGACTGAAAGAAAAAATGGTTTTCTACCTTTAGATAAGACACAAAGGCAGATAGCAGATGAGTGGAAAGGTGGATGAATAGATATCTAGGGCATTCTAATAAAGAGAATTGTTACGTCCTCTCCCTTAGCTAAAGTCATATTACTTAAGGAACAGAACCATTTGAAGATGCAAAAAATTCAGGTGTTAGAGAATTTTAAAATCTTTCTTTTTTTTTTTGGAGTGGGGAGGGCAGGGCAATTGGGGTTAAGTGACTTGCCCAAGGTCACATGGCTAGTAAGTGTTAAGAGTCTGAGGCTGGATTTGAATTCAGGTCCTCCTGACTCAAAGACTGGTGCTCTATTCACTGTGCCACTTAGCCACCCCCACAGTGTTACAGAATTTAAGATAAGCATTTTCAAGGTTAAAAAAAAAAAGGAATTGAGGCAGGAATTAAGGTTACTTTAAGTGCAAACACATTTTTTTGTATAACCTAATTAAATATACAAGAAAACAAAGATTCTGATACAGACATTTACACTCACATGAATCCATTTTCTCTCTGGCATTTTTCTAAAGTATTTTTCACTAGACTTCCAAGTTTCCTAAAGAACAGATGTCCTGAAGGTTTGGCTGTTGTTCCAGGTCCTTTGGTTTCTCCATACTCTTTGCACAATGCTTCAGCCTTGGTATAAACTGTACATAAAAAGAGGTGAAGTTCGTTAGATTACAGTTCATTATTTCATACTTATTTCCACTTACCTAGTGAAATTAAAAAAAACCAACCAAGATTCCTAAGAACAACAAAATGAGATACAAACTAAGCAGTGCACAACTATAGGTGTTAAACATTGCATTTATTTTTTGACTTGGTTGATGTATGTGTCAGTATTACAAAACTCACTTTTTCTCTTTTTTTTTTTTATAAGGGGAAGTTCCCTGAGGATGAAATGGAAGAAAAATATATTTGGATATGACAGTGATATAAAAATAAAAAGTACCAATTTTTTTTTTACATTAGAGGCAAGCTTTTTTGTATAAACTCTAGAAAATTCCTTTCCCAGATTCCCATTTGAAGATCCCTTTGTCTTCTTAAAAAAATAAAAAGCTAGCTTTTAAGGGAGTTAACATTCTGGCAGGAAAGCTTACATTTTTCTGATTCCTGGAGAGACCTGATTGCTTCACCACATTTATCACTTGCGAGCAAAGTCTGACCATGATAGCAGTAAGCCTGGTGGAAGAAAAAACAAGATTTCCCATTTCTGCTTTCCCTAAATGGCATTAACAACGGATATTACTTTTTTCACATCCCAAATATATCACATAAAAATGCCTTTGTCTATTACTTCAAATACTAATTTCTTTTATGCTTTTTATTTCCTCTCAGAAATAATACAAAATTTTTATTATCCCAATAAAGGACTTGAATTGAATTAACCTAAAATTCTTTGTTTAGCAAAGACAAAAGTACACTAACATATGTTATAAATACTGGAAGACTGGACTTTCTTGCAAATATGCAGTAATGGGAAATACTTAGAAGGATATAAAGAACTCTGCTATCAAGGATTACTAGAGAAATCTCCTTGGTTGAAGTTTAGGATTAAAGATGCATTCTAAAATAAAGCCAGAGAAGATCAAAGTCCATTACTTATTTAAAAACTACGCTAACATTTTTCATACAAAAAAAAAAAAAAGAAATATACACTCTATTAGGTAAATACATAACTGAAAGATCAAACCCAAAGAGAGGTTTTCAGCAGGTCATTATCAACCTAGGAAGCTACACTGGGTGGTGTGTCAAGACTGGCTTTAATACTTTTAAATTTTATTAAAGAAAAAATTAGGATTAAGGAATTGGGAGGATATTCATCAAATCTGCAAAAGACACCAAATTGAAAATGACCTTACAAACCAAAGTAGTCTTAATAAATTAAGCCCATAAAAATCTGAATAAGAATAAATCATATCTTGGGTGGCCAGGTGGTGTAGTGAATAGAGCACCAGCCCTGGAGTCAGGAGGACCTGAGCTCAAATCCAGCTTCAGACAATTAACACAAAAACTAGCTGTATGACCTTGGGCAAGTTACTTAACCCCAACTGCCCTCCAAAAGGCAAGGAAAAAAAATAATAAATCATATCTTACACATAGTAAGAACTATACAAAACTTTTGTTCAATACCTAAAATCTTGGTATACTAGAAAATTATTTTTTTTACAACAGTGAGTTTTTCCAATCTATTTAGCACTAGTCAAAGAACATGTTAAGACAGAGGGTCTAAAGAAAGACCAGACAAAATGATAAAAGGAATAGAACATACGGGTTAAAAAAAACCCTGTGAAATGTTTAAAGATTAAAAGTTCTTTAGCAGACTGGGTAGATTTTCTGTGACTGATCTGTAGTATAAAATTAATAAACCATCACACAGAATCAAAAAGGATGGATCAGTGACAATTTGTACTGAAGGAGAGAATATGTACATCTGAGATTACAGATTCCTTGAAGCCAAGATGAAAAACAGTTCAGTATCATTATTTATATAATAATTCTTGGTATAGTTGAAGATATCCTTTGCTTTCTTTTCCAACTGAATAACTACAAGTCTTGTTTTTAAAATAAACATTTTAAAGTTTTTCATCAGTGCAGGATCTCCACGTTATCCTTTGCTCTCATTAAATGACTTGTCCACCTTCTTCTCTGAATATGAATTTACTCAACAATTTCCCATACTCCATTCATATGTTACAGCTCTCCACTGTCCTTTGGGTGATACGAAATTTTTAATCTTCAGTACTTGAGGCACATATACTCCAATTATCTTCATTGTGGTCTTTTTTGCTTATATATGCTAACCATAAGAATGGCAAGACAAAATGAGTAAAAACATCTCATGAAAAGATGCTTCTTGCTGCCATTGGGAACAGAGTGAAACTCATTCCACTAACTCTTCTGTTTACTTCTCCAAGGAGAGGCTACACAATCCATCCATTACTTTAAGCACAGATATCTTTCTGTCTTTTGGTTTCATGCATCAACATTGGTATGGTTTATTTCTTTCAAAAGCATGTCAATTTTGTTGGTCAGTGAACCAAGATCTCATCATACATGAAATATCTACTGTTAAGTTACTATTTACAGATAGTTTGAAACTGTGAGATTCTTAACACTCTGCCCATTTTTCTATCATAATAACCACCATCAAAGCAGAAGTAGAAGGGTTTGCACTAAAATAAAGGTTATAATAAAATAAAATTTGTTATCTCTCAGTCAGTCTACTGATGATGAACCTTTCTGTACTTAAGACAACAATCTTGTCTGTTGATGAGTCTATTCTCAAAGCCTTTCCAGAATGGCAGGCAGACTCTAGGAAAGCTCATGCTTTGCTGGCATAATAGCCTTCAATAATTTAGGGTCTACCTCCATACCAAGATGGGAACACTGGAGAAGGGCTTTTTAACTGTTTAATTTTAATAAGGGAAAGAGAATATGAACTTAAACTTCAGTGAGAAGGGCTAATTAGAATAGGTTACCAAAGAAAGTTAATATAAGAAATGTCATACTAAGTCAGATCCACACATTTTGGTAACCAAGGGACATTGTGGGATGTCATGGAACAAAACAAGTTAAACCAATTAATTCTTTTAAATGGGTTTTATACTTAGGATATTAAATATTCAGAGTTTATATTAGCTCTCTGTAGAATATGACAATACTATATTTTTGGAGCTATATTAAGAGTACAAATGTCTCTGATCAGAAAATAGGGTGGAGTAAGATGTAGATGATCACATTCAGTTTACTTTCCCTAGTCTGTGTCAAATTAAACGTTTGTACAAGACAATCATTAATGAACAGACTAAGCAATGATATCTACTTGTTTTGAACTAGACTAGGAATTAATCAAATGTGAACGTGGGAACAACATTTTTACATTATATAATGTTAAATAAATACTTACATAAGCTGTGTAAAAACACATTTTCAAGTGAAGGTATTTTCTCCATTTAAGAGTGTATGTAGGCTCCAAACTGGATAAAGTGTGATCTAAAATTACATTTATAAAACAAAACATAACTTTTCTGATTGACCAGAATCACTAATTTTCCTTTCTTCCAAACAGTTCAATTACTATTACCATTAGTTTAAAAATTGAGACTAATTTGTAAACTTGAAATAAATCCTAAAACAATTCTTTTTCAATGACGGCCAAGTCAAAGAGACCAATCGTATGATAGTTTTCTCTTTCGAGGAATGTAGACCCAGGTAGTGAGAAGCTGGACTGGGAGTGAAAAGGTCTTAGTTCTGGAGCTGGATAGTTAGGGTACTACTTACTGCCTCTATGATATTGGGAAAATAATTTTTTATCTGCTTGAATTTAAGCTTTCTCATCTGTCAAACAGAGATAAAAGATGTGAAAGGGCTTTGAAAACTTTAAATCATTATGCGAGCTATGGTTACTATCATTACCTAAAAGTAAAATAATGTAATACACAAATATAAAATTCAGTAAAGTCCAATGTTGATTCCTAAAGCATAATAACTGTCTTTTAATTTTTCCACTTTAATTGAACTCCACAATTCTTAAGCATCTACCATGTGAAAGGTCCCAAAACAAAAAATGATACTTGTGAAAAAACAAAAAACACTTGTGAAAAGAATAGACCTGGAGTCAGAAGACTATGTTCTAGTCCTAATTCCAACACTTTTACTAGCACTGTAACCTTGGTCCTGTGTGTTAGGACCTATGCTACCTCTGGACACGTGGCTGCTGGCCTATCACAGAGATGCAAAACACTCCAACGTAGGAAGTACTAAACAGAAGACCCAGAGTGAATGTTGACCTGTCCACTGTGTCCATACTGAGAATCTGGAAACTGACAAAGGAAAATTAAGAATTAAACCAGAAATTCAGGTAAGAAACAAACCGTGTATCACCTAGGGGGGCCTGGTTGTACTACTAATTGCCTTCCTCCTGCCCCCCAGTTTAGGCTCTTTTTTTGCGGGGGGAGGGTGTGCATGTGTGTGTAGGTAAATCCAAAAATACCACTCCCTCTTCTTCTCTGACTCAGTTAGCCCTAAGAAGAAGCAAGCAAAAATCACAGGAGCATGGTTTTAGAACTATATGGAACCTTAGAGGCTATGAGTATGGCAACTGAAGTCAACATCCCTTAAGATAGTGACAATTGTTATTCATCTGCTACTTATTAACTTATCCTTCTGGCTAACAAACTCCCACCTGTCTCTATTCCTGTAAACACTCAATCATCTACTACCTAAGTACAAACTATCCTCAACCTCCCAACCTCTTCTTTTCTCATGCCCACCCTACCCATACTCCAACCCTACACCACCCATGTCCCGTTCTAATTCTGCTCACTCCCTTGCATTACATCCCCTAGAATTACTATTCCATAGTGAACAAATCTCCTTTCATTCTGATCCTTTTTCTCTAATACTCCTTCAATTTACTAGCCCTCAAAGAGAGCTGTCTTCCCACAGAGGACCCTGAATTCTTGGTCAACATTTCCAACACTGTAGCTTCACTCAAACACCAAACACACTGGTCTTGGAGAGAGAACTGAAATACTTCTTGCTCCCCTTTCCCATTTCCAGACTTTCACTCTGCCAACATCACATAGCAACACCACCTCCTCTATTCAAATCATGGTAGTTTTGTCTACCAGCTCTCAGGCCATTCTCTCTCCTTTCCCAAGAAGTTTAGCAACCAGAGAACTGTCTACAAATTTATGTTATACAATCTCAACTGGGACTTCAATTCTGTTGGGCAATCCTTATCAACTCACTATCCCATGCTCCAAAGAAAACTCTTCATGAACTCTTAAGAAGCTGCTAAAACTTGCTGTTTCTACATCCTTAACACCCTTTGCATTAACCACTTCACCTTCCTCACAAAGCCACAACCTTAGTTAAGTCCTTCATCATCTCTCAGCTAGATTTGTACAATGGCCCCTAATTGGTCTCCCTTTCCTAAAGCTCTCCCCATTCCAATCCATGATCCACTCTACTACCAAAGAGACTGTCCTTCAGCACCGATTTGAACATGTTGGTATCCTACTCAAATAAACCCTGGTTTACTGAGTAAAGTTATTACAGGGAATAAATTACTAAAATTACCTTTAGGATCAAACATAAACTCCTACATTTAGTTTTTAAAGCCTTTCACAAGTTGGCCCTGGCCCAACTTTCTGACCTCATTGCATATTGTGATCTTTTAGACTCTGTGATCCAGTCAAAATGGCCTCACTCTGCTCCTCTAATGTGATTGTCCATCTCCCATCTCTGGGCTTTTGCAACGACCAATCATCGCTCACCTCTGTCTCAGAGAATCGTTCTCTTCCTTCATGATACAATTCAAGCAACATTTTCTATGTGATGTCTTTCCTGATACTCTTCAACTGTTGGTTCTCTCCTTCCCTATTTAAGTACTTAAGAAGCAGCTAAATGGGAGAGTAAATAGTGTTCAGCCTGGATTCAGGAAGACTTGAGTTCAAATTCAGCTGTAGACATTTAAAAAGCTGTGTGATCCTGGACAAGTCCTTTAACTTCAGTTTGTTTTAGTTTCCTTAACTATAAGATAGGGGTATTTTGCAAGAACTTTATTTTGCTGGGCTCTTGTTAAATGAGATGTCTGTAATGCACTTAGCACAGTGTCTGGCACATAGTAGGCACGATATAATTGCTTATTTCTTGCCCATCTCATCGTATATTTATCTACTTTGCATTTATTTTCTTTATATTTATTCTATATACACTCAATATTCCATACAGACTTGTCTTCCATATTAAAATGTAAGTTCCTTGAGGGTAAGAATTGGTTCAATCTTTGTATTTGTATTCTCGGTGCCTGAATGTAAGAAGTACTTACTTAATAAATAATTGTTGGCTGATTAAAACTTTGGCACATTTGCTAATTTTATGAGCCGCTAAACATAAGCTCCTATATGAACAAGCCCAAAGTCAGCCAAAAGATGAGTCAGAATCTCTTTTGACTTCTCTTTCTCCCTTCTTTGCCCTTTCAACCAATTACAACAATCAAAGATCCTAAAGATTAAAGCTATGAGTGAAGACAACAGATAGTATGTTGTTTCCCCATCGATCACTACCCCGGAATCCATGAAGAACAAGGGAGAATATAAAATACATTAGAAGTGGGACCTTTCCTATACCAAAGGAAAAAAAGGGAATCCTGCTATATGAACCACCACCCCAATAAAGATACAGATTTGGGGGACTGAAGCACACCTCCTACCATACCCTTCCTCTGGCTCGATTAAAAATAATTTAATTAAGAATAATTTAGTACATTTCATTTGGACATATGGGTCTTACACGCAGGTTTTCTGTGAGAGATGTTGATAAACTGTGTAATCACTCATTTGAACAGGCCTTTGCCATCAAATATAGGAATTGAAATGGATAGGAAAAACAGATCTGGTTTTGTTCTCATTTTAAAACTCCTACAACTCACACAAATAGCCCTCCTCAAACTGCTTCAGTGGCTCTTATTCATCTAAGCCTAATTAGTGAGACAAATCCAGTAAGTCATTACATTTCTCTGTCCAACTTTCAGCAGTTGCAAGAGAAGGCTGACACTCGCCTTAGTCACCTCACGCTGCTGTGGAGAATTCAGAGACAGCAATCTGGAAAGCATTAACACTGTATGTACAGTGAGATACTATTGGAAAGAGTCTAGCTTTTCCCTTTTCATTGGGTTACAATTCCATTTCCATTCACAGGAGTGCTTCTTGCTTCTTAAGTGTGAGTAGTTTCATATGATCACATTTTACTTTTAAGTAAATCACTCTACACAGATACCTGTCTGATAAATGGCTTACAACAATTCCCCTAATCAAATCAGTGGAAGAAAAACCGGGACATCTGATGGCTAAGGAGCACGATAATAGACGTAGAACTCACCAGCTCTTTGATAGAAATTGGCTGTTTCATATGCTAGTGCAGCAATTAGACCAGGATTATGTTTGAGTTCAATTGCTCGAGCAATTGTAACTGAAAAAGAAAAAAAATGAACCTCTATATTAAGAATCGCAACAGAAGACAGAAGTTCAATTTGGATACATAGTAAGAGTAGAAATATATGTCTGTATCACTCAAATTTTAAGACCAAGAATAAGAATCTGTTATATAATAGCTATGATGTGAAAAATGTAAATTACTGAAAGAAAATAAAAGCACCAGCATGCAGAAATTGCTGAGCTAAGTAGTACAGAGCCAAATCCCCCAAATGTTCTAAGAAATGTGATTCTTTGCATTAAGTAGTTAACTATAAGACATACCAAGAACTATTCCTAAGAAAGAATTAAAAATGGATCAAGAAAGTTGCTAGCACAAGCTCTGGCCCTCAAAGCTGCATGTTTGCCTGTAGGCATATCTAGAGAGCAGAAGAAAAAGCAGATGCAAAGAGCAGAAATGGAGGAAAGAAAAAAAGAGGGCAAATAAGAAGAGAAGAGAGTGTTTTTTTCACTCTTTTAGAAGAAGTGAGATAAAGTCAAAGACCTTCCTCAAAAGAATCAGAAATCTTTCACCTTGTGTAGCCAAAGAGAGTCTTGCTAGAAACTAATAAGGCCAAAAGCTATTAAAAATAAAAAAATTGCTTTTTGGCTACAGATCTTTTGGAATCAGTTATCTTCTGGACAATGTAGCTGAATTGCGAAATAAATGTACTTGTAGAAAATTAATTTCTCAGAAATTCAATGCTACATTGTGACATTTGGGAATACCTTCTTGAGCTTCAGCTTGACATTGAATAATGTAGGAATCTATGAGTCGAACTTCCAAATCCCTGCCTTTTTCTGCAGGTGTGATAAGTTTGGGAATATGGTTTTCCTAAGAGAGAGCAAAATAAATGCCAAATTTTATTTTAACCCAAATTATTCTCAGCTACTTAATGTTATATTTAAATATTTTAAGTGAATGATACTTCTAGAAGTTGAGGTGAAACATTCAATTTGGGGCTTTGCTAGAAATTTCAAGGGAAATTAAAGTTGTGCTAAATAGGGCAGCTGTAATGGCCAGAACATACAAAGAATTACAAGAGCTTCACATACCATATACTAGTAGGTCAGCAAACACAGGCCCAAATAATTTTTGGTTAAAATCAAGGAAATGTCATGAAATGTTTATGTATGTAACTCATACCTTTTGGAAAACATTTAGCCAAAATGCTAATATAAACAAGTTACCTTTTGTATGTTATCCTAAATTATACTTTCAGACAATTAAGAAAACTGAATATAGAAGAAAAAATGCACCTAAAAGAAAATCATATGAAAAATACCACGTAAAATTATAGTTTTTATCCCTGTTGTAACATCTCACACCAAGAATATTAATGATAGATCACCTTTATATAATATGGTTTTGATGTTTAAAAAGAGTACTTTCCTCACGACAAACTTACAAAATAGCTACTGTAAATAATATAATCATATTGCAGATACAATACAATAAAAATTTATTTAAGGCCTGCTCTGTACAAAGCATAGTTTTAGGCATTGGGAGAAGATACAAATTTTGGATAAAACACCATCCTTGTCTGCCTGGAGACTGAAATCTAATAATAATGATAAAATGTAAACATATAGTGATAACGTATGATAATTACATCTGAATGTTTCAGGGATCTGAAGATCAGATTACATCTGAAATCTAATAATAATGATAAAATGTAAACATATAGTGATAACGTATGATAATTACATCTGAATGTTTCAGGGATCTGAAGGATCTCTGACACCAAAGAAGTTGAAAGAGCAAAGTTATTAGTATTGAACGTTTTGGCTCGGGGTAAACCAGAAATGATGGCCATGTTCCCATTTTTTTTATCCCCATCCTACTGGGGCAATTAAAACAGTACATTATGACTAAAGACATTCTATTTATTAAATTCACATTTCCCTACATAAAAAGGCAAAAGGTAACCGGTGGCTATACAATAGCAAAATAATACTGTAAAATAAAGGACCAATTACCAATATATCCAAAATAACAAAACAAATTTTTTGGATCTTATCACTAACTGAAATTTAGAAAGCTTCAAAAGGTGAGGAAACTATTAAAAGCAAAAATATCTTTTGGTACCTTCAAATGTTTGAAAATCCCAGCTGCAATTTTTAGGCTTCTATGAACTTCTTTTGCTTCATCTTCTGTTATACTAAAATATAATGACACTAGTCATATTAATTCTTCTTTCTAGTTTTCAAAGAATTTTTTTTTGCTTTTTGGAGGGGGAAGGCAGGGCAATTGGGGTTAAGTGACTTGCCCAAGGTCACATGGCTAGTAAGTGTTAAGTGTCTGAGGCCAAATTTGAACTCAGGTCCTCCTGACTCCAGGGCTGGTACTCTATTCACTGCACCACCTAGCAGCCCCAAGAACATATGTGTGTGTGTGTGTGTGTGTGTGTGTGTGTGTATATATATATGTATATGTCACACATATATATTTTTTATCAGTAAAAAATAATTATTTACAGAAATTCTTGCATTGTTCTTTTTGTAAATTCAATATTAACACTGCATACGATGGACTAACACTTCACTCATTAGCACTTAAAACATTTTTATTCGGAAATAATCTACATTGTTTAACAAGAAAGCATTACAGGGTCCTGAAAATAACATTGGCTGTGTTAAAGTTAATATATATGGACATTTGCACATATGCTTTGCCCCTTCTGTTCACACTTACTTTTCTTTTCCAGCCAATCTTGATGCATATTTGGTATACCATAAGGCTACATTAAAAGCCATGGAAATCAATTCAAACACAGCATCTTGCTGGGCACTAAAATTAAACACACTCATTAATCTGGTCATCTCATATATATATATCAAGTTTATCTGTATAAAACATTAGCATCAATATGATTACTTAGTATACAATCAATCAACAAATAAATAGTCACTTTGAATGTCTAGTAGGCATTGCCGCGGACTGAAATATAATCTAGTTAGAAAAATAAGACAACTATATGTGAAAATATATATTAAATGACAACCAATCAACAAGCATTTATTAAATACCTACTATGTTCTGGGCACTGTGGTAGGCAGTGGGAACACAGAACCATAAAAAGAAAATCTCTGCCGTCAGAGAGTTTCTATTCTGTCAGAGGCAACAAGTACACATGTAAATACATACAAAATACAAATAAATTAAATACAAAGGAAACGATGAACTAGCAGCTGGAAACCCCATAAAAGCCTCGTGTAGTAGATAGTGTTTGCCACCTAACTGGTCATAAGGAACACCAAAAAGACCAGTTTGGCTAGACCAAGGCATGTATGAAAGAGAGTAATATAGAAAAAGGTTAGGAAAGAAGATTAGAGCCAGATTATGAAGGAATTCAAAATGCCAAAGGAATTTGTATGTGATCCTGGACAAAGCTACTAAAGTTTATTCAGAGTGACATAGTCAGGTCTGTCCTTTAGAAATATCATTTTGGAAGTTATGTGGAGAATGGAAAGTGGACTGGAGGGGAAGAGACTTGAGCCAGGGAGACCCGCAACGGTGGTGAAAGATATTCTATCTAGTCTAGGCCAGAACTAATGAGGGCCTGAACCTGGGGGGAGAAAAGGGTATATATCTGGGAGAAGTTACGGAGGTAGAATTTACAGTATTAGGCTACTAATTGGATATGGAAAGATGGAAAGGCAGAGTAAAGAACTGAAAGGAACCCTATCTTATGAGTAGTTCTAAAAGGAATGATTCTCAAGAGAAGCTTCATGAATTAGCCCTTAGTTGAACCCTCAAAGGATGGGCAGGATTTAGATTGAAGAAGCAAGCATTCCAATCAGGGGACTGACATCATAATGAGGAAGTAGATGAAATGGATAGTTTCAGCGAAACCAGGGAAGATTTCATATGTATGTATGTGTGTGTGTGTGTGTGTGTGTGTGCGCACGCGCGTGCATAGGAGCACACACACATATATATTAACAGAGATGAAATATATGCCAAATAACTAAGGCATAGGATCATAGATTCAGAGCTTGAAAGTACCTTAGTATCAACCTCACCACCTGCTCTACCCCCAGGGACCCTAAGATTTGGGTAAATTAAGTAGCTTCTCTTCTGAAAATGGCTAGAAATTTCCTAAAGATGTCACTTCTATCTGACAACATAAAGAGGAGTTTTCTATTTCACACATATTCCTGGTAGTGATGTAACACGGACATTTAAATATCAGACAACTCAGAAATTTTTCTTTCCATTGAAGACCAAAAAGTGAAATAAAATGATTAGATATAAAGAAAGATCAATTGTTGAACTATTACAACAGGCTATAGCCAAGAAATTCCATTATTCAATTTCTTCCTTTATCTCTTAAGGTAGTGTACTTTGTCTTGAAACAATTTCAAAAATAAGACATTATTTCTAAGGTCCCCTAAAGAGTTAATTTTCTATAACAATCACCTTGTTATGATTAGGAATTTCCACTACTACTCAGCAAACATTTATTAAATGCCTACCAGTGCTTTTCAGTTTCTATCCCCAGAGTTTAGCAGTGTTTTGCACACAGAAAGCAATTAATGCATTCTGAATCATTCATTCATTTATATCATGCATGAAGCACTTGCGGTATAAAATAATAATGATAATAATAATGATGATGATAGCTAACATTCACCTTTAAGAAAGCATATGGAGTTGCGGGAATACAACACGTACACAAGAAATAATACATGGTATTTTGTAGAAAGAGAGAGCATTGGCAAGTAGAGGGGAAGATCAGGAAGGTTTTTCACCAGAGACAGCATCTGAGCTAAGCTTTGATGGAAGATAAGGCCTGTGACAAGCAGAAATGAGGACTGTAGAAAAGGCATGAGGACAGCGTTTGCAGCTGCACTGAGGCAGGAGATAGAATGTTAAGTGAACAGCCAGAAGTTATTTGGCTAAAATGTGGAATGCATGAAGGGAAATAATGAGGAATAAAGTAGAAAATGTATTAATATAAATAACTTCTTGATCATAAAATAATAGATTTTTAATTGTTGAGGAAGGATATGGAATCCCTTACTGATGCTAGAGAATCTCAACACTGGAGAGAAAGTAGGAAGGGACAGTGAAGGAATAAAGACTAGTTGTATGGGGAGGTTCATTGGTGGGGAACTTAATAGAGAGTAAAGGGACCAAACTCTCTAGAGCTCCCTCTCAAAAAAAAAGAGAAAAAAGACAAAGAAAAGGACTTTCAACTTTACTCTTAAACATAAGCTCAGATAGTTAAGGTGAAGGGCTCAAATGCCTATATCCTTCTTTTGCATGTTTGTTAGTACTTTTTCTTTTAATTAAGAGTTAGTCCTCCTCTTGATAAGGTGAACATTTTTTTTCAGTTTTCATATAGGTCAAATCTATTTTTCTAAGCGAATGAAATATTTTTCTTAATAGTAAGATACAACGGGTTAAATTCAAATTTGTGGTTAAAAAATTTCCTAGGATATTAAAAAAAACTTGTTCAGCTTTTTATTTTTTCTTTTTCCATATTTATTTTCAAAATATAGAGCCTATAATTTAGTCACCAGTCAATTAGTAACAAACATTAGATTTAACTTAGCACTATTTACCTTGGAATATGTCCTTGTAATGTATCAGTCCATTTGAAGTTTTGAATATATCTTAATTTGCTTTCTTGGGTAGAGTCCAAAGAATTTATAAAACCTGAAAAAAATAAAATTTAAAAATTTTAGTTTTAATGAACTTCAGAGATATCTTATAGCAAAGAAATTAAAATCTTCAGATGGAAACCAGCAAGAAACCACCAAAACACACACATTCTATTCCATAGCTTCAATGGCACTCTGCTCATATTTATCTCCCTCAGACAAATTCCTGGTTGTTTCCTCACCTTGGCCTTACTCTCTGACCACTTCCACCTCATCAGAAACTCAGGCTCCCACCACTACATCCCCTACCTCTAAGATTTCTGGCCTTTTCCTCACCATGCCTCAGTACAGGTAACCTTCCATCCCCAGGTCAGCTTCCCAACATGCATTCATATATTATACTTTCCCACTAGAATGTAAGCTCCTTGAGGACAAGTCTGTCTTGCTTGCTTGAATTCATATTCTCAGTGCTAAGCACAGAACCTGACACATAGTAAGCAACTTAATGAATGCTCATATTATCTTCATCTAACTTTCTCAGGCAACAACTTAAATCTGAACACTCAAAGAGTAAGAAATAGATTTTCAAAATAGTGTTTTAAAAGACCTCATTTTTCCTACTTATCTTACCATTCTTCTAACATACAAACACCACCTCCATCAGATGAATAAAAATTTCAATCTTTAAATGCCTAAGAATTATACATTTATTTAACAAAATGGACATATTTGCTTTTAACAAACAGAAAATATTCAACACATTTAGTAAAACTGTAAACATCAAACCTTGCAAAAGAGAAAAGTAGGAATCTGTTGCATTCTTCATCATTTCTGGGTTACAGGTCAAATCAGTGAACAGCTCAAGCAGTCGTGCCCTTGATGATCTCAAATCACTTGAAGAATAGGGAAGAGAGTAAAGCTAAGTAAGCTCTATTATGAAGTCTTAGGAAAAGTAGACAATTTAAAGTATTTAAAAATCCATCAATTCAAAATGAGAGAAATCTTGTTCTCATATACAAAATCTTATGAATCTGATCTCCCAAGAAATCTGGGGGGTTTTGGCCAACAATAGAAATAAATTATATTTCTAATTTAATGTCCTCAAATACACAAAAGGAATCTCTAACCATTCAAAAAAGATAAAAAACAGTTCTAATTAAACAAAAAGAATTTTACTGCTAAGATTCCACATTGACAATGTACTGATTTAATTTTAGATAATTTTAATGATTTGTTGTGAATGTTTGCCTTGATTTGTTATGGAATAAGTAGAGTGTTCACTATACTGTGTAATCCGAACCTTAAAGGCCATTCACAGTAGCAGTCTTTTGGGAAGCTGTTCATGCATGGTGTTACAACATGGCTCTGTCGAGTCTTATAGTTTAGAGACATTTTAAAGATTCCTATTAATAACTGACAAATACTCTAATGCAGTGGTTCTCAACCTGTGGGCCGCGACACCTTCGGGTGTTGAACAACCCTTTCACAGGGGTTGCCTAAGGCCATCGGAAAACACATATTTCCAATGGTCTTAGGAACCCAGACACATCCGTCTCCAGGCGGGCCCACTCACATGCAGATACGCCCACATACAAGTATTAAAGAGTTGTGGCATTAGGAAGGTTGAGAACCACTGCTTTAATGGATCTGTGACTGCAGATGCCTTCAATGACAACAATTTCAATTCACTCATGCCTGTCTATTCTATCTGAATTGTCCAAGTCTACCTGTAAATCTGTAACAGGAAGTTCAATTAATACCCTAATGGGCTTCCTTTGCTCCTCCTGATAATGCACAAAGACCACTGGAGCTGTCCAGCTATCAACTGCTTATTTCTTGCATCTCCTACATGACTGACCTTATCTATCTTTCTAGTTATACATTCCTCTGATGACATTTTTTATGATGTTTCTCTTGTACAATCACTAATTTGTAATGTGTTTTGGCCTCTTCCTGTCCACCAAACATCTCTTCACTATCATTTGGGTGATGCTTAATTTAATTCTCTGAAACCCATAATATTCCATAGCTTACAACCACAAACCATTAGAAGAATAAAGGTGTGAAACTTTGTTTCAGAAAGCAATTGACCACTGGGGATAATTTTTACAGTACTGATTTTCTGAAGATTGAAATATATTTACATAGCATATGTGCAGTGTAACCCTGAAATTCCTTTCTTTGATTTTGATATTCTACCTCTTCAAGCTCATTATTCCTTCTGAGTGTGTTTTTTGGAACCCCTTTCCTTCTTCCATCCCCAGTTATGGGTGCTCTTCAAGAATCAGTCATAGGAACATGGATTCAGAGCAGAAAGGGACCTCAGAGGTCATCTCAATTCTAGAGGCAATATGGAGCCACTAGAATTTAACAAGTGGAAGAGCTACATGATCAGATCCATCCTTAAAGAAAATCACCTTGAGGTAGCAGAGAGGGAGAACTGGAGGGGGGAGAAACTTGAGACAGGGAGACCAATGAGGAGACTGTTTCAATAAGCTAAGTTAGAGGTGCTAAGGGACTGAACTAAGGTGGATGCAGTATAATTATACAACAGAACATAGAATCAGAGGATTTTAGAATTTAAATGATCAGATTGATTCTGTGTCTTTTAAAAATTGATCCTATTTACAGTTAACTGATTGGTGGTACAGTGGAGAGTGCAGGACCTGGAGTCAGGAAGACTCATTTTCCTGAGTCCAAATCTGGCTTCAGACACTTAATATCCTGGGCGAGTCACTTCACCCTGTTTACCTCAGTTTCCTAATCTATAAAATGAACTGAAGAAGGAAAGGCAAACCACTCTAGTATTTCTGCCAAAAAAATCTCAATGGGGTTGTGAAGAGTCAGACATGTTTGAAAACAACTGAAGAACAACTGCCTAAGTCGTGGTTTTCTGTCTACAACTAGGTCTCTGATTTCCAATCAAGTACTTTTTCACACACCACTATGCTGACCTACAAAACAAGATCCTCTTTCTGATCTCCCTATTTCTATTTATTAAAATCATAATTTTCCTAGTTACTCAGGTGCAAAACTTCAGTTGTTTGACTCCCCAATCGCCTGATAATTAGTCAAGTCCTTTTGATTTTTCCTTTGTAATACTTCTTAGAAGACCTCTTTTATTTTGTTCCTGTTGCCACCTTCCTAATCCCAGTCTTCATCATTTCATAACTAGACTATGACCTCCCAATTAACACACCGCTCACTCTCCCGGCCTCCAAGTCAATCCTATATCAATATCCTACATAATACTATTACTAATCGACCTTCCTAAAACAATGCTTTCATCCAAATATTTTTCTGTTCAAAGGTTTCTTGTTAACTACAAGTCCAACCACATTATTTATACTTTGAAGGTTCTCCACAATTTAGCACCAGACTATTTTTCCAAATTTATCCACAACTATTTCCTTTATGATTTCGACAAAGTTGGTCTCTAATTAAATGACCCTGCAACACGACAGCTAACATTTATATAGCACTTACTTTGTACCAGGCACTGTGCTAGGCACTTTACAATTATTATTTCATTTGATCTTCACAACAGCCCTAGGAGTAGGCATCATTATTCCTACTTTACAGTTGGGGAAACTGTCAGGATCCTCATGCCAAGACCACTTCTCCCTTTTATCGATTAGGAGACACCCTGTTTTCCAGAGTTAAGGCCCCACAAGCAAGCTGTGTCCTGAGCTTGGCATAACAATCCTTTGTGGCTCACCCTCTGGATGATCACAGCTACAGCAAAATCTCAGAGCTGTTTCACACCAGCACCAAGTGGTTTCTGAGCCCGGACTAGCACCTGCAGTATCCATGTTCCAGTCATGAAGTCCTATTATGAACCAAACTTGTCTCCTTGTTGCTGTTATCCTTCACTGTCAGGGCTACAGTTCACTGCATAGCCACTGATATAAGTATTGAGATTGGCCCACACTAAAGTAGGTTTCCTTGGTATTAGAGAATGCTGAAGCACATGTGTCTAGTTTCCCTCTTCCCACTGAATAAAGAAAGCTTTTTGCTTATAACCACTGTTAGCTGTTTGGTTTTATTTTTATTTGTTAATATTTGTTAGAGTTAACTGTGGTTATGCTAACCTGTGTGAGCTCTGTTTTTTTTAGACTTAATAGAGGTTGCAAAATCTCTGTGACTCTTTGATTATTTGTTCTTAGGGTTGACAAAACTGAGACAGAGGTTAAGTGATTTGCTCAGGGTCACACAGCTACTAAGTATCAGAGGTCACATTTGAATTCAGGTCTTCCTGACTCCAAGTCTGACACTCATAACTTGCTTCATACCTTTTTCAAACTTGGAATGCCTAATCTCTGCCTCTCTGCCCAATTTAAACCTAATTAAAGTTCCTATTTTTTGAAGAACCCTTCTCAGAGTACTTTAAAATTCTGTTCTCAACTCATAATAAATTGTCTTTGGTAAATTAATCACATGGTAATTTGTGACATCTTTTGCACTGTTTTCTTCCGCTTAATTTAACTTTGGTAATGTGATTTAACTATTCTGGTGAAATGTAACATCTCCTATGTAAATAGGAAAAAAAAGCCAAAAGATCTCAGAGGCATAAAGTTTTTAGAGAGGGAATTTAACTTCTCACATGTCTCTCCAACTAAACTGCAATCACTGAAGGTCATATTACTCTGTATCGTCCACAACACCTAGCAGAGTTAAAATAAACAAAGCATAGTAGTTCAAGAAATGTTAGATCTGATTCAAACTTACTTGCAAATTTTTGAAGCTGCAGGAGTTGTTGCTACACCATAATAATTAAAGGAGACAGGTGCAGTGGCTTTTAACGGGTTCCGATGAAACCAGTGTGTCATTTTCCCCAGATGTTTTCTATTGATCTATGTAAAAGAAACCTAAACACAAAGGAGGGAAAAAAAAAGTATAGATTTGAATGTTTATGATGAAATATTTCATAAAATTAACTCTGTAATCATTTTTAGTTTTAAAATAAAAATAAAAAAATATGTATTATTTTGCTTTTCAGGTTTACAATATATATTTCTGAAATGCTTTCCTATTGAAAAGACAGTACTGTATTTAAATTATATCTACACAAAATTTGTTGGAAGTCTGTCCTACTATTAATGTAGTTTGCAAAGTAATGTAATATTGAATTTACATGACTCAGTATAGCTGCTGCAGGAAGCAAAAGCAAACAGTTGGATGGAGAATGTTGTTCGAAATAATCTATAACAACAGGTCAGATATTACTGTTTTGATTTAAATTTAGATTCCAACAGACCAAAAGAAAAGAGCAGTTTCCATAATTTTTTCATGTATCTCATTAGTGGCATACAAATCTCTGTATTTTCTCTATGATAAACATTTTCCCTTGCAACAGCAGTAATTAAAGATTGCCACCATTTAAAACAAACTGAGTTTTTAAAAAAATTCTTCCTAAATCTTACATATACTGTATCTATACCTCCTTTAAAAAGATAAGGAAAAACCTAAACACCTAAAAGCACTATTTTTAAAACACTGACTTGTACATTTCATCATCTGAACAATAAAAGTATATGTCTAAAAGATTCTCTGGCAATGAAGAATGTCAAGGGGAGCATAACCAACAGTTTTCTTGAAATTAGTCCTGGAAGTAGGGCACAGTAGACATTTTGTCAATAAATCCATGATTCAGAAATGTTCACTTCAGCTGGTCTCGCTACAAGTGTTTAAATGTTAAAAATCAATCACCTTCACTGACTTTTCTTATTGACCGACACACCAGTTATGGCCGAAGTTTTAAAACAACCACAGAACTCATTTATACAATACTTTAAGTTTACAAAATGTTTTCTTCTTAACACTTTGGTAAGGTAGATAGTGTAAATATTACTACTGATGAGGAAAATGAGGCTGAGGAGTGACTGATTCTATAATGCTATAACCTGCCAAATATCACAGAGCTAAGTTTAAGATAAGGGATCTGAATCCATAGCCCCTGACTGATTCCATGACCATCACATTTTCTATTACATTAAAGTGTTATAAAAAATGAATTAGAAATCAAGGACAGTGATCTGCATTACTTTTACCTTTTGCATTAATAGCTAAAGATAAAGTTCATAAACCAAACAGTTTCAACTGCAACCTTTCTTTTTCCCTCTAGTAAGACAGAGCCTTGATGCTCCTTTTATCTTTAGTTGGCTATTTATCCTGTATGGTTGTAAACATATTCTTCTTCTTCTTCTTCTTCTTTTTTTTTTTTTTTTTGCTTTTTGGAGGGGGAAGGCGGGGCAATTGGGGTTAAGTGACTTGCTCAAGGTCACACAGCTAGGAAGCGTTAAGTGTTTGAGGCTGGATTTGAACTCTGGTCCTCCTGACTCAGGGGTTGGTGCACCACCTAGCCACCCCTAAACATAGTTTTAAATGGTAGTATATGTCCTGACACTTTATAACAAGATCATTGATAAAGACCTCCAAGGGATCTAGTCCAACCCCACATTTTAAATATAAAGAAACTGAGGCACAGAGATAGTCTGTAACTTGTCCCAAATCACACAAGTTAAACCTAAGTCATGACTTGGAATCAGCCACCATACTACACTGCCTTTCCAGATTACTCCATGCCAGAATGACAATATCGGTCTCTGAAAATGAGTATTTTTTTTTATTTAACTTTTTACTTAATTGAATATAAAAGAGAGGCAGGCAATGTGTGAACAGATATTATCTGGGAGGAAAGAAATCTAAGCTTAAGTAATATAGGTTGGACCTTAGACGATCCTATTCTTAAAAGAATTTCAAAACATTAGAATGGATTTCTGAGCAAAAATTTCCTACCCAGAGATATTTTTTTAAAGGATCACTATCCACATGTATAGGATCCTTTACGTATACTCAACTTTAAACAAAACCAAATTCAATTAATGAAAGTCAAGATTTACAAAGAAGCTAAAAGAGGACAGAGCTCCTTTAATTTGCAAGCTTTCCCTAGTGAGTTTAAAACTAAGTTTACAAAATTCACAAGTATCTTTTTATCACTGAATTTACCCAGTATGTTATATGACTACTACAGTCTACTATTCAGTGATTATGATATTTGTCCAGTAGTTTTATGACATGACATTTTGGAAAAGGGTTCTTTATCACCTAATGAGAGGAAAATGTACCTTCCCAAAACTTTTTCCAGTCAGTCAACAAGATTCATAGAATACATTACTTAAACTAAAATCTGGTTTTCTTGAAAAATTTTCATTCCCCCCAAAAAGCAAAAATTGTTCATAACTAACACTTCAATCATCCCTTTTGGGAACTTTCAACTCACTAGACACTAACAATCCACCTCTCATAGTGAAATCTCACCTACAACTTAATTGTGTAATATTTCATGTTTATCAATACAAATATGCATGCCTTCTGTTGACTAAAAGTATTTTGTATACATTAGCTGTAATAAAAGTAGTGCTTCTTCCACTTTCAGATGGAGTCTTGGAGGGATATGTCCAAAACATGGTCTTTTAATTAAAACAATGGTTCTTAACCTGGGCTAGGACAACTATTTCAATCTGATTCCCTTCCTTTGAAATCCCATTATAAGCATTATTCCGAGAAGGGGATCCATTGGCTTCATGCAGAGCGTCCATGACACAAAAAAGGCTCCTACTTATACGAAGTACGGAGGAATCCCCGCCTTAGCCTCCCCAGAACTTTCCCCAAGCCCTCATCTCTCATCAGGAAATTCTCGGGTTGAGCCAGTCTGTGCGGGGTCGTCTGTGCAGTGAACGCATCTGTCCCTGTTTCTGGGATCACGCTCAGACCCCGGACGAGCTTCCCCGACGGACAAGACTGGAGGGTGTACAGAGAGCAGAAAAATGTCGGGGGAGAAGGCTGGGTGCGCCCCAATAAGTACCAACTCACCTGAGTGCTGGACCACTTCCGACTTACCTCTTCCTCCTCCCACACCCTCAACAAGTTTGACAAGTTGCGCCTGCGCAATTGGGAGGTACACTCTCCCCACCCCACCTCCCCGCTCCAAACCCCCCAATCCATACAGCTGGACACAGAGAAAGTAGGGAGGAGCCGTGGAGTCATTCCGATCGAAAGTCGATGGCATCAACTGCGGAAGGCAGGGGAAAGCTACTGCAAGCCGATATCATCGTTCGTGAATGTTTAGGAGGGCTGTCAAATGCTTTTCGAGCCTCAAGCAACAGGCTTTTGCGAGTCCAGTGTGTAAAGTGGCTCTTGCTAACGTTGGGAGTGAGGAGTGCAGCCAAAGTGAGGGTGTTTCCTCACTGGAGGCAGGAGAAAAGGAAAGAGTTCCTCTAAGACACCCCATCCTTACCGCGCGTGTTGATGGGGGCTTCAATGATTGGGACGTGGGAGGGGCGGGTCCCAAAGCGGAAAACTAATAATAGACACATCACACTCACCAGGCTTCTCAGAGAACCGTGTAGCAGTTATTCCGGGGAAGCAGAGACAATGTCGGTACCCTCGAGAGTAAAGGCAATAGGACTACTGGAAACCGAAAACCTTGGGATACAGAGCGAAGGTCACGTGGCCCCCGCAGCCATAACAAACAACCCGGCAGAAACCCACGTCCCTCGGAGATCGTAGCTACGGTGGCCCGCGCAGCCCCTCTCCCTCACTTCAGGGCTTCGGGAGCCGGGTTGCGGCCCCTCCCTTAGGAAGAGCAAAGGAGGAAGAACTCTTCGTGTTTCTCCTTCGAAGCTCTGGTGCTTCAAACACAATGGCGGCCGCAGGCTCCTCCCGGCCGCTCCGGGGAGGCGGGGCCAACGCAACCTAACTCGTGGGGCGGGGCCTATGAGGGGTGGTTTCTCCAATGCCGCAAAGTTTGGCTGTGGTGGCAAATGGGCTTGGGCGGCTCCTGAGCTGGCGGCAGCTGCGGCTACTGAGGCCGTTCCTCTGAGCCCCGTGGATGCCGCGGCGCGAACCAGGGACCATGACTCCCTAGAGCTTTCGGGCAGGGACGGGGTGGGGACTGGACTGGCCATGTCGGAGGTGACCCGCAGCCTCTTGCAGCGCTGGGGCGCCAGCTTCAGGAGGGGTGCCGACTTCGACTCGTGGGGGCAGCTGGTGGAGGCGATAGACGAGTACCAGATGTGAGTGGCTGACCCGGGGAGCTGGGCCCGGCGCGACCACCTCCCTCCCTCTCCCCCTCCCCAGTTTTCCGGTCGCGGCCCCCAGGGATGGGCTGGTGGCGCCTCTGCTGACGCCCGAGCTTGTCCCAGGGGGCCGCCTCGGCCCTTCCTCGGATGGGCCGGGGCCATTCAACAAGTAGGTGCGCCCCGCCCTTCTCTCGGGGTGGCTGCCCCTTATCCCCGGCAGGTCCCCTCTCCCGGCCTTCACCCTCCGTCTGTCTGCCTGCCTCCTTCCTTCCTTCCTTCCTTCCTCTGCCCCTGCAGGTGGCCGCCCCTGCTAAAGAAAACTTCTCGGCGGCGCATCCCGCTGGACGTTCCCCGCCCACGTCCCGGAGCCTGGATGCCCGCTTCCTGCGGGGCTTAATCCTTGGTCTGAAGAAAAAAAAAATTTTTTTAATATTTAAGAAAAGGAGGTGGTCGCGAGCTGGCCGGGAGAGCGTCCTGCCAGCCATCGGGGCGTCCTAAGGGGTTCCCCTCCCCCCCTTCTCCGTAGCCCTTCCCAGAGAAGCGCGTTTTCCCAATGCACCTCGCTGCGGTTTCAGTTTCCGAAACTGTTATTTTCGAGGCATAGAGTTCCACATCCCCACACCCTTTCTCTGTTCCTTTGGGTGGAGTCAGCTCCGGATTCGAGAAGGATTGAAAGCAAAAATGCGAATTCTGCCCAGCGTCTGACCAACAGCTAGCTCCCCCTCTCCTTCGTTCTCCTTCTCTCATTTGTGGAGGAGTTAGAACGTAAGCTTCATGTGAGTAGTAGAAAATGTTTGGTCCTCCTTCCTATTCACATCCTCAGCTGTAGCCATCCCAATACTGTGCACTGCGAGGCCAAGTGCTTGTTGACGAAGTAGGTAAAAGACTGCAGGGTACCTGTGGGTACCAGCTTCCTGAACATCCCTTCCAACTTTCTTTCTGTTTTTCCATAGAATCTTCAGGGATACTTTAAAAATTATCGATAACTTCTGTTTGACCTAAATTTCCCAATGTTTCTTGCCTATACCCGACCCATTGAAGCCATCTCTTCAGTAACAAATATTTTTTTAAAGAAATACAACAAACCTAACCAACACATCAGCCCAGTCTTACACTATATGCCACATTGTACATCTCTGCAAAGAAGAGAGAAAAATACATTTTCTCAGATAAGATGGGGCTGCTTGGTCATCGAAATTACCACAGCTTGTCAGTCTCTTTTTGTTCTCTTTACTTACGTTGTTGGGTATTTTGTTTGCTTGGTTCTACTTCTTCTGTATCCATTTTTCAAATTATTCTTCAGGAATATCATGCAGTAATACACTAATAGATGATTAAAACCCTTCTTAATTTAGTTGTGATACTTATATTTTAGTACTTCAGTGACTTTCTCAGAATGATCTGGCCTCCTCAGCGTAAAGACCTTGTGCACAAGATTTAACTTGGGTTTAACCTAGGAGAACTCTGGCAATGTTAGTTCACAGCCAGGCTATACTTTACTTACTTGAAACTTTTCATCAAGTTGACAGAATTATTATTATTATTGTAATTAGAATTATGATACAGCTCTTGAATAGCATTTTGAAGAAAACTGAACATCATCATGAGGTCCTTTAGTAGAGGGATCAATGTTGTATGGAATTAAAACAAGATGCTATTGTTTGCAAGCTCTTGCTTCATTACTTTGGTGTTGATTCAGTAAAGAAAATCCCCTTTTGTTGATTAGAAGAATGTTAACTAGTATGTGTGAATGAAATGTTTTCTCCTAAGTATCTACTGGAGTAGATTGAGACTTGATGAATGATGACACTCTAGCATGGTTAGAGAGATTCTCAGTTTCTTTTGCTGGATCATCTTTTATATCCTATCCCCCTAAATGTGCCTGTTTCTCAAGTCTCTTCTGTTTAGGCTCTCTTCTTTACATTTCTCTTCATTCTCTATTGGTGGAACTCACAACCTCCCCTGTATTCCATTTTCTCTATGTGGATGATTCCCAGATGTATTTTTCCAGCCCTAGTCTTTTTCTTGAGCCCCATTCTCCATCACCAAATGCCTGTTGGACGTTTTAGTCTGGATGTCTTATAAGCATCTCAAACTCAACATGTCTGAAACAGAATTAATCATCTTTTGCCCCAAAACCACCCTTTTCCCAGTCTTCACTGTTTTTATTGAGGATACCATTCTTCTAGTCTTCCAAGTTACCACCCTCAGAGTCCTCCTCAGCTCCTCATTTTTCCTCATCCCCTATATTTATTTACCAGGTTTTGTTCATTTACTTTAATTCCATTTCTCACATCTATTCTCTTCTACTCATATGGCACTCATTCAAGTCCTCATTGATTCTTTTTTTTTTTTTTGAGGGGGGAAGGCTTTGCAGTTGGTGTTAAGTGACTTGCCCAAGGTCACATAGCTAGTTAAGTGTGTCAGGTGAGGCCATATTTGAAGTCAGGTCCTCCTGACTCCAGGACTGATACTCTATTTACACTGCACTACCTAGCTGCCTCCTCATTGACTCTTACCTGTACTATTGGAATATCTTCCCACTTGTTCCCCCTGCCTTGAGTGCTCACCTCCCACTTCATCCCCTACAAAGCTGTCATTGAGATTTTCTTAAAGCATAGACTTGACCAAATTTAGGAAACTCCTCTGACTCCTTATTTCCTCTAGGATCATGCAAACTCGTTACAGACGCTTCTGGCTTTTAAAACCCTTCATTGACTCCTAGGCATAACATACATCACTTTTTAAAAAACATCAGACAGCACAGTTCTTGGCATATATTAGGTGCTTAATAAATGTTTGTTGAATTGTTCCTCAGAATATCCCAGCTTCTGTCATTCCAGGGTATTTGTCCATTATGCCTGGAATGTACTTCTTCCTCACCCCCACCACTTAGAATACCTTATTTCCTTAGAAGCTCAGCTCAAGTATCACCTCCCCTACATGAGGCCTTTCCTGGTCTCCCTAGCTGCTAGTGTTCCCTTCCACAAAATTACCTTATAATTTGTTTTAATTGGCGGGTTGTTTCCTCTGAGAGAATGTAAGCTCTTCGGAGACAGGGGCTATTCTTTTTCATCTTAGTATCTCCAAGAATAGTGCCCAGCATATGGTAGAAACTTAACAGCTGTTTCTTGAATGAATGAAATGATAATAAATCTACAAATGTTTGGTGAACCTTTCTGTAGAAAAGGGAGTAGTATGTTATGAATGAAGTGGGTAAATTAAAGTATTTCAGTCATCTCCAGAGGAATCAGTTTGGTACTTTTTGCACTTAATTTGATTTCATAGGGACGTGATCTTCCAAACCAGCAGTTCTCAACCTGTGGGTTGCGACCCTTTTGGGGGTCGAACAATCCTTTCACAGAGGTCGCCTAAGACCAATGGAAAACACATATTTCCGATGTTCTTAGGAATGGAGACACTGCTCCTCTATCCATCTCCAGGCGGGTCTGCCCACATGCAGATACGCTCACATACGAATATTAAAGGGTGGTGGCATTAGGAAGGTTGAGAACCACTGTTCTTAACAGTCAGGCTGAGGATTCAAACATACTCTTGTTTTCTGTCTTTAAATATCATCTACCCCAAAATCCAAAGCTACCTTTCATTGGTATTCAGGAGCAAGATGACCAAATCTGGAGCAGAAAGACTTGAGTTTAAATCTGATACTTATTCTGTGTGTGACTTGGAGCTAGCTACACCATCTCTGGGCCTGTCTTACTTGTCTGTGAAATAAAGAGTTGGATTAAAACAAGGATAGAGGGAGAGTGTTTGTGTGTGTAACAGACCCCTATTGTAGTCTAGTGAAGCCTATAGCCTCCTTCTCATAATCCTTTTTTTT
>CM053586.1:265509601-265531336 GCA_028646515.1 Pseudochirops corinnae
CCCCCCCCCCCCCATGGTGGCATGCAATCAAGTATAGGATCTGCAAATACTTTCACATTGGACATTAGTGTAGTTGTATAGAAGGGTTGTAACCAATGGAGTGAACAATGGGAAAGAAGAAACAAAATCAAACATGGAAAAGAATGATAGTATGTTGATTGCTTCGGTCTCCATTTAAACTCTGTTCTTTCTAGATCTCTCTCTGAATGTAGATATCTCCTTCCATCCTGAGACTTGTAGAGTTGTCTTATAACTGTGCATTGCTGAGAAGAGTCCAGTTTATCAAACTTGGTCATCACACATACCATGTGTCTGTGATTGTGTACAAATTTTTCATGGTTTCTGCTCTTCTCACTTAGCATCAGTTTGTATAAGCCTCTCCAGGTAAATATGAAGTCCATCTCCTCCCTATTTCTTATAGTACAATAATATTCCATTACATTCATATGCCACAACTTGTTTAGCCATTCCCCAATTGATGGATATCCCCTTAATTTCCAGTTTTTCGCCACCACAAAGAGAGCTGCAATACATATTTTTGGACATATGGGTCTTCCTCCCACTTCTATGATCTCTTTGGGATACAACCCCAAAAGTGATATTACTGAGTCAAAGGGTATGCAATTATTTATAGCCATAGTAGTCTTTTTAAGTAATTGAAGGAAATGCTAAATTGCAGTTAGAAGTTAGTGAAAATAAAGGTATAATTTTTTTCCCATCCAAGTTCACAGAATCCCTGAAATCTATAAATGGGCCTTTTTGGGGTTCATGGACCCCAGGTTAAGAATCTCTTAGATTAGGTATCTAAAGTAAAATAGCTTTTAGCACTCAGATTCACTCAATAACAATTAAATTTTTAATCTTAATAAGGATTACACAAACCATGTATCCAGATTAGAGTTTTGAGTATTTCAGCATGTTCCAGAGAAGTGTGATATAAAAACCTTTTGGTTTCTAATTCTGCCATATAGAAAGGGAAATTCCTTGGCTTCAGATACCCATACTAGGACTTTAATTGGAATATTTCTTTAAATCAGATAAATCATGGACATTTGTTTATTTCAAGTTTAAATATAAACCTAATGAGACTGAATTAAATTTTTGTAAGCACTCAGACTCCCTACAAAATGAAATTAAGAATTGAAAAAATTATCAAGTAGATATTGAGGCAAAAACATTACTTCATTTATATTGTATAACTTGAATTCTTATCACTTGAATGTCTAGACAGAGTCTCATACTACTGGTTGTTAGTTTAGTTCAGTCTTCCTTTTTAAATTTGAATTGTTATTGAAATAATCACTTCCCTATGTTTCCATCTCTTCCTGCACCCTACCCCCAGCCATCCTATACACTAAGAATGAAACAAAAATATTTCAACACAATCAACACAGCAATTAAGTTTGAAGTTATGTATACAATGGTCATCTGCATCTACAAAAGAGAGAAGAAAGTGCATTCTTATATCTCTTCTTCAGGGTCAAACTTAGTCATAATTTCACAGTATTCAGTTTTGATATTTTGTTGTTTGCATTTATATTGTAGTCTTTGTGCATACTGTTTTCTTGTTTCTGCTTACTTCGCTGCATCAATTTATATAAACTTTTCCATTCTCCTCTGTGTTCTTCAACATTGTTTGTTATGGTGCAGTAATATTCCTTCTGTTCAAATGCCACAGTTTAGCTGTTCTCCAGTCAACAGAATCTGCTTTCTTTCTAGTTCTTTACTATTACAAAAAGTGCTACTAAAAATATTGTTAAACATGGGATAAATATGGGACTTTACTTTTTATCATTTATTTCTTTGGAATATTTGCATAGTTGGATGATCTCTGGGTTAAAAGTGAAGAACGTTTTAGTCACTTTAGTCTTGGCCTCTTTTCACCCCATTCTTCTAATCCTACAAAGGGGGGAGAAATTCTTTAATATATCACATGCTTTTGTGCTGTATATTTTTTCTTGTAATATTTATTGAGTTTAATTTTACTATATTAAAGGGACCCTAATTTAAGAATATCTCAAAGGACCAGACCCTGTCAATTGATACAGTACATTTTTTTTCTTATTCATAAGTCAATGAACATTAAGCACCTATTATGTGCTAAGGCACTGGGGATTCAGAGAAAGATAAAAGACAGACAGTCCTTACTCTCAAGGAGCTCACAGTCTAATGGGGGAGAAAATATTCCAGCAGCTATCTATGAAAAAGATATATACAGGATAAATTGGAAATAACAGAAAGGTAACATTTGAATTAAGGAGGACTAGGAAAAGCCTCCTATAGAAGGTAGGATTTTAGCTGGAACTTGAAGGAAGACTGGAGACAAAGATGACAAAGGAGAGCATTCCAAGCATGGGGACCAGGGAAAGTACCTGGAGTTGGGAATTGGGGTGACTTATTTGAGAAACAGCTGGGAGAACAGTGTTAACTAGAGCATAGCATATGTTATTAAGGAGGAGGGAGAATAAGGTAGGTGTAAAAAGATTGGAAGGTGGAGGGTCAGGTTATGCAGTGCTTTGGATACCAAAGAAAGGATTTTGATCCTAGAAGTGGTATCGAATTACTCAGTTTTGAGAAGAGCAGTATCATGGTCAGACCTGCACTTTAGGAAGATCACTTTTTTTTATTTTTATTTTTTAGAAGATCACTTCTTAATGGAAGATGGACTAGAGTCCAAGTGTGAAGTGATGGGGGCCTACTCCAGTATATGACAGTGTCAGAAGAGAGTAGGAGACATAAGTGAGAGATGTTATGTGTGTAAAATTAACAGGTCTTGGCATCAGTTTGGATATGGGAGGTGAGAGACAACTTCAGGGTGGCATCGGGGTTATGAGCCTGGGTGACCAAGAGGATGGTGGTATCTTTGACATTAATGAGGAAGTTTGGAAGTGGGGAGGGCTTAGGGGGGAAAATAAAGAGTTCAGCTTTGAACATGTTGAATTTAAGATGTCTACTCAACATCCACTTTGAGATGGCTGAAAGGCAGTTTGGAGATTTGAGACTGGGGATTAGCAGAGAAGTTAGGACAGAATAGGTAGGTTTAAGATGGATTTATGGCATATAGATGATTATTGAATCCATGGAAGCTGGTAACATTGTCAAGTGAAATAAACAAAGTGAAATAAAACATATAAAATAAAGTATAATGAAAAATTTTGCTTAAAAGTAAAATTATGATATTTTTATGTCCATAAATGTGCTTTGCCCTTCTGTTATTTATGATTAGTTGGTGTTAAATCTAAGACCTGTTTAGATTGAATATAGTCAATAAAGATTCTCTGTGTTTAATATAATGAGCTTTATGCCTAATTTTGGATCTTTTGTAGGTTACAAAAAGATACATAAATCCCATCTTACAACATTCCCAACAAGTAGATATGAGATATGATACCTTTTGGGATGGAATGTTTATATTGTGAATTATTTTTCATAATCCAGATTCTTATTTAAAATGTCATTTCAGGATACCTTTCCCATTTATTGATAGTCAAAACATTTTAGACTAGTGACACATACTTTGTGATACTCCTTGTTAAAAAGTATCTACATACCTCAATCTTGTGTTTAGGGGGCCAATTGAAGTAATTTATTTTCCAAGGGAGTTTATGAGTGTGTGTTATATTTTCTATAGTTGAAGCTGGTAGCTATTGGATGCTTATGTCCAGTATTTACTAGAAATAGAGTAACACCATCAGTTAACTTGTTAACACTGATAAAGGGTCTTAAAATAGCAGTGACTTTACTGGTAGTATCTTCTTTTATTGACACTTAAATGTGAACTTATGTGTAAGTACCATATCATCATAGTATCACAATAGTGTTTGTTGAGAACAGATCTAGGTTAAGTTGGTAAATTTGTATCTTGTAAGTATGATGAAATCCTAGGTGGTAGAGTGGAGAGAGTACTGGACTTGGAGTCAGGAAGACCCAAATTACAGTGCTGTCTCATACACTTACCGGCTATGTGACCTTGGGCAAGTCACTGAATCACCCTTTCAACCTCACCTTCCTCTTCTGTAAAATGAGAATAATAGCTCCTACTTCACAGGTTTGTTGTTAGGCCCAAGTGAGATAATATGCATAAAGGACCTTGCAGTTCTGTAAAATTCTATATAAATTATAAATAATATTAGCTATTGTTATTATTCCTAATTTGGTAATGCTTTGTCAGCTCTTGTTTCTCAGGGTTTGGTTTGTGTCACATTGTTTCACTTAAAATATCTTCTGAGTACAAAAGAAGAATAGTACTGAAACTTTTTTTCTCTTATAGATTAGCAAGACATCTTCAGAAAGAAGCTCAGGCTCAACACAACAATTCAGAGTTCACAGAAGAGCAAAAGGTAGTATTTTAAAACCCTCTAAGTATAAAAGAACCTATATGAAGTAATGGTATCTAAAAAAACAACAGCAAAATTAAGTATGCTTTTGAGTAAAAATGATGCTCTTCATATTTTCTCTATTGGACTGTGAACTATTAGAGTAATATAGACAAGAAATGATTACTTGAATGTTTTATGTACTTCAGTGCTTCTCTATTCATTCATCTAGGGCTATACTAACACCAAACAATTCAGATGTGATGCAGATTTGGTGGAGGACACCTACACTTTGGAGGCAAAAATAAAGGACTTGATGAATCACTTGCTACTACTGTCTTTTCATTTCACTAGAGATTGGCTAAAGTAAAAGTAGTGTGACATGATAGAAAAAGAACACTGGATTGGAACCTGAAATCTGGGTTCCAATTCTGACTCAGACACTTAACTATCTGTTTTACTTTGGGAAAGTCACTTCATTTCTGAGTTTCAGTTTCCTCCTTTGTAATGTAAAGGAAAGTTGTACTATGTGATTTCTGATTCTAGAATCATCTGAACCAAAACACTCTGGGTAATTGTTTTTCACCTTAATACTTATTTAACTACTAGCTTTCCTCTCTTATCTCACATGGTTTCATACTCAAATTCAGGTTGGGTTGGGGAGGATTATTAGTCTTCTGCTCATTCTCCTAAAGCTAAGTGGTAGTGGAAGTGTTGCAAGTTCACCGCCCTGGAAATTCCGTCTGTTTTCTTAATGTATCAAAACAGGGAGATATTCCATAGATTTTTAGACTCAAGATTAGGGTTGGTAGCAGCCTCAGGGATCGTTATTCCATTACTCTTCTTAATGCATTTATCCCATGTTAAAACTTCCCCAGCAAGTACTTGTCTATTCTCTTTTTGAACACATTCAATGACAGGAAATACTGTACAAGGTAATCCTTTCCATATTTGAACATCTCTGATTATTCTTCCCTGTAATTCCCACTCTGGGGAAAGATGAGGAAGTACCTTATATTTTATTCCTGTTATTTAAGGATATCTTGTTTTATATTAACCTTGGATTGTATAAATTAAAAATTCTGTTCATAGAATTTTCACACTGTCTCTTGCTAATCAGTGTTGTTTGGGATGAAAAACCTCATCCAAAATTTAATCAGGAACACAGAGATCTCTTAGGATAAGAATAGGAATTTATTCTCTTCCCCCAGGGAGAAGAGGGTGGTCCTCCCCATGACTGACTATGAGAAGGAGGCGGGCAATATGTGGCCAACCGAGTTTTTAAACCCTAACATAGCAGGATCATATTTCCCCTATTGTCCCTCACTCCCATTGGTTGGGGGAGTGAGCTTGGGCTGTCCCTGACTCCCACTGGCCGGGAGGAGGGGCCCACAGAGGCAGGAAAGCAGACAAAGGACTGAAGCTAGGTGGGGGTCGAAAGACTCCTAAAAGGGCTTGCTGCTGATTGACGGGGTAATGGAGGGGGGAAGAGAGAAGTTAATCCAAAACTGCCTGAGAAGTTTTCACTCCCCCACACAATGTAATAGCAGTGATTCAATCAGTGAGCAGTAATGCATCTAGTAACATTGACCTAGTAAGCTTCAGAAAAAGTACACTGCAAGTACTGACCATACTTTATTAAAGTTCTTATGTGAGTATTTAGTTGTTCATGTTTGAATTTATATTTCTAAATAGGTGTAAAAAGCTTATTTCATTAAAAAATTATTTTATTTTATCTGTGCTTATTTGGCTTCTCTTATATGTGAAACTTTGGGAAATAAGTATTTAGTCCACTCAGATTGAAGACTTCTGAATAGGAGATTAGTTGCATTTTACAACATGACATAAGCATATTTGTCATTTAAAGTGATTTATCACATAATCGGTTTGCTCATATGAAAAAAATTACATTGTCTCAGTTTTTAACAAAACAAATTTTATCAATATAGTAGAGTGAAAAAGAGAACTGAATTTGAGGTTGAACTAAAACTACCTGGGCAGAAATCCTGTGGGATTCAGGTATTTAATCTGTAAATAGGAAAAGAGGTTGAATCTACGTGACTTCTACTAGTTCTATATATAATTCTAACTCTAAATCTATGCACATAGGATCTGTTAGCATCATTTTTGTCTAACATCGACACAGTTGCATAAATGGAAATTTAAAGAAAAATGGTGTGTTATTTTCTTACATGAGAGCAAAAATTGCTAGTCTTTTATTTGTCTTTTTAATAAAACAAAGCTTACTACAAAAATTCTGGCTTTCAGTTTCACACTGAGTAATTAGTAGAAATATAAAATTGGATTTGTACTAATTTGCATAGTTTAAATAATATTGTAGCCTTGCTTTTAGAAAACTTTCAGAAGGTGAAATTAATTAACTGTTCTGTGCATTAAGTAAACTGTTGTTCTGTTTTTAAATGACTATTCCAGAGATACACACTAAATCTTTAATGTATATAAATACTAAAATAGTGAGATTTCATAAATCCATAATTTGAAATTCAAGTTTTCTAATTGTTCGTAACTTTTCTTTGAAGTTATTCTTCCTAATTTTTTTTGTAAATGGTTTGTTGCAAAGTTATTGATAACTTTTTTCAAATGTTTTATTGATACCTTTTAAAAATACTACTTTCTTATGCCAATTTTATTGATGGCTTTTTAAAGCATCACTCTCATATATCCTCCTTTATATATGTAATAAGGAAACATTTAAGTAAAAAAAAAAAACCAATACATCAGCAATATCTGATAATGTGTGCCTTATTCTGCATGCATCATCAACCACCTCCCAAGGTGCAGGTACTATGTACTTCACATTTAGTACTCTACAGTTGATTGGTCTCTGTATTGATCAAAGTTTTGATGTCTTTCAGTGTTGATTTCTTTATGATGTTGTGGTGATTGTGTAAATTATATTTTTCATTCTGCTTACTTTGCTGAACATTATTTTATACAAGTCTTGCCAAGTTTCTTAAAATACTTCCAATTTCTTACTTTATAATTGTACCATAATATTACATTACATTCATATTTTATACTGTGTTTGCTCATTCCTAATTTGCGAGGCACTCACTTTTTTTCTAGTTTTTTTTTTTTTGCTATCACAAAAAGTTCTGCTACAAATATAAGTGTATATTTTTTATTTATGACAACTTTTTCTGTGTCTTTGATCTCCTTGAGGCATAGTCTTGCTTGGATCATAGATGGGATATGTATAGTTTAGTGATTTTGTAGTCTAACTCTAAATTGTTTGTCACAGTAGTTGAAACAACTATTATCCAACATATACTGTTATTCTAGATTAGTGTATTTGTCTTCCATAGCCCTTGCACTATTTGTCAGTTTTGTCTATTGTCATCTTTGCTAGTATGATAAATGTGAAATGAAACTTAAGAGTTTTTGGATTTGTGTCTCTCTTGTAAGTGGTCTGGAGCATACTTCATGTGGCTGTTGCTAGTTTGTATTTCTTATTTTGAAAACTGCCTGTTCATATCCTTTGACTATTTATCACTGGGAAATGGCTCCTTTTTCTTATATAGTTGATTCAGTTCCCTATGTCTTACGTTTCAGGCTTTTATCAGAGATATTTCCTGAAAAGTTGTTTTTGTTGTTATTGTTTTTAGTAGCTTCTCTCTCTTTAATCATTGCACTCTGACCTTCTTCCACATCCTACCAGAACTTAGATTCTGCCCATGGGAAACTGGGTTTTGATTAAGTGAACTTTTACCTTATTTGCTTGGAACCAGGTTACCATATCACTTCCTGGCCTTTGTGAAACCATGTCCTCTCATGCTTTTCAACTCAACTCCCCTTAGGTGTTATTGCTTTCTGTATTGGAATATAAATTCCTTTAGCATAGAGACTGTCTTGCTTGGGTTCTTTTTGTATATCCAGGCCCTAGAATACAATAAAGTACTTGGTGTTTTTTCTTTCCTTCATTCTGTTATTACTGCTACTGTCCCTTGTCCTTTAGGAATTATCACCCTTTTCATATTTCGTATTTTCAGTACCTCCTTCCATTTATGAGTTTTAAAAAATGATTTAACCTTTTATATTTAGATCATATCCATTTGGAGCTTATAGTGCTGTATTTGGTAAGATGTTATTCGAAGACTAATTTTTGCCAAATTGCTTTCCCGTACTGCTTGTTAAAAATAGGAAGTCCTTGCCCTGGTAGGTTGTGTTCTCTTGTTTATGGGAACAATAGGCTACTACTTTGTTTGATTGCTTTTGAATCTTTCTTATCTAATATGTTCTAAGAATCAAATTCTCTATTTGTTTAGCCACTACCAAATATTTTAGTCAGCACTGGTTTATAATATAGTTTGAAATATAGTAATATTAGATTCCTTTCAAGCCTACATTTTTTCATTATTTCCTTTGTGATTTCTTTCTTTTTTGTTCCTCCAGATGACTTTTATTGTAACTATGTCTAGTTCTAAAAAGTAACCCCTTGTTCTTTTTAATGCTATGACATTAAATCTGCTCATTTATTTTGATAGTATCATTTTATTATATTGGCATAGCCCAACCATGAATAGTAGATCTTCTATTAATTAAGTTTTTATTTCTACAAAGGGTATTTTGTTAGTTGTTGTAATTCATGTAAGTCTTGAGTATTTTAGAAGGTTATTAATAACTAATTTGTATTCCACACAGGTAAGAGAATTTTTTATGAATAACTTTCAGTAGTAGCCATTTGAAGAAGTGGGAGCACAGGGCAAAATATTTTAAAATCAGTTTTGGAAGTTATAGTAAACCACTCTCCTGGTCTTTTCAAATTTGAAGTACTTCAGTATTTTTAATTTTTTAAGATTAAGTCCTACCTACAACATATGATTTTTACATTATTTTTTACATTCCCACTAATTTTATTACAATGCTACTTTGTTATGTTAAACAGTGTTTTATGAGGTATCACCATGACCAGCAAATATAACTAGGCATTAATGTCAGTAGAGGATAGCCTTATCGCTTGTATCTGCAGGCCAAATTTTTGCCAAGTTGTGAAGTTAACTTCCCCAAGTGCTTGTGGGTACATAAGAGAAGAGATAAACTCTAACTGCTTAAAATACAATGATCTTTTTCTCCTGACCTTCCATTTAGTAATTGAATAGCCATATTTTATTGTTTGTTTCTACTTCACTAATTTTATTTTATTTAATCTTTATGAGCTAGAAAGACTAGTCCTTTTGTCCTTTTTGTCAAGTTTTACCAGAAGCAGAGACCTAGAATTCCAGAGTTCATCAAGAGAATATAGGGAAGAGCCAACCTTTTTTCATGATCCATTTTTTAAAAATTTTAATAGTACTGAATTCTTGATTTTATTTTACAGGTTCCTCCTTAAGTACTGTCATGCATTCTACTGAGCAATAATTTCATTTTTCTTTTATTGGGCATTTTAACATCAGTCTTTCCAAATAATTACTTTTTATTTTCACCTTACTCTGTGGTAACTTGGCTCACAAATATGCTCTTTTTGACATATATGTTTATGTAATTTACATCATCAGTTTTCTTGAAGACATTACTGTGTGAAATTTCCTAAAGTGAGATTTCTTGTAGAACAATGAATACAGGAGTTAGAATTTGTAGTTCATTGCATATTTGTTTTTAAGGTTTATTTCTGTGCCAATCAGAAATTTGTCACATAACACTGTCACTTATTCCAGTGGAGAGATATGGCTTCTGGCACTAGCTGTTTGACCTTGGCTAAGTCACATAACCTCCTTTTGCCTTAATCCACTGGAGAAGGAAATGACAAACCACTCCAGTACCTTTGCTAAGAAAACTCCATGGATAATATTGGCTGTGGTCACGGAGTCGTGAAGAGTTGGACATGACTCAGCAGTACAGGGATGATAGAGGGGACAGCTTGCTGGAGCAGATGGGTTAAAATGGACCACTTGTGCATGCAGAGGGGTTTGCCTTGGCAAGAGAGGCCACCTCTTCACATGAGAGGGGCAAAGGAAGAGATAGTGGCAAAAAACATCTGAGTACTGTCAGATGGCAGTGAGAGGAAAAGGAGCACTCTGCACATGGCTTCATTTTTTTCCAATGAAGTATGAGGGCTAGGTACCCAGATGGGGATGGGGTGGGGTGGGGAGCCATGAGAGATTTGAGGGAGATGAAAAGATTTGGGAAAGGCACAAAGGTGAGTATAAAAACAAATTGATTAGGGAATTGTAAAAGGATTGTCTTGCCACAGTGAGGATCCAGCTGAGATTATGTAACATAAATTTGTGGTGAATGTAGTCAGCACAATCTCATACTTTTCTCCAGCTTTTTTCAGCAGCACATGAGAAGGGGTGAAGGCCTTGAATAGTGAGAGTAATCTGAGGTTGAGGCATAGAAGGGTGAGATCAATGATAGGACAAGGGAGAAAGACACTGAAGAGAAGAATTGAACTTATTCACCAAAGAGTCTAGATGGGGAATGAAGAGAGTGTAACCAGTGCAGGGGTAAATGATGGGTGAAGGAATGGGAACTCATAAAGCAGATAGAACAGGGTTAGGGGTTGTAGGAAACCATTAAACTGCCTTTTGGATGTCTCAGTATTTCCAAAGCAAAACTTGCTGTCTTTTCCTTCAAACCCACCCCTCTCCCAATCTTCCCTTTTACTGTTGCTCTCTCTGCAATCTGATCTATTCCTGCCTTTCCGTTCTTCTTATACTTTAATCTTTTCTTTATATTTTGTGATACAGCAGTCCTGGCCTTCTTGCTGTTCCTTGCATACACACACCATCTCCTTAAACTCATGCCTTTTTAAAAAAATGTATATTACATGATTTACTCCAGTATCCTTTCCCCTTTCCCTCCTCCTTCCAGAGAGCCATCTCATATAACAAAAAGATTATTTAAAGATTAAAAAAAGGAAAAAAAGAAACAAAGCTGACCAATACTTTTTCTTACCACCTTCTACTCTTCAAATAGCTTATACGACTTTTGACAAATCACTTTTTGTCCAGGCCTTGATTTTGTTATCTGTATGATGAAGGGATAAGTCTAGATACTTTCCAATGTCCCTTTTTGAGCCCCATATTCTATAAAAGTAATTTGTTGTTATTTGATTTTCTCTTTCAGTTAGGTGAACTACTCATCATCTTAGAACTCAGTATTTTTATTATTTTAACACATTTTGAGTTTAGTAGCCAAAAAAAGAGCTGTCAAAAACTTAAGTTTGATTGGATTCCCTGGTTTGTCTAACAGTTTTTCTCATGCAGGTTTCATGGGACTTCCTGTCCCATGATGCTTAGACGGTTTTTCCTTGTTTTGTATCAGATTTGGTGGTAATAAGCATTCCAGCAATATCTGTCTGCTTGTTCTACAATCCATCTGACCAGACTTTCTTTAGGTGACTGACTGACTGTATTTATGTATAGCAAACTGAAGATTGAGTCAGACTCTTTTACCTTGACAGCTTTGATATTGAAAATTTGATTTCCTCTAGAAAGCAACTACAGTATATTTTAGTGACACTAATTGAAAATTTTAAAAGATACCTCCACTTTCTCTCCTTTCACTTCTTAACCCCTTATAGTATGGTTTATGTCCTCATCATTCTACTGAGACTGCTTTCTCCAAAATTACTGATAATCTCTTAATTACCAAATACAGGGACCTTTCTCAGTCCTCATTCTTCTTGATCTTTCTGCAGCCTTTGACACAATTGATCACCTACTTCTCCTTGATACTCTTCTGTCTAGGTTTTTGGGATGCCACTTTCTCATGGTTGTCCTCCTACCTATTAGACTCTTCCTTCTCAGTATCCTTTACATTGGATTCTCATTAGAGTCACATCCTCTAACCATAGTTCCACAGTTCTTTATCCTGGATGTGTTTCTCTTCTCCCTCTATAGTACTTCACTTGGTGATCTCATCAGGTCCCATGAATTTAATTACTATCTCTGCTGATGATTGTCAGATTTATCTATCTAGCCCTAACTTATCTGCCTACCTTTCACACATCTTGAATTGGATGTTAAGTAGACATTTTAAATTCAACATGACCAAAATTGAACTCACTATCATTCTTCATAAACCTCCATCCCCTAAACAATTTCCCTGCTATTGTGGAGAGCAGCACCAGCCTCCCACTCCCTTACTCAGGCTTGCAAACCTAGGTGTTATCCTTGACTCCTCACTATCTCTAAACCTCTGTCTTTCCCCAATATCCAATCTTTTGCCAAGACCTGTCAGTTTCACCTTTGCAGCATCTGTCAAACACACCCCCTTTTCTTCTTTTACACTGCCATTACTCTAGTGCAGGCCCTCATCCCCTCAAATTTGGACTATTGCAATACCTTGTTGGCAGGTCTGCCTGCCTTGAGTGTCTCTTCACTTCAATCCATTCTCTATTCAGACACTAAAGTGATTTTTTTAAAGCCCAGGTCCAACCATATAATCTCCTTACTTAGTGAACTCTAATGGTTTTTTATCACTTCTAGAACCAAATACAAAATACTGTTTGTCATTCAAAGCCCTTCATAACCTACCATCTACTTCTACCATTTGTTTTGAGGATCCCTTTGTATTGCCAAGTTGATAGGTACTTAGCACCTAGTGTCAGATCAAGCCTCTGTTAATGAAACAGAAAGTATGATCCCCTGTTGCTGACTTAACAGGAAGGGGCTGAACAGGGAACCCCTGTTGCTGACGTGACAGGAAGGGCTGTACAGGGAGAAGCTAATATCGTATATAAGGAAAAGCACAAGCTGGACAGTCAGAATTTCTTGGGGTAAGCATCGTGGAGGTAGAGCAGCTACTGCCAGAGAGACAGACAGATAGACAGAATTTCTCTCAGCAAGCATCCGGAGGCTGGGCTGCTACTGCTGGACTGAAGACTGAACTGAGAATTGAGAAGAAATGAGAAGAGAATTGAGAACTGAGACAGAATTTCTTGGAGCAAGCCATGTGGAGGCTGGATAAAGTGATTTTGATTTTGAGAATGGAACTGGATAAAGTGATTTTGATTTTGAGAACAGAACTTGTGGTGGTGGAGCTTCTTCTGAGAGCCAGCCAAACTCCTGCTGAAGAATTCCGAGGGCCAGCTGGAGCTGCCAGAGGAAGCATGACTGTGGTGTTGGTACTTTGTCTGTTTTGGGTCTATGTTGATTTCACAGACAGATAGTGAATTGATGATGGTGCTGGCAATATGTATGACTGTTATTGTGGCTCTGTCAAGCTTTGTCTTCCCAGAAACAGGAACTATGAAGGACTTGAGGTAGACTGAACTTAAGTATGGAACAGGAACTGGACAAGGAACTGCGAGCTGCCTGCCTTTGAACCCAGGTGATAGTTGGAGCTGGGACCATGGAAGAGGAACCGTGGAAGCTGAGAGCCAGCCTTGAGTCAAGCTGAAAGAAGACTTTACTTAGATACTATGAACTGACTGAGAATATTATGATTTACTGTGACCTAGGGGTGGAGAACTTTGACTTTTGCACTTTGTAATTGAATTAAGGATTTTGTGATTGACTAAATGAATGAACTTTGTTTAACATTATGTGACCACTTTGGTGAAAACTATGGCCATTTTAGTGATAAGTTGTTGAGTTGTGACATGATGAATGCTGTATTTTGATTTTCTATGAATATTTTGCTCTGATTTGTTATTGAATAAATAGAGAGCTCATTATACTGTGTAATCAGAACCTTGAAAGCTGTTCACAGCAGCAGTCCTCTGGAAAGCTGCTCATGTGTGGTTTTATACCATTCCAGCCTTCTTATACCTTATTCCCCTTCTTAGCATATTCTTCAGTTTATTCAGATTGGCTTACTGGTTGTTGAACACACACAACACTCCATCTCCCAGCTGCAAGCATTTTCTCTGGCCTGGAATACTCTCCTTTTCTCCCTCTGCCTCCTGGCTTCCTTTTAAGTTCCAGCTAAAATCCATCTTCTACAGAAAGCCTTTCTCTAATGCCTCTTAATCCAGAGCTTTTCCTCTCAATTATTTCTTACCTATCCTGTATATAGTTTGTTGTTTCCTTCTTTAGATGATGAGTTCCTTGAGTGCAGGGGACTGTCTTTTTGCCTCTTTTTGTATCCCTAGCACTTAGCCCACCATGTGGCACATAGTAAGTCCTTAATATATGTTCACTGACTGACTGTTTTCTTATACCAGGTTTTCTTTGGGTTGGTTGCTGGGTTGGAGTAGACGGTTCTAAACATTTTTTTTACCTTATTCTGGAATACTTTTTAAAAAATTATTTGGTATTTTATTTTCCCCCAGTTACATATGAAAACAGTTTTTAACATCTTTTTTTGGCCACTTCTTTTTTTAAAAAAAAATATTAATTTATTTTTTGTTTTCAGCATTCATTTCCACAAGATTTTGAGTGAAAACTTTTATCCCCATCTCTCCCCTACCCCCACCCCAAAAAAGCGAGCCTACTGAATATGCTTTCCCCCAATCTATTCTCTCTTATATCCTCCCCAATACTCCCCCTAACTTTCTAGGAGGGCAAGATGGATTTATATACCCTAGTGCCTGTATAAATTATTTCCCAGTTGCATGTAACATGCATTAACATTTGTTTTTTGAAACTTTGAGTTCCAGGGTCTTTCCCTTCTTCCCTCCTCACCCACCCCCACTGAGAATACAAGCAATTCAACATAGGTTGTACATGTATAGTTACGCAAAACATTTCCATAATAGTTATATTGTGAAAGACTGTATTTCCCTCCATCTTGTCCTGCCCCCCAGTTATCTGATTTTATACTTTGACCTTGTCCCTTTTCAAAAGTGTTTGCTTCTAAGGACTCTCTCCCCTAGTCTGCCCTCCCTTCTGTCACACCCCCATCCCCTTCCCTCCTGCTTTCCTGTAGGGTAAGATACCCAATTGAATGTGTATGTTACTCCCTTCTTCAGCCAAATCCAGTGGGAGTAAGGTTGGCTCTTTCCCTTTCACCTTCCTGCTCTTCATCTCCATTGTAACAGTTTTCTCTTGCCTCTTTTATGAGATAATTTATCCTATTCTCTCTCTCCCTTTCTCCTCCCAATATATTCCTCTCCCACTTCTTAATTTTATTTTTTAGATATCATCCTTTCCCTTAGATATCATCACACCACTGTACCTCCCTCCACTTCTCACCCCCTCTGCCCTCCCCCCCCCCCCGGGTAGGGACCAGACCATGCTGTTCCTTCCCCTTACAACAGAGTTCTTGACTGACCTTTTATTTTCAATTTTGCATTTTTTGGCTGAGGAGTCTGGAAACCTCCACGGCTGCTGGCGATTCACTCTCCTGAAGTCTGCTCTGGCTGGTCTGGGTGCTGGTCGGGGCCACCCTGGGGCTGGAACCATGGGTCACTGGGACTGTACTCGCCTCCCAGCATGCAGCAGTAGACTTTTCCTGTCAGCCTGCCTGCCAGACTACCTTCAGCGGGAGATTTGTTATTCTCTGTCTCTTTGTGAGTTGTATAGCTTTAAAATTTGTCTAGGGTAATTTTTTTACAGTTATTGGAGATGGTTGAAGTCGGAGCCCACACCAAGTTTGTGCTTTTATACTGCCATCTTGGTTCTGTCCCCCCCTTAACATTTATTTTTAAAACTTTAGAGTTCCAAATTCTCTCCCCTCCTCCCTCCCCCCCAATAGAGAAGGCAAGCAATTTGATATAGGTTATACATGTGTAGTCATGCAAAACATTTCCATATTAGTCATGTTGTGAAGGAAAACAGACAAAAAAACTCAAGAAAAATAAAGTAAAAAAGAATGCTTCAGTCTGTATTCAGACACCATTAGTTCTTGTTCTAGGAATCGATAGTATTTTTCATAATATGCCCTTCAGAGTTGTCTTGGATCATCGTATTGCTCAGAATAACTAAGTCATTCACAGCTCATCATCTTACAATATTGCTTTTATTTGGACACAGTACATTTCACTTTACATCAGCTCATATAAGCCTTTCCAGGTGATTCTGAGAGCATCCTTCTCATTATTTCTTATAGCACAGTAGTATTCTATTATAATCACATACCACAGTTTGTGCAGCCGTTCCCCAGTTGATGGGCATCCCCTCAATTTCTAATTCTTTGTCCCCAGAAAAGAACTGCTATAAATATTTTTGTGTATATAAATCCTTTTCCTTTTTGTCAGTTTTTAAAAAATCTCTTTTGGGCTATATGCCTAGTAGTGATATTGCTATGTCAAGTGCCCTTTGGGCATAGTTTCAAATTGCTTTACAGAATGGTTGAATCAGTTCACACCTCCAAGAATAGTGCATTAATGTCTCATTTTTCCCACATCTCCTCCAATATTTGTCATTTTTATTTTCTATCCTATTACTCAATTTAATAGGTATGAGGTAATACCTCAGAATTGTTTTAATTTGCATTTCCTCAATCAGTAGTGAGAACATTTTTTTCCTGTGGCTATAGATAGCTTTGATTACTTCATCTAAAAACTGTTCATAACCTTTGATCATTTATCAGTTGGGGAATGGCTCTTATTTTTATAATTTTGACTCAGTTCTCTATATACATAAGAAAAGAGATCTTTGTCAGATAAACTTGCTTCAAAATTTTTTCACAGTTACTATTGTTAACTGTGTTTCCCTTCTTCCTATTCCCCCTACCACTTATTCTGTTCTTTCCCTCCCTCCACCCTGTTCCTCCTCAAAAGCATTTTGCTTCTGACTGCTCCCTTTCTCCATCTACCCTATTCTATCACACAACCCCATGCCTTCTCTTCTCCCCTTCTCCTCCAACTTTCCTGTAGGATAAGATAGATTTCTATACTCATACAAGTGTGTATGTTGTTCCCTCCTTGAACCAGTTGTGATGAGTGTTTCACTTACTCTTCTTTGTCTCCCCACTTTTCTCTTCCACTGTAAAAACTTTTTCTTGCCTCTTTTATGTGAGATAATTTACCCCATTCCACCTCTCTGTTTCCCCTAGTACATTCCTGTCTCGCCTCTTAATTTTATTTTTTTAGATATCGTTCCTTCATATTCAACTCACACCTGAACCCTCTATATAAATTCCTTCTCACTGTGCTGATAATGAGAAAGTTCTTAAGAGTTACAAGTATCATCTTCCCATATAGGAATGTAAACAATTTAGCCTAAATAAGTCCCTTATAATTTCCCTTTTTGTTTATCTTTTTTATGTTTCTCTTGAGTCTTGTATTTGAAAGTCAAATTTTCTATTCAGCTCTGTTCTTTTCATCAAGAATGCTTGAAAGTCCTCTATTTCATTTAATATCTATTTTTCCACCTGAAGGATTATACTCAATTTTGTTGGGTTGTTGGTTGTAATCCTAGCTTCTCTACTCTCCAGAATATCATATTCCAAACCCCTCTAATTCTTTAATGTAGAAGCTGCTGAATCTTGTGTTATCCTGACTGTGGCTCCACGATACTTGAATTTCTTTCTGACTGCTTGCAATATTTTTTCCTTGACCCAGGAGCTCTGGAATTTGGCTATATTATTCCCAGGAATTTTCATTTTAGAATCTCTTTCAGGAGGTAATCAGTGGGTTCATTCAAATTCTATTTTACCCTTTGGTTCTAGAATATCAGGGCAGTTTTCCTTGATAATTTCTTGAAAGCTGATGTCTGGGTTCTTTTTTTTGACCATGGATTTCAGATAGTCTAGTAATTTTAAAATTATCTCTCTTGGATCTGTTTTTCATATCAATTGCTTTTCCATTGAGATATTTCACATTTTCTTATATTTTTTCATCCTTTTAATTTTGTTTTATTGTTTCTTGATTTCTCATAAAGTCATTAGTTTCCATTTACTGTATTCTAATTTTTAAGGAATTATTTTCTAAAGTGAACTTTTAGATCACATTTTCCGTTTAGCCAGTTCTGCTTTTTAAGGCATTCTTCTCCTCATTGGTTTTTTGGATCTCTTATCATTTGACCTAGTCTGTTTTTTAAGGTGTTATTTTCTTTGGTATTTTTTTGTGTCTCCTTTACTGTATCACTCTAATTTCTTGTCTCAATTTTTCCTCTATTTCTCTTATTTGACTTTCCAAATCCTTTTTGAACTCTTCCATGATCTGATTTTTTTCATATTTTTCATATTTTTCTCTAACACTTTGAATGTTAGAATGTTGTTATCTTCTTCTGAGTGTGTGTATTGATCTTCTTGTCACCATAGTAACTTTTTATGGGCGGAATTTTTTTTTTCTGTTTGTTTTCTAGGTCTATTGACTTTTAATTCTTTGTGAAAGTAGGGCTCTCTTTCCAGGGAGAAGGCACTCTGGCCCAAGCTTCAGGGGTTTTATGTAGCTTTTTTTCAGAGATACTGCTAGTGATCTGTAAGTTTTCAGTTTTTCCAAGATGGTATGGTCTAAGGACAGGTGTGTTTACTGTTCTCCTGTCCTTTGCTTTGGTCTGTGAGTGACCACAAGCACTCTTTTCTACCCTAGAATTGCTACAAAGATCCCTACTCTACTCTGGCCACAAGCTATGGTGTGCTAGTGCTTCTCATCACCCTGGGACTGCCACCCAGTATTGCAATCCAGATCTGTATATGGGCAAAGCAATAGAATTCTGCTTCAGTGCTGGCAGAGAAACCCCCTGTAATCGCCTTCTGACCAGTTTGACCCTTTTTGTGGATTCTGCTGCTCCTGGAATTATTTTATGACATTATTTGAAGGAGTTTGGGGGAGAACTTGGGCAAGTTGCTGCCTTTCCTTCATCATCTTGGCTCCACAGTACCACCACCACCCCTCTAAAATACTTTTTTAGATTATCTGTTTCCTTAGTTATGCTAAACATAAAATTTTCAGTCTCTAAAATGAGAACATTTTTTAGTCATACAACTTCAGGATAATTTAGAAAATCTGAGTGACCTGCTAATAACTTAAATCTTTTTAAAGTTGAATTCTGTTCACTTTTTGCTTTAGTTAATTTGTTCACTTTAGTTCACTAATTTGCTTTAGTTAAGTCGTTACTCATTTTGTGGCACAATTAAGTTCATTTATATCTCTTTTCCAGACCACTTATTTATGTGGTAAGTAGACACATTACTGTAACAAGCAGAGTTTATTATCTCAAACAGAAATAATTAAATACCAAGTATTCTGAATATTGTAGTAAATTGGTGTTGTTGCAACTGAAAATGATAGTGTAGCTACATTATTTTTATACTGAGGCTGGGTGTGGTCCCTTAAAATAGTTATGAATAATGGCTGTTGGTATTTTGCCATAATGCAGTAGATTCTGCATAAAAACAGATTGATGCCTTTTAACTTGCAGAGATTTTATAGTTTAAAGCAGTTTCGATCTGTCAGTTACATTCTTTGTTGACAGGGAAAAGAGTTCAATTAAATTAATTTCTGAAAAGAAAGAAGAAGCTAGGTAATGTTTCTAAAAGACTTAAAATCCTCTAAGATGAGCTAAGTAATTAAGTTGTATCCAAATTTTATGAAAATGGAAGGCCTACCAGGTGCTATTGTGTGGCTGTATTATCTTTAAATTGTGTCAGCCTAAGCTAGTGTACCTGCCTGCTGTAACAAAAGAATGCAAGGATACTCCCTTCCTAAAGAGAAATGTTTTGCTGGTTTTCTAGCAAAATGTATCCCTTTTGTTGTTAGAGCATTTGAATGAAGAATAAATATTCTGAGTAAAGGCCTAAGTACTAGACCTGTGATTTGCTTAGAGCAGAGGTGTCAAACTGGCAGCCTGAGAGAGCAAGTGACCGGCAAAGCTTCAGACCCAGTACCAGGTTAAAAATAATTGGGAAACACTTAACAAAATAAATTAAAATGTAATACAACATAGAAAATATTAAATTATGGTTTTTTAAGTCAAGATGTTGCCAAGAATCCATTTCTATTTGAATATGATACCACTGGTTTAGATCACTAATTTAGGTCGCTTGTCCAGAGTCACACAACCATGTGTCAGAGGAGTAACTTAAACCCAGGTCTTACTGGCTTCAAGGAGGGCTTCTTACTACTGTGTGGCCACAGACATTTTAAAAATAATTAAAAAGTTTATATTCTTATTCCAGACCTTTCACAATATATTGACTGATTCAGTGAATAGAGTACTGTTTATTTCTTAATAGCAAGATAACCATATGATTTCAAAATGTACCAACAGTACCAATAAGATGCCCCACTTCTTAGCCCTGATTAATGCCTTTATCATTTGCATAAAGGTTTAAAATATTAGTGACTCTGTAGATTGTGATCTGCCTCTGATAACTTACTCTGTATTTGACCCTGGGCAATTCATTTGACCTCTGTCTGCCTCAACTTTTTGATCTTTAAAATGGAGATAATAATGACACCTTTCTTCTAGAGTTATGATGATACATATTTCTTTTTCTAATTAAATTTCTTTATTTTTTTATAAGATTTTGAATTCTGAATTTTTTCTCCTTCCCTCTCCAAGACAGCATAGAATCTGATATAAACTATACTTGTATAATCATATCAAACATATTAGTCATGTTGTAAAAAAAAAATCATAACAAAAAGGAAAAGAACCACAAGAAAGAAAAAAAAAGATAAAATACTATGCTTCAATCTGCATTCAAACTCCATAGTTCTTTTTCTGGATGTGAGTAGCATTTTCCATCATGAGTCTTTTGGAGTTGTATTAGATCATTGCATTGCTAAGAAGAGCTAAGTCAGGGTGGCTGGGTGATGCAGTGAATAGCGTAGCAGCCCTGGAGTCAGGAGGACCAGAGTTCAATTCCGGCCTCAAAACATTTACTAGCTGTGTGACCTTGGGCAAGTCACTTAACCCCAATTGCCCCACCTTCCCCCCTCCAGAAAGAAAAAAAAGAAGAACTGAGTCTATCAGAGTTGGTCTTCACACAGTGTTGCTGTTACTGTGTGTACAGTGTTTTCTTGGTTCTCACTTTACTCAGCATCAGTTCATGTAAGTCCAGGTTTTTCTGAAATCCTCCTGCTCATCATTTCTTATGGAACAAAAGTATTCTATTACATTCATATACCACAACTTGTTCGACCATTCCCCAATTGATGGACATCCCTTCAATTTCCAGTTCTTTGCTACCACAAAAAGAGCTGATATAAATATTTTTGTATGTGTGGGTCCTTTTCCCTTTTTAATGTTCTCTTTGAGATACAGACCTAATAATGGTATTACTGCATCAAAAAGTATGCACAGTTTTAATTAAATATATTTCTATAAACTTTTCTAAGTGCTTTTTAAAATTTTAAAGAGGAAATTTTATTGTTAGTAAGATTTTCTTAGTCTCACTCCTTTCACTCCTCACTATCCCCAGTCCCCAGAATTTGCATTATTTTTAAGCTTTTTATGTAGAATTCTGTTCTACAGACATTAATAATAATGATGGTGATGGTAATCTGTGTTTAATAGCATTTTGAAGTTAGCAAAGCACTTTCAATACTTTTTCTCATTTGAACCTTGGAATGATTCTATGAAGTAGGTAACATAGTTATCATATTCATTTTAAAATGGAT
>CM053586.1:265531836-265560824 GCA_028646515.1 Pseudochirops corinnae
ATAGGAGAGAATAGACTGGGGGAGGGGGGATACACTGGGATGGCTGTTTTGGGGTGGTGGATAGGGGAAAGATGGGGAGAAAATATGTAATTCAAAATCTTGTGAAAATGAATGATGCAAACTAAAATAAAATTTAAAAAAAAAAGAAAAAAAAAAAGAAAAATATTTTGAGAAGGGATTCCTAGATTTCAACAGGCTACCAAAGGGTTCCAACATAAAAAAAAATAAATAACACCTAATCTTGAGGCAGTAGAAAGCCATTGGAATTTAGGTGAGAGATCTGTGCTTAAGGAGAGTCATTTTAGCTGCTATGTGCAGGTGGGATTGACAAAATAATGATTTGATGTGGGAAATCAAGTATATAGCTCTTGCAGTAGTGCAGGAAAGAGGTGATGAGTACCTGAACCAAGGTGGTAGCTATTTGAGTCTTCTGAGAAGGGGTCAGATGTGATAGGTGTTGTGGACATAGGAACAGCAACTGTTGAGTGGCTATGTGAGGTGAGAAAGAGTGAGAAATAAAGAATATTACTAAGGTAACACACCCTGAAAGTATGATTTGTCTAAAGAACTAACTGGAAAAAGCAGTGATACAAGTTACATCATTATAGCCTTATACATCAGGTCTAACTTTGTATGATTCTGTAGTTATGCCACAAAGCCACAACGTTATAAATGGGTAACTGGCTGAATTATGTTATACCAGTATTAATAATGTTATTATGAAATAATCTTGGTCAAGGCAACCTTATGCAGAGAATAGTTATGCTGGCAAATTTAGTTATTCTTTGTGCTCTGTGGTAACTGTCTGCTTAACTTTATTTTTTAAAGTGAATCGTGGCCATAAGGGGACAAATTTTGCTCAGACAACAAGTATTTGTTTAAATTTCATACAAGAAGCCCTGCTGAAGCACCGATGGCAGCAAGCTTCAGAGTTCCTCCAGAGTTATTTCCAGACCCTGGAGGACTTTAACCGCCAGAAACAGCAGGTGGCCCCGGAGGCAAGTGAGCTAATGATGGGAATGGGAGGGAGCCTGAGGAGTTACTTCATTCTCACCTAAGAGACTCAAAATTTTTGATCAAGATGTCTTTGTTACATTTTTAAGAGTATTTAAAGTAGAAGCAGCTTCAACTGGAGGTTGTGTGCATGGATGAGGGGAAGATTTATTTTCCTCTATATTTTCTGTTTCTAATGAAGTAGAATTTAAAAAGTGGTAAGGTGGTTTTAATACACAATTTTAAAATTTGCAGATCATCATGATTACTTTTCATTTAATTCCATAGGTTTCTGCTTCTTTTGGCTATAGTTAATAAAATAAATAATCACTTATTTGTTGACTTGCAAAATGAATCTATCACCTTGAGCAAATTACTTCACCTCATCACCTTCTCTCTGGAGATGAGTATTTGAAATAGACAGTCTCTAAGGTTTAGCTCTAAAATTCTTTGATTCTGTGATTCTACGTTTTACAAATGAAATAAACATTAGTTTCTGAATTAGGAAGAATGAGCATTTAGATTAAGTCAGGTAAAAGGACACATATGGCAAAGTAGGATTATTCTTGACTCTTTCCTCTACCTCTACCTTTATCCAGTCAGTTGTCAGATCTTGGCAATTCTACCTCCACGACATCTTTCAAATCTTTCTCTACCCAGGTAACCCCTACCCTTGCTCAGACCCTCATCTCCTTTTACCTGGCCTATTTCAACAGTCCCCTAATATTAGTGGTGAGGGAATAATATAAGATTAGGCTTAAGTGAAGAGATTTCTTTTTGTTTTATGATACCTTTTACTGATAACTTCCCAAATTAAAATATAATTTACTTTTTATTTTCCACATGCCCCATTCTAGATGAAATTACTCATCCTAGCTTTTTGGTAGTTTAATGCTTCGTGAAGTTTTCATTAGGTAAATAGTGGGATTTAATAGTTTTTCAGGTAAAAATAAAAACTGGAAGGAGTTTAACATTTTGATTCTTATTCTTTTTCTCTTTATACTACATTAACTTGACAGAACATTTGGAAATTGGGCAGTACAATTTTATATCATCATCCTAAGAGCAACATTGAAACCTTCAGTGCCTTTGCTGACCGGATGAAAAATATTGGTGTCCAAAATTATTTAAAGGTAAGGAAGGATCTGTTTTGTAGGATCATAGATTTAGAGTTAGGAGGGAGCTTAGAAGCCATCTAGTACTATCCCCTCATTTCACAGATAAGGAAACTGAGGCTCACAGAACAGAGGTTTAATGACTTGACCAGGGTCCCACAGCTAGTAAGTATGATATACAAAATTTGAACCCATGTCTTTCTGACTTTCAAGTGCAGTACTCTACCCACTGCACCATGGTGATCATTGTGGTGGTGGGGAATTGATATCCCAGTGATGATGAAAAATGGATAGGAGAGGATAGGAAAGGACAATGGTACCCCTAAATAAATACGGGAGTGTTTCATGAAGATTGGCTATATAGCATCTACCCACCTCATTGTTTCTTTAGTTCTCTACAATATGCTTTCATGTTCTCTGACTTTTTCTGGCCCTTGAGTGTTTTCAAAAGGAAAATACTAAGATGCCTTTGTTTGAATTTCTCCCAGTTTTCCAGAGAAGGATCTCAAAGAGAGTGTGTTCTCTAGTTGTGGTTATGTGATAATGAACTAAATTCTAAAATGTTTACATGTCATTTGAGCCTTTTTTGTAACAAGTAAGCATAATCAAGCAAAAAAAAATTACACGTCAGCTATATCTGAAAAATGTATGTTTCATTCTGTACCTCCAGTCTATCACCTCTGTCCAGAGTTGGGAGGCAGGTCTTACCATCTGAATTCTCTGATCATTGTGATTCCCTGTATTGATCAGACTTCCTAAGTTTTTCAAAGTTTGTTTTCTTTACATTGTAGTCATTGCTATACAAATTGTAGTCCTGGTTCTGTTCACTTCACTCTGTATCAGCTCATTCTGTCTTCTCAAATTTCTCTGAGTCTGATTCTTTTATCATTCTCAATAATATTAATACTGTTCCATCCCATTCATATACCATAATTTATTGAGCCTTTCCCCAACTGCTGGATGTCTTCTCATTTCCAGTTTTTTTGCTATAACAAAAGATGCTGTTGTGAATTTTTTTTCTATACTTGAGTCCTGTCCTTCTTCCTTTTATTTCTTTGGGATGTACTTCATCATGATTCCATCATGTATGCTATTCCTCCTTCCAGGAGTGCTTTTTCTTCGCCTCTTTATCTCCTCAAATACTCCTAACACATCAGAGGTTTTGCCTTTGCACTGAACTCTGTCTTTGAGTCCCATAGCGCTCAGTGTCTCTTTCTTGTACTTTAGTCCTTACTCTTAGTACCTTCCTTCAGTGCGTACTTCCTCTCGCCCCTCATTCCAGTGTGGAGATGACCTGGGTTTGTGAAGCCTGTACAAGCAGAATATAACCTCTGACAGGGTCTGACAGGCTAGAAAGCTTCAAGTAGGGGCTTACTAGCTAACTGTGTGTCTGTCCTCTGTATACCAGCTTCTCTATTTTTGGAGAGGTTCATCACCAGGATGGCTGTAGGATGATTAATTTTTCTGTTCCAGCAACACTAAAAGATCATCTAGCAAATTACAAAGGGTTATAGTCTATGTCAGTTATGCATATATCAGAAAGATTCTAGATCCTTGAAGTAGTGAATTTAAAGCTAGTATTGTTCTGTCATTGTTTTATGGACATTAGTCTTGTCTTCTGACTAGATTTAAGTTTATTGACATCAGCAACCATGTCTCAACCTATTTAATATATTTCTATAGTTCCTATGTCTCATTTTGGTCCAGTCTTGTGATTTCTGTGGTGTAGGGAATTCCCAGGGAAGAGATTCCTGCATCAAAGAAAATTCTGGAATTGAGTGTTATCTCAGAAGCACTGAGAGATTAGATGACTTGCTGGGGTTATACAGTCATGTATCATAGAGGACTTGGATCCACTCTGAGGCCACTTTTCTATCCCTTCTTCTCTGCCTCTCCTGTTCAGAACTCCATGACCCAAATTGTTTTTATCTGTTGCAGATCTCCTTACAACATGCATTATACCTTCTGCATAAGGGAATGGTTGAAGATGCCTACAGGAACCTAAACCAGGCAGAGAGCTGGAGATACGGTGAAATGTCTGCTGCCCAAGAAAAACTAATTAAACTTATCCAGGCCTACAGAGGTCTTTTGGACTATTATACATGGTCTAAAAAGAGGACTGAACTGTCCAAATTTGGTGAGTGAATTTCAGGTATGGTATCTAGGAGTGGAAAAGACTTTGTGAGATTGTATTGTTCATCTCTTGACCTCATTTGTATATTACAGAGAAGGAAAACCTCTAGCAAAGGAAATTTTGTAAATTCCTTTGATACAATTTTTAGTGTATCAAAACCTTCCTAGACAGGAAACTTTATGGGCATCCATAAAATGGTCAGTTATTTTGTGTTCATGGCTTTTTAAAAAATTCAACTGCCATTAATAGTTGGTTTGTCATTTACTTAGTAGTGACTTGTGGATGTAGATTGTCCTTTGTGCAGTTTGTAATGGAGTCCATTTTACTCATTTTGTAAGACTAATCCAAGCAAATAATTGTATCAGGTAAATTCTCTCAAACCCAAGTGATTCTCTTGTGAATCAGCCCTTTCCACTCTATTATACCAACATTTCCATTTTAATTTTAAGTGTGGACTATACCCGTTTTCTACAACTGCTCGCATGTGAAACATATCTCAGCTTCTTAACTTCCCTAATACTGACTATCATACCCTCAAGTTTCTAGGTTTATATTCTTTGGAATTATTTTCATTTTAGTTTTGAATTCACTGTTACCTATCAGTCAGAACTCATGACAATCATTTTCTTCAAAGCCTTCTGCTAATTTCTGGTCTGCTAATCTTCAGCTTCTGACTAGCTACCACCATCTGATTTATCTACTGTGCCAGGGCTGCAAGTGTCACTGAAGAAAGTCTTGAAATCCAGCTGATTTCACCTACTGTAAATTAATGATGCATAGCCACGGCTGCATACTCATTGCTATTTGGAAGTCTTTCCATTGAATTACTATTGATTTCCCATCTCTTTTTCCTGGAGTGACTTTTAAAATTACTCTTTTGTTCTCCAACTCGTAAGCATATTTCTTACAGTCAGAGCAAATGACTTAATTTCTTACTGGATAGATTACAGCCATTTGACAGGAGCTCCTTTACTTCCAGACTCAGTAGTTGAAATGCATCTCACTAGCCATCTAACACAACCTATACCTGAAAAAGAATCCCTTGTACAATATATTTGATAAGTAAATGTTTATCCTTTGCTTGAAGACCCTCCCTACTGGTGAATAGGGATCTGGTATTTCTTGAGGCATCCTGTTTGCACTTTTGGATAGCTCTAACTTTTAGGAAGTTTTTCCTTATGTCAAACCTAAATTTGTCTCTTTGTCTATCCATTTCTCCTAGTTCTGCCCTCTGAGACCAAAGAGATTGAATTTGGTCTCTTTTCCACATGAGAAACTTTCATATACTTGGAAGAGAACATGCTCCCCTACTCCAACCCTTCCAAGTCTTCTCCAGGCTAAATACTCCCCATTTTTTTCAAGTGATCTTCATTTTGTTTACCCTCAAGATCTTTCACTGTCCTGTTTATCTCCTAGATCCTTTCCAACTTATTAATGTTTTTCCTAGATGATGGCACATAAACTGAATACAACACTTCACATGTGGTCCTATGAAAGCATAGTACCTCAAGATTGTCACCTCCCTATTCCTAGAAGCTATGTCACACTATTGAGTCATTAAGCTTGTAATCCATTAAAACCCCCACATCTTTTAAAAATTATTATTTTCCCCTCTTCACACCTCCCTCCTTCCTTTCTTAGACCAGAGACTGTTCCATTTTGTCTTTGTGACCCCAGGGTCTAGCATAGTGCCTTGAACAGAGTGGTGCTTATTAACTCTTTGTGGTTAGTTTTTTGTCTTAGAAGAAAAAGTCTCTCTCTGCTTCTCATCCAGGCTATTGTCTCTGTCTGTGCCCCTTACATTTGGGTCCTGTCTCTTACTAATTTTATCTTCCTTTATGCATCTTCAATCATACGATTGCTGTGAATGCCTTCCAGTTTCATTGGGTTTTGTCAGTTCTATAAAAAAAAAGTTTTCTACCATATCCATCTATCATCCCTTCTCTTTCCCTCATGGTTAAACTTCTTGAGAAAAGTCGTTGATGAAAGAGGCCCCTATTTCCTCACCATTAACTCTGTTCTCCATGCCTTTTAATCTGCCTTCTCTCCCCACCACACTATTGAGATTCTGTTTTCAGAGATCAACAGGATACCTGTTCTAAATGGCCTTCAGTTTCCCCAGATCTATTTTACTAGCCATGGGTGTTTGGGGGAGTCACTTTACTAGTCCTCAGTTAAACTGTCTGCAAAACAGGGATGATATTTGCTCTATCTACTTCACAGGGTATTAGGAAATTATTTTGTAATTATTGAAATACTATGCAAATATGAGTAATTGTTTTTACTGCCCTAATTATTTGTGTTTGTGTCTCATCTCCCTAAAAGACTTAGCTCCATAAGAGTAAGGCTTATATCCATTCTAAACTTTTTATCTCCCTCAGTACCTCACACAGTAGTCCCTTAATAGATGTTTAAATTTAGACATTTACATTCAGGAAGCCTTCGCTAATTAATCACAGAACTCCCACATTGATTCCCTTATTTCATGTCCTCTACACATGCAGTTATTATTAAATGAATTAGGTGTTGAGCTGTTGCCTTCTTTTGTTAGGTTGCTGTGTTTGTGCATATTCAGTTCCCTTAGTTAGTCTATATAAATTTTTCAAAAACAGGGACTCTAGTAAAATGTTCTGCCCACAAAGCATTTGATACCCGGGAAACACTCAGTGATTTCATTAGGATCAAATTTCAAGTCAATATTTCCCTTTCTCCTTGCCCTTTTTTGTATAAAAGACAAAGTAAATATTTGACAGCTGGAGAATTTTGGTTCTCAACACTAACCCCTTCCCTACTGTAGATTCTACTGTTCTTTTCTCTGATGGCTGATAGCTCTGTTCTCTGGCAAAGAGAAGTGAAAAGTTAGCAAAATGTGTATATAACTTTTTAGATTTTATATAGCTTCAAGTGACTGTCTTAGAAAGGGTGCTCAGAAAATGTTTTATAATTAGCAAAGAAATAGAATAGTTGACCATGTAAGTATCATCTAATAATTGTTCCTGGCTTTTGTGGCCTTGAATCAGCCAGGTTCTGGGGTATCTGGCTGCATGGAATCCCATTTATTGTGTCATATTACCCATCTTCATGCTGCTCACAGATTATTCTTCTTTCTGCACCCCTCTAGTCACATCACTTCTTATAACTTTCTAAGTGTTCCCTATTGCCTGCTAAAATCCACATTTCTTAGTTGAGCATTTAAAACCCTTCATTAGAGGATGCCAGCTTATCTTTGTAGTTGTGGCTCATTGTACATTCTGTAGTACATTCTGTGCTTTGGTAAAGCCTAGGCTACCCACTCTGTGTGGCCTTGCTTGTTCACACCACTCCCAATGCCTGGAATTTCCACCCTGTCTTCTCCTTCCTCCTACTTGCTCCTCCTTCCAGTATCGCCTACTGAAATCTTATTTTTCAAGACCTAGTTCAAGCATCATTTCTTCTCAGAGCCTTCTCTAGTCCTCTCCTTCCCCAACTGAAAATAGCTTTTCCTTCCTCAAATCTGCACTAGCCTTTTGTGCTTAGTCTCTCAGGCACTCGCTGTAGTCTGTTTTGTATTTTAATTGTATATGTTTCATATCTCCGCTGCTGGATTGCAAACTCCATTAGCTTAGGGACAGTGTCTTTGTCATTCTTTGCTGATGGCATAGGGATTGATAAATAAATGGTGGTTAAATATGTTATTCAATTGTTGACTCTATTCTAGTCAAAAGACATGCAGATCATCTCTTTTGCATTTTTCATGTCACTTCTTAGTCTGCTGTTTTTTTTTCCCCATTGGCAAGTCTACACTGGCACTAGTTAAATTGATTTCTGGAACTAGGAGACCCTTGTTTTCCTTTTTTGGATTTATGGGGTAGTGATGTGTCCCTGATAGCTCTTGCTTCTAGGTGACTAAATAACTTTAAAAGTTCAATCTTTGGGCAGATATGGACAGTTTTGCCACCAATGCAGCAACCCAGGATATGCACAGCTACTTCCGACAGGCATCAGTAAATCTTCATGAGATCATTAAAATCCCTGGAGTGTGGGACCCTTTTGTAAAGAGTTATGTAGAGGTAAGCAGATCACTCAGAGTTTAACTGGTTCTTCCTTTTCTTTTGTAAGTATATTCAAAGACTTTACTTTCCTTAGTCTTTAATAGCCTAGAAGGAAGATTTACACACAAAAAAAAATTGTTGTAGCATTGAGTTCTTGACTTTATAATTTATTTTACTAATAGGTTATGAAAATTATACATCCCCTTTCACTGTTTGATAACTTATTTATAACCAAATATTTAGAATGGAGTAGGATTCTTTTTTTGTCTTGGTTATCAAGACTCAAAGAGTGGTTAAATTATAGATAGTGAATCATAGGAGCTTAGATTTAGAGCTGGAATAAAACCTAGAAATAATAATAGACTAAGTTCCTCATTTTGCAGATGAGGGAACTGAAGCCCAGTTAAGTAACTTGCCCATGGTTACATTACATAGATACTCAGTAGGTGAGCTAGGATTTGAAACCCAGGTTCTTTGACTTCAAATCCAGCGTGCTTTCCACTGTACTGTGACACATCTCAATTTCTTCATTGCTGTTAAGAAAACCTTAAAGAAAGCAGATTTTTAATATCTTGAAGATTATAGCATCAGTAAAAAAAAAAAGTCTGAAAACAGAATTACAGTAGAATAATGAATTAGGGTGCACAAGAGAGTTATGATGTCAACACCACAGGGTAGCTGTGATTAATTTTCAACAGACTGATGCTGACCTTTCACCGTTTAGTTGTTGATGCAGTGTTATGGCACCACGGAGTCTTTCAAGAGCAAGAGGGTTGTATTCTTAAGGTACTTGGCAGTGAGGCCTGCAGATGGTGATAGATCAGGCAGTTTACTCATTGAATGCCAGACTCAACTGTCACCAATTCTGTTATGGTATAATGTCATTTCTAAAGCTGTTGAGCAGTCGCCTGCACCAAATATAGTGGACAGTGAGCCAGGAACTTGAATGGAAGGCTGAGCCCCTGAAAAAGAATGAAAATTCTTGCAGTTCTCTCCTTTTAGTTTTCCAGTGTGAGTTTTTGAATGTGGATGTATTGCTTTGAAGTTCTTTGCTCCTTAAGCAGGCTGCTGGCGATGCAGCGTGGGGCTTGAAATAAGTTCACGTCCAGCCTCAGACACTTACTAGTTATGTGACCCAGGGCAGGTCACTTAACTTCTTTTTGCCTCCAGTTTCCTCACTTTCAGATGTGGATGATAATAGCAACTCCTACACCTCCAGGGCTGTTGTAAGGATAAAATGAGATAATATTTGTAAAAAGTGCCTAGCACATGGTAGGTGCTATAAAAATCCTTATTCCCTTCCCTTCCCTACCCTTAAGGGTTCCCATTGAAACGTTAGGGCCTTTTGGGAGCAGCCTTATGCTCTAGTCTGTTGTCAGTGGTCTTTCCCACTACGGTATGTGGAATTGAATGGAAATTGTGTGAGTGGTTAAGGCTTTAGTATAACATTTCTTCTATCACAAAGGAAACTTTTGCAGAGTAAAAGTCCATTGAAAGCAAAACTTGCAACATTTTTTGCTCTCTGTACTATATTCTGTTTCTGTGTGTAACATGCCCAAATGAAACAAATAGTATGTTGTGATCTTACTGAGTCAATAATGAGTTCTTTAGAAATCTAGTTAACTTTACTGTTACAGATATGTTCTTAATGTTTCTGATTTAGTGTGATGGTGACTTCTGTTTCTTTATAGATGCTAGAATACTATGGGGATCAAGATGGAGCCCGGCAGGTACTCACTGATTATGCTTATGATAACAACTTTCCATCAAATCCAAATGCTCACATCTACTTGTACAGATTTTTGAAGAAAGAAAAGGCACCAGAAGATAAATTGATTAGTGTGCTTAAGGTATAACATTTTAAAATTTCAACTAGATCTGGAATATTGATAAAAATTCTTAAGTAGAAATTTTCTTTTGTTTTTTCCAAAAGATAATAATACAAACTTGTATTCACATTTGACTCAAAATATTACATTCTTAATGTAAAGACTTAAAATACAAATGAAAGATAAATAATTTTTCTTCCATACCTCCCTCACAGTAAGCACCTATAATAACTCCTCTAATTGAGAATAGGAGTGTGAGTATGGGGAGAAAAATCTCTGATGATAGCTGTTAAAGTAGTCTTTACAAGAGAGGTTTTACTTATGTAGGCACTACCTGTATATGAATGACAACCAAGGAAATTTGTCTAGACAGTGGCTACAAACATCTTCCTTTCCTTCCAGTTTTTGCTGCTTAAAATTTCTCCTTTAATTTCCTTTTGCCTGTACTTGGATGGACCTGCACACCAACTGTGACCTCCATTTCTCCACTTTCCCATTCTAGTCCAAGGAACATATGTAGTTACCTAAACCAGTGCTTGCAGAGAGAAGGATTGAATGGGGCTCTTATCTATTGTTTTCTCCCCTGTACCAGAGCTTTAACATAGTCTGTAGACAAGAATCTTAGGTCCTCTCCTGTGTTCTCTGCTTCTTTCCAAGACCTCTGTCACAAAGGTTCTATGCTTGCTCTCAATATGATAAAATGTTTATGGAACTCATCGAGTCTGTGTATATACCCAAGGACCCACCATTGTCACTTATAGATGCCTTTGTCTTCCTCTATACATCTGGGTTTATTCCAGATTCAGTGAACTTGTTTTTTAAAAAAGATTTTAATAATTGTATTTAAATATAATTGGTTTCCTTTGTAATGCTATATATTTTATACATTTAAAAACATTATTCTGAGCTGAGGGCCCAAAGACTTCATCTGACTTTCAAAGATCATGGTGCAGAAAAAGTTAATAATCCATGTTATATGAATAATAAGTAAAAACAGACCATTGTAGGGCACCATGATATTGAACTCTTTTGTCCTTTGCTGTCGTTAGAAGACCTCTGTAGGAACAGGGATTTTGCTTCAGGAGCGGGAGGTTAGAGGAAAACTAAGACTATGTTCTGTTCTGTCATTGGCCAGGGGAGGAGAGAAATCCTATTTGAAACCAGCAGAGAATGACTGTGGAAAGTCTATCTCTGGTGCTCTCAAAAGATAAGAAATAACGTCATGGAGTCTGTAGTGAGAAGGGGTTCCAGGGATATCTAGTAACAGAAATACCTGGTCCTTTTTTTTAAACAGTATTTTTGATTTAGTTTTATTTAATTGATGGATTCATATTAATTCCTTTTTTCAAGTCTTCCTTTATTGCCATTCCTAGTCCTTAGTTACTTTCCGTATCCTGAATGTTGGTTCCTGTAACCACCTGGTGGCACCAAAAATCACCTTTTAATAGGGTATAAATGATATCTTAGCAAACTATATTTTAAAAAAAAAATCAGAATCTCAATTTATTTTTATATTGTTTTATTACTTATTATTATTTAGTTTATTATTATCCCAAATCCATGAGACCAATACGACTGACTTCCTTAGCAACTGCTCCAGTTGTTATGTGGTTCTTTAAAAAAATGCCCTTTATGGTATTTGGCGTGCTTCCTTTAATAGATTTTTCAAAAGCCGAACACAAAATTGGCAGTGGCGTGTTCTGAAAAGTTCTTTGAAAATGTGGGACCAAGACATCTTACCAAGGGAAAAAAAATGAAATGAGAATTTCTTGTATTAAGTATGTTGAAATGAGGAAAATTGAATTTTTACTTGAAATTCTGGTTTTTTCCATATGCAGTTTATAATACAGTTATGTAGTTTAGATACACTCGAATATGTGCCTATATTGGCATAGTGCTTTATAGTTTTCAAAGTACTTTTATATATATTATTTAATTCTCATAACAATCCTGTGAAGTAAACATGCAGAAATGTTTATCTCCATGTAAAAAATGACCTTTCTGAGATCCAGTTCCTCTAAGTGATTTGCCAGAAGGCTAGTAAAATATAGATGTGTGTCAGAAGTAATGAATGAATGAACAAATGAATGAGCATTTATTAATAATATAATGATAGCAGTTATATAGTGCTTTAAGGTTTTCAAAGTGCTTTACAAACATAACTTCATTATAAGAAATTATGCAATGTTCACTTGCACACAACAGCCCTGGGAAATAAGTGCTATTATTATCCCTATTTTACAAATGAGAAAAGTGAGCCACACAGAATTCAGGCCTTTCTGACCCTAGGTCTGGCCTCCACCTGCAGCATCATGCAGCTGCCTCTTATTAAGCTCTTTCTTTGTGCCAGCACTGTGCACCTCGACCTCCTATTTGTGTTTGGGATTTTTCCCCACCAAACCAGGCTGCTTAGTTAAAGCCTGTTCTAATTCTTTCACAACATCTTGTATTTCTTAGCAAATTGTTTATTAAATGCTTAAGGGATCAAGTGACCTGGCAGGACCCTTTGTGCCTATGCAAAAACTTTCCCCAAAGCAAGCCATTCTCTTCTGGGAACTTTCATTCCAAGTGAACGTTACATAACTTCTTGTAATCAATAACTATTACAAATTAACCTAACTTAATTTTGTGTCGAAAAATTCTATCGATTTTTTTCATTGGTATTGATTAAAAAAGGAAATGAGAAAATAATCAATGTCATTTTGGGTGCCAACTGGATGATTCTGTTGGTAGAAAAGTCAAGTTGATTTATTATGTGCAGGAAAGATTTTTACAGTATTGTAAAGGAACACATTTTGGAGCAGCCAAAATAGGATGGAAGTAAAACATCTTCAAATTGTTTATTTTTCAGATAAAAAGTGTTTTTTGAAAAAGAGGGGGAAGATACTTCTTTGAAATGAGATAAAATCTTAGAAATAAATTGCTAATACGGTAATAACAATAAGCACCATTCTGTTTTTCAGATTTTGCACCAGATTGTGCCTTCTCATAAGATTATGCTAGAATTTCACACATTACTTAGAAAGTCAAGTAAGTTAAAATTTCAGTGAACAGAACACCCTCATTCCTTTGTGTAAACAAACTGCTGGGGTCAGAAAAGGCTAGTGAAGGAAATGGCTCCATAGTTATTTTCCAGTTTATATAACCTGTCCATTATAATCAATGTTAGGATCCTTTTCAGTGATTAAATTCTGAAAGGAAATTTATGACAGGAAATAAATTAGTTAAGTCATTTCTAAGCCCAGCTGTTTCTGAGGCCCCTACAAACCTGAAGACCTCCATTGAGTAGGAAGAAAGTACAGCGTCTGTTACCTGTACTACATTACAGAGGAACTTTGTCCTCTCTTCTATTGTGCTTACATCTTGACCATTTCAGAATGAGTAGGGAAAGGAGATGAAATCCTGGGCAACTCAGGAAAAAGGTTTAGAGAGGAGAAGGTTGGAACAATTCATTTATGCTGAGACTTCAGAACTAACCATATATAATTATCCATGTTTTCTTTTACTCTGGCAGTATTATGTTCTCCTTTCAGTATCATCATTAGTAGGAATTTTGCTTTGAGTTTTTTTTTTTTCAGTAATGAGAATTTACAAGTATCAAACCCACAGCCCCACTAGAAGCAAACTAACCAGTTCAATTACCCATCCACATCACAGACTGTGCTTAGAACAATGCATTCTTCTAACCTGTGAACCAGACCAGAATATTTAGTAGCTAGTAGTAACCCAAAGACTATAAATTTTGAGCCTCTCTCAGTTCAATGCTGTACATTAACTTGATCTTGTATTACCATTGCAGAGAAAGAAGAACACCATAAACTGGGGCTAGAAGTTCTATTTGCAGTCTTAGATTTTTCTGGTTGCACTGAAAATATAACTGCTTGGAAGTACTTGGCAAAGTACCTGAAACAAATAATGATGGAGTAAGTATGAAGCATCTTACATCGCTGAGACAGTTGAAACAAAATGACCCAGGATTCTGGCTAGACCCAATGATGCAGGAAGAGTAAGAGGATCTGTATCTTGTCAATTTTATTAGGTTCTCATTTCTTTTTTTAAGAAATTTTTTCCCCCAATTTGATGTAAAAACAGTTTTTAACATTCACTTTTACAAGATTTTGAGTTCCAAATTTTTCTCCCTCCTTTCCTCTTCTTTTCCTAAAATGGTAGGCAGTTTGATATAGGTTATACATGTGCTATCATGTAAAAACATATTTCCATATTAGTCAGAGTTGTGAAAAAAGAAACTGATCAAAAGGAAAAAAACCATGAAAAAGAGTAAAGTGAGTAAAAAAAAGTATGCTCCACTTTTCATTTAGAGTCCTTTATATGAATTTGGATATTTTCCTTTGTAAGTTCTTTGTACTTTTCTTTGATCATTGTGTTGCTGAGAAGAACTGAGTCATTCCTAGTTGATCATCACACAATGTTGGGAACACTATGTGCAATGTTTTCCTGGTTCTGCTCATTTCACTTTGCATCAGTTCATACAAGCCTTTCCAGATTTTTCTAAAATCTGCCTGTTCATCTTTTTTTATTGCACAATAGTATTACATTACATTCATATACCACAGCTTGTTCAGTCATTCCCCAGGTGATGGGCATCTTCTCAGTTTCTAATATTTTGCCACCACAAATAGGGCTGCTCTAAATATTTTTGCACATGTAGGTCTTTTTCCCCTTTTTATGATCTCTTTGGGATACAGACCTAGTAATGATATTGCTGGATCAAAGTGTAAGCACAGTTTGGTTGCCCTTTAGGCATAGTTCCAAATTGCTCTCCCCAATGGTTAGATCAGTTCAAAACTCTACCAACAATACATTAACGTCCCAAATTTCCTGTACCCTCTCCAACATTTATCATTTTCCTTTTCTGTCATATTAACCAATCTGATAGGTGTGAGGTGGTACCCCTGAGTTGTTTTAATTTGCGTTTCTCTAATCAAAAGTGATTTAGAGCATTTCTTCATATGCCTATAGAGAGCTTTGATTTCATCTGAAAACTGCCTGTTCATATTCTTTGACCGCTTACCAACTGGAGAATGGCTTGTATTCTTATAAATTTGATTCAGTTTGTTTGAGGAAAAGAGGCCTTTATTAACATATTTGCTGTAATTATTGTTTCCCAGCTTTCTGCTTTCCTTCTAATCTTGGTTGTACTTGTTTTGTTTGTGCAAAAGCTTCTTAATTTAATTTAATCAAAATTATCTCTTTTACATTTCGTAATGCTCTCTATCTCTTGTTTGGTCATTGTCTGTGGCACCTTTTAGCAAGATGTAGTTTTCTTCCTTATCTCTTTTAATTAAGTCTACTTTTGCTTTTGCTTTGTCTAAGATCAGGATTGCTATGCCTGTTTGTGTGTTGTTTTTTTTTACTTTAGCTGAAGGATAATAGACTCAGCTCCAGCCACTTACCTTTACCTGTGTGTGTCTCTTTGCTTCAAGTGTTTCTTGTAAACACCATATTATAGGATTCTGGTTTTTGATCCACTCTGCTATCTGCTTCCATTTTATGGGAGAGTTCATCCCATACACTTTCACAGTTATGATTACTGCCTGTGTATTTCCCTCTATCCTATTTTTCCTACTGTTTGTCCTCTTTCTCTTTTCACCTCTACCCTCCTTGACAGTGTTTTTCTTCTGTCTACTGCTTCCCCCCATCTGCCTTCTCTTCTATTAGTGCCCAAACTACCTTTACTTAATCTTCTCCCCTCTTACTTTCCTACTGGGTAAGATAGATTTCTATATTCAACTGGTTGTGTATTTTATTCCCTTGTTGAGCCAGTACTGATGAGAGTAAGGTTCAAGTGATGCCCATCTCCCACCCTCCCATATTTCCCTCTACTATAATAGGTTTCTTGTGCCTCTTCATGTAAAATAATTTACCTCATTCTACCTTTCCATTCCTTCTGCACTCAATGTACTCCTCTTTTTCATCCCTTAATTATTTTTTTATGTCATCCCCTCAAATTCACCTTATACCCATACCCTTTATCTATGTATATTCCTTTTAGCTATATTATTCGTGGTATAATTTTCCATAAACCCTCTTGACTGACACTATCAAAGGCCTTTGTCAGATCTACAAATGTGTACAGACCTCTGTTCTGCTCCTGTCATTTCTCCTGGAGTTGTTGGGCAGCAAACACCATATTGACTGTTCCTCAGCCCTTTCTGAAACTCTACTGGCTCTCAGGTAGATGACCATCTTCCAGGTGAAAGATCAGCCTATTGAGGAGAATTCTGGCAAGAATCTTGCCAGCAATGACTAAGAGAGAGACCTCCCTGTGATTGTCACAGGACAATATATTTCTTTTACCTTTATAGAGATGGACAATGAAGGCATCCTTGAATTCCTGGGGGATAACATCCTCTTTGTATAACTTGGAAAATTTCAGTCAGCTTTTGGTTGCTCAAAGAAGTTCATCAGCATTGTACATCAATTTCATGACATGCTTACTTGGATTCTGGATAATGGACAATGTTCTTGTGCTTTCCTAGTCACCAGTGGGGTGAAACAAGGCTGTGTGCTTGCTTCCATGCTTTTTAGCATGATGTTTTCAGCCATGTTGTCAACTACTTTCAACGAGGATGATCACAGCATCAAGGTTAGCTACTGCACTGATAGTAAATTCTTCAACTTGAAAAGGCTGTAAGCCAAGACCAAAGTGGAGGGGGTATTGGTGCATGATTTTGTGTTTGAAGATGATCGTGCACTCAGTGCAGCCTCTGAAGCTGAGATGCAGCAAAATATGGATCAGTTCTCTGTGGCTTATACTAATTTTAGCCTAATAATTGACACCAAGAAAACACAGATGCCTCCATCAACCACCACCACACCATCCATACGTGGAACCATTGGTTACAGAAAATGGAGAAGTTTTGAATGCTGTGGATAAGCTCACTTATCTTGGTAGCGTACTTTCCAGTGATGTACACATTGCTAATGAGGTTGAAACATGCATTGTCAGAGCTAGCTAAATGTTCGGGAGGCTCTAAAGCAGTGGTTCTCAACGTGTGGGTCACGACCCCTTTGGGGGTTGAATGACCCTTTCACAGGGGTCACAGGAGTGCCCTGAGACCATCGGAAAACACATTTCCAATAGTCTTAGGAACCGAGACACCACTCCTCTATCTGTCTCCAGGCGGGTCCACCCACATGCAGATACGCCCACATACTAGTATTAAAGGGTCATGGCATTAGGAAGGTCAAGAACCACTGCTCTAAAGGAAAGTATGGGAGAGAAAAGGTGTTAGACTGACTACCAAACTGAGCCATTGTGCTGACCTCATTATTTTATGCCTGTGAAATCTGGACGGTGTACCAGTGCTCTGTCAGGAAAATGAATCACTTCCATTTGAATTGTCTTAGGAAGATTCAGAAGATCACCTGGCAGGATAAGATACCAGACACTGAGGTCCTTTCTGAAACCAAACTGCCAACCCTTCAAACTCTATTTCAGAGAGCACAGCTCTGATGGGCTGGCCATGTTGTTTGAATCAAAAAAAAAAGACTTATTTTATGGAGAACTCACACAGGTAAGTGTTCATATGATGGTCAGAAGAAGAGATACAGGGACACTCACAAGATCTCTTAAAAACTTTGGAATTGATTATGTGACATGGGAGACACTGGCACAGGACTATTCAGCATGGTATACCCACATCAGAGAAGGTGCTTTGAGCAAAGCAGAATTGAAATAGCTCAAGAGAAATACAATATGTGCAAACTTAGAGAATCTACCCCAAATGTTCACATGAACTATTTGTGCCCAACCTGTGGTAGAATTCTGGGCTCATATTTGTCTGATCAACCACAGTCAGACACACTGAAACTTGACTCTAGCATAGTAATGTTATTTTGGTCTTCTTCGAGAACAAAGGATAACAACCAATCAACCAACCAACCATTAGTTGTACAATTTTTAAGAATTACAAGTATCTTCTCATATGGGGATTTAAACAGTTCAGCTTCACTGAATCACTTAATGCTTTCCTTTCCCTTTTTACCTTTTGAGGCTTCTCTTGGCTTTAATACTGGAGATCAGATTTTTTTGTTTAATTCTGGTCTTCTCCTTAGGAAAGCTTGAAATCCTTCTATTTCATTGAATAACCATTTTTTCCCTTGAAGTATTATGCTTAGTTTCACTAGGTAGGTGATTCTTGGTTGTAGTCCTAGCTCCTTTGCCTTCATGTTCCATGATCTCTGATCCTTTAATGTTGTAACTACAAAGTCCTTTGTAATCCTGATTGTAATTCCTTGATATTTGAATTGTTTCTTTCTGACCACTTGCAGTATTTTTTTCCTTGACGTGATAATTCTGCAATTTGGCTATAATAGAGGTGAGGAACCTGTAGCCTTGAGGCCACATGTGTGGCCCTCTAGATCCTCAAGTGCAGTCATTTGACTGAATCCAAACTTCATAGAACAAATCCCTTCAATAAAAGGATTTGTTCTGTAGAACTTGGACTCAATCAAAAGACCACACCCAAGAACCTAGAAGGCCACATGTGGGCCTAGGGTGGAAGGCACACTATCTCAGGTTTCTTGTGCCAGTGGCTGCAGGCCCTGGTTGTTTACCTGGTGCTGCACTGTTGTTACCTTGAGGCCCATGGGGCACCCTCCTGTCTGGTGCTGTGTTGAGGGGTTAGGGTGGGGGATGGCTGGTGCTGCTGGAGGCTATGGGGGTATGGCAGCTTACCTGGTGCTGAGTACCTAGTTTTGGTATCTGGAGAATGCTGAGGCTAAGGTCAGTGGAATATTTTCTGCATTTCCCCAGGCTACCCTGAAGCACATGGTGGTTTGGCTGTTAGAGGCTGCCTCTTTGCCCAGGGCTATACTGAAGCACATGGCTGGTACCTTCCAGTTTGCTTAGGCACCAATAGGGTTGACATCTACCTGTTTGCCCAGGGCTATATTGAAGCACATGGAGGTCTGGCCACTAGAGGTTGCCCATTTGCCCAAGGCTATGCTGAAACTCATGACTGTTCTCTGAGCTGGAGCCTGCTTGTTTCCCTAGCTATGCTGAGGCATATGGGGGGGTCCTGGTGTTTGCATTTGCCTGCACAACTGCACTCAGGATCTCCCGATGGTTTGCTGAGGTGGAACTTGCTATGGGCTTGCTGGGGTGCTTCCTGGCCTGGCCTGCACTCCCATTTTACCTGAGACAGATCTTTCCTGCCAATCTTCCAAGTTTCTTGGGCTAAGAGATTGTTTCATCCTGTCTTTTTGCTGGTTCTGTTGTTCCAGGGTTTGCTTTGAGGCACTATTTTATGATTCTTTGGAAGTGAATATGAGAGGGTTACAGTGATTTACTGCTTACTCCAATAAACATTTCTTGAGTGCTTGCTATTTCAGATTTTCATTTCTTATACTTTAGCTTTCTCTACCAGCACTTTCATATCTCTTCAGGGCCTTTCACCTTCATGAAGTACAAAGCCTGAAGCTGAAAGGTCTGTTGTTTATTCTTATGGGGTGAATAGAGATTGCCATGCTCTCCAATTGAGTGTGTTATCCTAGCAGTACACTAACTTGGGCATTTAAATGTCCAGTTCGAGTTTAGCGAATAAGGACCAGTAAGTGAGCACCCTAGTTTTATGCCAGTGTACTGCAAGGAACTGACTTGTTTTATGAATGCTGATATCTTTCCATAACTTTTAAGATCCTGCAGAGGAATTCTTCCATGTCATACCTTTGAAGGAGAGAAAAGTTCATGCTAATAGTATAATAATGGTATAACCTTTTTTTTCATAGTCCTGCATGACTCTTATCTCAATAGAGAGTGGCTTCAATCCTGATAACCTCTGGCCATATCATATTTGGTGGCTTAGTCAGAAAAATGGGCTTCCTCCTGTTTGCCTTTTTTTCCTTTTTTTCTCTTTTATTACATGCCAGTATATGAAGAGAAAGGAAAACATCTGAATATGTTTTTTCCTCTGTAGTTTTTTAGAAACATACCTATTACATTTTTGTGAGAAGGTTAATTTTTTTCTGGAATTGATCCTTAGTGATCAGATAATTATATGGTTTTGCACATTTAACCAAATCTCTAAATGTTGGTTCTTTGAGGATTAGTAGCTGATTCTTTGGTGGAGTATGGTGTGTAGAGACACTATATAAAATTGAGATATTATAAACCCTAGATTAGATTGCTTACCTTTAAAAGTCAAACCATTGGCCTTATGTTTTTTGTAAAATTGGATATCTGAGCTCTTTTTGTGGTGGTAAAGGATTGGAAATTGAGGAAGCGTCCATCAGTTGGGGAATGGTTGAACAAGTGGTGGTGTATAAATATAATGGAATATTATTTTGCTATAAGAAATGATGAGCATGTGAACTTCTGAAAAACCTGGAAAGACTTACATGAACTGATGCTAAGTGAAGTGAGCAGAACCAGGAGAACATTGTACATAGTAACAGTAATATTGTGCAATAATCAGTTGTGTTTGGCTTAGTTCTCAGCAATACAATGATCCAAGACAATTCTAAAATGAACTCATGATGGAAAATGCTATCCACATCCTGAAGAAGAACTATGGAGTCTGAATGCAGATCAAAGCATATTATTTTCACTTTTTTTTTGTTTTTTTGTGACTTTTCCCTTTTGTTCTGTTTCTTCTTTCTTAACATCGCTAATGTGGGATTATGTTTGTGTAATTGCACATGTATAACCTATATCAGATTGTTTGCCATTTTGGGGAGGGAAGAGGGAAGAGAGGAGGTAGGAGAAAAAATTGGAACTCAAAATCTAATAAAAATGAATGTTGAAAACTATCTTTACTTGTAATTGGAAAAAATGAAATAGTTTACAAAAGATAAAATAATAAACAAAAAATGGATTGCTGATTGAGATGGCAGATCTTGGTAGCACATATATACTCATTAAGTGAAGTTGCTGAGTAAAATTTTTCCTAAGTGGATGAATGAAAAATAAGGAAGTTAGGTGGAAATTTAATAAAATGATTTTTTTCTGTAATGTTCTCCCTCATATGTACCTCCTTCATAATTGAAAAATGTTTTGCTTTTTATTTTTCAAATGCTTTACTGAAGTTAGTCTATTTTCTAGCCCTACACTCCTTATCCCCATTTTTTTCCTTTAGAAAGCACCTAGACTGGGTTCAGGAGGGGTGGAGTTCTAGAAAGGACTGGTGGCCAACGTTTCACTTCAGCTCTTATCTAGCAAAAAAGAATTGGAAAGAAAATAAGATCCTGGCACTGAAAAAAGCTTTCACATCTGGAATACTGTTGGGGAAAGGTACATGCCTTTTATTCCTCTATGTCAAGTGTATCACTGTGAGTATGAAGGTTACTGTTGACCTCAATTCCCAAGAATATTTATCTGTATAGCTGCTTTAATTGAAATTATTCAATAGGCAGAGACATACAAGTTTGAACCAAATAGTTACATAATACTCTAGAGACCCTTAGACTTGGTGGTGTTGGGCACAATGTGTTGCAGGTGGATAGTCTTTTACCCTCATCAAAGCAGGATGGGAGGTGGTTAGAGATTTAGATAATATGCTTAGCAAGAACCCCTGGGGATTGGGTCTACCTGTTTGGGGATTGCCATGTGTATTTTTATGTGGTTGATCTTGTTTGACTTGTAATGTTGTCTGTTGGTTTATTTTTTTTTTAAATTTTTTTTTATTTACTCATTTACTTTTAATTTACAAGATTCAGTTCCACAATCACTTGAGTTTCAGATTTTCTCCCCTCCCTTCCCCCCCCGCCATGGTGGCATGCAATCATGTATAGGATCTGCAAATACTTTCACATTGTACAATAGTTTGGTCATATAGAAGGGCTGTAACCAATGAGTGATCACTGGGAAAAGAAAAAAAAAAAAAAAAAGCAAAACCTGTCTGTTGGTTTAAAGTATTATTTCTAGCAGTGTAATAGGGGACTTTGAGGTACGGGATGCAGTTGGAAACAGCCTACTATCTTAAATGATCTCTCTGTTGCTAGCTTGAAAGTTTTTTGGGGTTCTCTGCTTTTTCCGGTCAGGGAATCAAAAATATAATTGATTAGCCATGTTACAGGAATAGCAGTAGAGATTCATTTTTTCTTCTAGTGTAGAAAAGACAGCATCTCTCCTGTCAAGACAAGAAATGTGTCTGTTAGTCCATCAAACAAAACCTCCCAAGAGAAAAGGGGAGAAAGTCTTTACTTTGTGAGTTATATTGGGTGCTTGACAAAATTCTTGTTCTCTTGATACCACTTCAGTGTGGAGAGAGAGATAGCATTGCAATAAGTGCTGTGTAGTGACTGTTGTCAGTCTTCAGCAAAGCACGTTTAGTGAGGCTGCTCAAAGAAGGCTATACCAGGGTCTCACAATGATGTTTCCTAAAATATCTGTTTTCCTGGAGTGTAAAACTATCCTGAAAAGGTTCTTCCCTTGCTTGGATTCCATAGTTCAATTTCTGAGAGATTTATTTTGATTAATTCTAATGACTAGCATTGATATGACACTTTAAGGCTTATAAAACATTTCATATTTTATAATTAAAATAGACTTGAGAGGTAGATACTACAGATTCTCTCTGCTACTACTATAGGTATTAAAACTACAGGGTGGCTCGGTGGGGCACTGGATAGTGTGCTGTACTGGGAGTCAGGAAGACATCTTCCTGAGTTCAAATCTCATACACTTTCTAACTGCGTGACCCTGGGCAAGTCACTTAACCCTGTTTGCCTCAAGTCCTTATTTATAAAATGAGCTGGAGAAGGAAATGGCAAACCACTCCAGTGTCTTTGTCAAGAAAACTTCAAATGGAGTCACAAAGAGTTAGCCACCACTGAAATAACTGAACAACAACATTAATACTACAAGTCTATTAATACTGCAGGTATTACTAATTTTTATAGATGAGGAAACTGAGAAGTTAAGTGACTTGTCTGTTGTCCTATACCTAGTAAGTATCAGAGAGAGGATCCAATCTCAGGTCTCCGTAGACTCTACGTCTACTGATCTTTATATTCCAGCATCCCCCACCCTCCCTCTGCCTGTCCCTATGATGTCCTCTTATGTCCCATATAGTCAGGCATCAAGAAATAATTATAAATTCTGTAACTAGAAGACCTGTGTTTAAGTCCTGGCTCTGCCCCCTCCCTGCTAGCTGGATGACCTTGGGCAAGCTCTTTAACCTCTCTGGGTCTCAGTTTTCTGACAGACTTGTGAGGAAAATGCTTTTAGAAAGTAAGTTATTATTCTAAATGGTTATATAGATGAATAAATGATTATTGAATGAATAGCATAGTTTCATGAACTAATTTTTACATTTAATATAGCCTATGTGTTTATATGTTTTATATTTAATGTATCTTATTCCATATTATCTATGAAATACAAGCTTCAACAAATATGACATACAGTCAAACTTAATGAAATCATATATAACAGTTCACAAAACTGTATTATTCGTCTTTGTAGACATGTATATCTTAGGAGAAATAGTTATATTTATAGCTTATGTGAATTCAAACAAATTTGACAAATAAAATTTCCTGTCAAAGAGATAACAAGCACATATAAATATATACACACATATACATATATGTATACACACAAACACCCACACATATATGTTTAAGTGTTAATGAAGAGGAGCAGATTGGTTTAATACCGAAATCATTTAAAGAAATGTGATTCCAAATATGCAGTTTGTTTGTCAAATCTTACTTTGCCAACCTAGTATTTATGTCTCAATGTGGATATTTCCAATGCTATGGGAATTTAATTCATGCTAGTCTTTGATTAATTCTTATGGATGGAAAGCAACAACCAAAGCCCAGCTGGCCTTCTCATCTCTTGGAGCAAGAGTTCTTCACCTGGGATCTGGAAACTTGTTTTTTAAAAAATATTTTGGAAACTACATTCCAAAATAATTGATTTCTTGTGCAGTCCTATGCATTTTATTTTATGTACTTAAGAACATTTTTTTCTAAGAAGGGGTATATAGGCTTCCACCAGATTACACAAAAAAGATTAAAAATCCCTGATTTTTTTTTTTTTTGGTGATAATGCCCAAACAGCCTTTGAGGAAGTCACTATGACTGGTCTCTTTAATAAAGTTTTTTTCATTGCCTTGGATTAGGAAAATAAATAATCAATAGTTTACTCAGTTCTTCATGGCAATTGTAAATCCTAAGGTTCAGCAAGTCATACAAGTTAATTTTTACTATTATTGATTCTTTCAAACCATCAGATATATCTGTAATCTCATCAGTTTGAATATTCTTTCCCATGATGCTGTTCTAAATCTATCTCTGCCTGTCTATTCTGTGTGACTCTTGCTTATGTCCTCCTCCAAATTCACCACAGAGAGTCTACTGAAATGCTCTGGAAGTCCACATTGCTATCTCCTGACATTGCAAGGATACCAAACGAACATTACTGATATGCATCTCTAACCTTGATAATATTACCAGTATATATGTCTCCTCCTAATGTTTCCCTGATGACTTCTTTATTCCCATTCTTATTCAAAGTTCTTCATTGGTTTTGTAATGCTCATACCTACCTTGTGTTTTTCCATTATTCTCTGTGTAATATTAATTTTTCAGTTCTTTCAAGACTGTCTTGTTACTTATTTCATAACCATACAATAGGAGCAGCAGAATTCGATGTTAAGATGGGCCTTAGGGGCGGTTACATGGCACAGTGAATAGAGCACTGGCCCTGGATTCAGGAGGACCTGAGTTCAAATTCAGCCTCAGACACTTAACACTTACTAGCCATGTGACCTTAAGCAAGTCACTTAACCCCAATTTCCCTGCCTGCCCGCCCCCCCCCCCCAAAAGCAATAAATAAATGAAAAAGATGGGCCTCTGTTTCTAGGGTAAGTTTGGAGTCATGAAAAGAATTCTACAACTTCCTGAAGGCAATCTCTCAGCCTCTTGTTTAATTCTAGGCCTAAATCATTGTCCATTTGTATTTTCCATCTTTCCATCTCACATATACATATTGAGGTACAAGCTCTGTAGGTATCTTGCTCTTCTCCTGTCTTCCTCCTCTTCCCCAAGTTCTTAATCCTTGCTCCATGAAACCACTAAGAGCTTTGATGAAGAAGATATAGAGGAAGGTGTGGTTCACATAGAATTTAGGTATTTTCCTGGTGTATAGTATAGTTTTGATTGGGTAACACTGAGAGATCACATACAATATATTATATAAATAAATATGTGTATATATGTATATTCACCATCACTGAAACAGTTTAATAAATGTTTATTGAAATTTTAAAATTAAAAAAGCACATACTGTAGTGATAATGGGTTAAAAGCATTTTAGCACATTGTATGTTACTAATCTTAGAAATTTTATTTAGTAGTATAATCACTGGTCTTGGTCTCATATTGCTTGTTTTACATTTATATCTCTAGTATGTTCACAATATTACTATTTAAATCTTTATTTCTCTTCAGAAAGACTTAGCTGGGGTCATCTATCAGGAACTCCATCTTCTCCTGATACCAACACTTCATATCTCCTAAAATTCAGTGCCCATTCTGTCCCATTGCTCCAACCCCAGAAGAAGAGGTAGTCAGCCTCAAATGCCAAGGCTAAACCCCTTTATTTATGTCCCTGTTACCATCCCCTCCCATCTTCTCTGAGATCTTATCAACTATATTGATAAAATATTTAATTTCTCTTTCCTAACTTGCTTCCTCTCTATTGCCTACAAATATTCCCAGATTATCCCTTTCCGTAAGAGTTTCCACATAACCCTGCTATACTCTCAAACTCTCTCCTATATCTTTTCTCCCTGTCATCGCCAAACCCCTAGAATAAGCTAAATACTTTTGTTCCCTTTCCTTCTTTTCCTTCCATTCACTACATACTCCCTTATAATATAACCTTGACCCAAGCTTTCAACTGAAACTGGTTTCCAAGCCTGCCAGTGATATCCTAACTGCTAATCCATCGAATTTCTCAGTTCTTGAGGTCATAAATCTAAAACAGAAAAGGCCCTCCAAAGCTGTCTAATCCAGTTCCTCACTTTACCATGAGAAAACCAAGGCTTGGGAAAGAGGGTAAATAATTTGCCCAAGGTTGTACAAATTGTATGTAAGGTAGGATTTGAGCCCAAGGACCCTCTTTCCAGAGGTAGTGTGATTTCTCTCATTTTCAGTACTAATGACCATTCATTCCCTCCTTCCTAGGTATTGTAACATCGAGTTTTCCTTTTCTTCCTCTCTACTTTCTAGTTATTTCTCATTCTCTTTTGCTGGATCATCATTCATGTCTTTGCCCCAGGGCTCTATCCTAAGACCTCATCTCTTTTTTATCTATACTTTCTCTCTGATTGATCTCATTTTCTCCCATGTGTTCACCCATCTTCCCGAGATGAGCTGTCCAGCCCATATCTGGCTCTTGAGCACTAATCAGCCGCTTGCTGAACTTCACCCCTCTGTGTTCCATAAGCATATCAAACTCAGTATTTTTAAACAGAACTTATGCCCCCAAGCCCCAAGTCTCAACTCCTCTTCCTCCTAATGTCACATTTCTGTTAGAGGTCCATCCTTCTAGTCACCCAGGTTTGTGACCTCAGTATCATCCTTGGTTCTTCAGTCTCACCTCTCCTCCCACCCATATTCATCCAGGGGCCAAGTCCTATCAGCTTACTCAGTGTCTCATGCCTGCTCTCTTCTCACCACACAAAGCAACATCCCTAGTGATCACCTCTCCCTTGGACTGTTGGAGTCACTTCCCAATTGTTCTTTATACCTCCATTCTCTCCTCTTCTAAACATCCTCTACATAGCTACAAGGAAATCATCTTAAAGTTCACTTCTGATCATGTTGTTCTCCTGTTCAAGAACCTTCAGTTTGGCTTCTGGGATAAACCACAAACTAATCTGGCTTTTAAAGCCCTTCACTCTCTAGTTCCAGTTTATCTTTCCAGACTGATGACAGATTATTTCCTAGCTACAAGGTCTCTTTTGCAGTCAAACTCTTAACTTGTCTGTACGTGCAAGTCTGTCTCCCAGCTTCATGGCTTTGCATGAGCTATCTGCCCTCTCTGGAGTACTCTCCTTCCTCTCCTCCACCTCTTAAATCCCTGACTTCTTTCAAAGCACAGCTTCTGTAGGAGGCCTTTATTGGTGCTCCCACTTGGTAGTCTTCCCCCTCCCCCAAAATCACTTTGTATTTATTCTGACACATTTTGCATATACTCATCTGTGTATACATTTTTTGCCCCAAGGAGAATATGATCTTCTTGAGGTCAGGGACTGTTTCATTTTTGTCTCTCTGTTCACATAGTAGGCACTTCAGTAAATGCTAGTCAAGTTGAATCGAATTAATCGGGTCATTTATGCCTCTGGATAGAGGTCTGTGTAATATGACTTGGGTGGCTTGTGGGATTGAGATTCTTTGCATAGATAATAAAATTAGGTTGAAATAAAATAACACAGTTTAGAGACACAGAATGAGTTTTTTGTCAGATTTTTAAAAATTGTCTACTTTTTGTGTTTTAGGTTGCAGATATTTTGTGTATGTTTCTAAACAAGGTCATAAAGTCCAAGAGAAAAGTATTAAAACAATGAAGAAATTTGTGATGAAGCACAATATCCTAGATTCAGAAGAACTCTAGTGTTATAGAAGTGTGGCATAATGAAGAGATCACTGGAATTAGGATCAAAAGACCTGGATTTGTGTCCCAGTTTTGACATCTGTGTAATCTTGAGAAAGTCTCAATAGGTTTGAAACTCAGTTTCCTCATCTATAAATTGGGAGAAGTAACACTTTCTCTGTCAGCTTCATAAGATGACTGTGAAGAAGGCACTTTATGAATGTAAAACATTATAAAAATGTGTACACAAAGTGCTTTTGTTAAAAGAAGGCAGTCTTTAGATGTTCAGAAAAAATTATTTTTCTATGTTAAAATTCTTGTAATAAGTTTTGCAAAGAAAACTTGTTTCAGCACAATTGTAGCTTCACTGTAACTATGTTTGTTATATGTTTCTAACTTTTTTATGGAATAATATAATTTATTCAAGAAGGAATGCTGTTTTTGTTAAATGAGTCCATGCTTTATATCTGGTGATGAGATGCAGTGTGGGTCATTGGTGTCTCTCCCAGCCTGAGTGGAGTGTATTCCTGAGAGTGAGCCTGAAAGAAAGACGCAAGAGGCGCTACTGGTACTGTCTGTTTGGGATAAAATGAGCTTTGAATTCCATTTTGGTTCATCTGGGTTATCCTTCAGGTTAATTGAACCATTGGTAGTTTTTCCACTGTGAGGGAGTGTAAACATTATCTGGGATCATTTGAGAGTAAGCAAATATTCCAGATATTATAGATTATATCAGTTTGTCAGTTGAAATAACATTACAAGGGCAGTTAGAGAAAATGTTATAAATGAAAGACCTGTCCCTGGGCAGCTCCAATTTGGGCTTCAAGAAATTAAAATAGGAGGGGGAAGGGACAGATGAAATTCTTGTGGGTTGAAAACTCTCCCCTATGGTAATGGCTAATGAACTTCCTGCGCTACTCCTAGCACCTGTTTTCTGAGGTGGAAGGCTTCTCTAGATACAGAAGAAGACCACTTTCAAGACTGATTGAATAACAGGATTTTTTCCTCTTCATATGTATTAACAGTGATACTATGAAGTTGTATTGTCTGGGACAACACCACATGGAAAATTGCTGTGCTTCTGTGGATCTGTTGTCAATGGGGGTCATCTCTTCAATGGTATAAATTGAAATCCATTGATATTTTCTTATTCTGTGCAATGACTTTTTAAAAATTTACTTATTTACTTTTAATTTACAAGATTCAGTTACACAATCACTTGAGTTTCAGATTTTCTCCCCTCCCTTCCTCCACATTCCCCATGGTGGCATGCAATCATGTATAGGATCTGCAAATACTTTCACATTGTACAAT
>CM053586.1:265561324-265610114 GCA_028646515.1 Pseudochirops corinnae
TAAATTAAACAATGTAACAGAGAGGGGGGGGTGGGATGGAGGGAAAGAGGGGGAGAAAGAGAAAGAGAGAGAGAGAGAGAGGGAGAGAGAGACAGAGAGACAGAGAGATAGAGAGAGAGACAGAGAGACAGAAAGAGAGAGAGAGAGAGAGACAGAGAAAGAGAGAGAGACAGAGAAAGAGAGAGAGAGAGAGAGAGAGAAAGAGAGAGAGAGAAAGAGAGAGGAGAGAGAGACAGAGAGAGAAAGAGAGAGGAGAGAGAGAGGAGAGAGAGAGGAGAGAGAGAAAGAGAGAGACAGAGAGAGAGAGAGAGAGAGAGAGAGAGAGACACACACACACACACACACATATACACTTAATGTTGGGGGAAACTTCCTCATTATTTGAGCTTTTCAAAAGTGCAATGGGTTCCCTGGGGAGGTCATATGACTTTTTCTTCACAGGCAGTCTTGGGTGATTTAGTTCTGACAAAACTAAAATCCTGTGGTCTTGTTTATTTTTTGGTTGTTTAGGAGAGCTGTATTTTCTGGCCACCTCTTATCCAAGTGCCTATGCACCACATGGATCCATCTACAAATTCGTTGACCCATCAAGGCAAGAACTCTTCTTATTTCTTTTGGGGAATTCCTCTGTTCAGATATCCCAAGATGTTCCGAGGGAGTAATTCCTCCCACCTAGGGCCTTTTGACTGGAAGTCAATAAATCTAGAGGCTAGGCTAGAAGAGAAAAAGTTGAATTAGTATCAGCAGATGGGCAGCTTGCCAGGCTAGAAACACACTCAATAGGGTTTTCATAGCCTTAGGGCAGGCAGCAAAAGAAATCTACTTGGTGAGACTGCTCAGCCCCTTTCCTATTTGGGAGGCTGAGTAAAAGGGACAGGATGTTGGGTGATTTGGAGAGGTTGGGGAGAATATCTTGATTTTGGAGTCACTTTGGTGTCATCCAAGATCAGGTTTGTAGAAGTGTTCCCTGTAGCTGATTTCATCAGACCATCCTGGTGGGGCTGGAGGCCTCTAGTTAATCTCATCCTAATATTTAGGTCTAGGATAGTGAAGGCTTCCTTTTGAGATGGAATCAAACTGATAGTCTGTTTTTTATTTATACAACCCTGAAGGCTATATTTCTTTGGCCTCTAAGGTTGCTATTTCTGGGAAGGTTTTCCAAACCCACAGCACACAGGTTATGTACATTTCCTACACATTTCCTACTTGTGTCCAGGGGTGAGAGATAAAAAGCAGTGGTTTTGGAGTCAGAGGGTCTGAGCTCAAATTCAGTCTATTTGTGTGACTTTGGGCAAGTCAGATAACCTCTCTTGACTTCAGTTTCCTCATCTGTAAAAGCAGGGATTGCACCAGATGGTCTTTGAGGTCCCTTCAAACTTTAAATCTATAATACCAAAATTTGTCCAGATTCATATTTAACTATATGCATAAATGGAACTGAGAGTTGAACAAATTCAATCTAGAACAATGCTGCTCTAGGAACTTTGGAAATGGGAATATGGCAGCCCTAAAGATAGGACTGACTGGTTTGGAATGGGCTATAATTGACTGCTTTAGTTTCTGGAACCTCTGACCTTTAACAAGCTTCTAGGACCCTCCTACTAAAGATCTCCCTTGCCTAGATGCCCTGAAACAGAAAAACAAAAACACTTGATAGTTATCTCTAGGTTATACTGGCATTCCATCTAGTTCCATACAGAATGATAGAGAAGTGCTTATTTCTACACTTGGGGAAATGAGAAGGGCTGGTACCGTATGTGGCAGATGGACTATTACCACTCAAGCTTCACATACCCTTCCAGTTGTGGAAGGCTAGAGAAGGAAAGGGAGATGGCAATCCTCATCCAGCCTTCCTCTTGGCAAGTTGAGGTTCTTAGTTTATTTTTCTATTAATTTTTTTATTATTATTATAAACTTCATACTCCCAACAAACAAGTAGTTTAGTTTATTTTTTTCCAAAATGTTCTTGGAAGAGATCTGCAGGGCTTAGTGCTCCCAGCTAGGAGGTATAAGAGAAGGCAGCATCTCAAAGGCTACGTTTGGGGAGGTTTTGTGGGTCCTCTGGGATTACAAAGTATCCCACCCATTTGATTTATTTTTTCTATCATTCCTCCTTTTGGTCTCCATCTCACTCCTTATCTCCACATTGCTACTCTTACCCTGGGAGACTGCAAAGAAGTATAGAAATGATTCTTTTTCCTAGCAGACAGACCTACGAATGATTTAAAGACCAGGAAACTGGACTGCCCTGGACTGGGAGCCCTATTCCTGTCTCACTAACTGGGTAGTATTTATAAATACCCTTATTTTCTATGCTCATTAACCTCTATGATCTATAAACATTCATTGGGATTAATTTACAAAGCTATTCCAAGAGTTGCCACAAGATGTAACTCAAAAAAACAGATGTAAGGCTCTTTACCAAGTGTTAAAGAGATTCTTATTTTTTTGTGGCTTATCTATGTAGACCATCTGCCCATTCTTCCTGGTTCATTAACAAAGGCTTTTAGACTAGCTCTAGTCACAAAAGATGTAGTGGTCATTTCCTATATCCAGATTACTGTCTTTCCCCATCAATCAATCAATCAGTCATCAATAAACATTTATCAAGTTCCTACTATGTGCTAGTCACAGTACTAAATGATGGTAATACATAATAGGAAGAATGAAACAATCTTTCCCCATGAGGAACTTATATTCAAATAGGAAGTGTTTTTTTTTTTTTAATTTTGGTGGGGGTTGGGGGTTGGTGAGCTAACTTAAAGGCCAGAACATTGACTATTTTATCCTGAAGGGAGAGGGAAAGAAATTAAATTTTTTTTTTGTACAGGAGTTGGGCTGATAATTATTAGGCATAAAGTAGGAAGCAATAGTGACTAGTTGGTAAGCTCCCAACTTTCCCCTCTCCCTCTCTACCCAGTGACATTCCATGAGAGGAACCCCAATCTTTCAGACACCTTTTTGAGTTCTATCCGGTGGCTTGGGACCAGTTTCAATATTAATAATGTACATTTAAATAGTACTTTAAAGTTAGCAAAGTATTTTACATACACATTTTTCATTTGAGTCTCACAACAATCTGCAAAGTACAAAGAAGTCTTATTCTGACTTTTAGATAAGGAAATTAAAGCTCATAGAGATTAAATGACTTGTTCATGATCACACAGCTAGCAGGTATCAGAGATGAGATTTGAACCCAGGTCTTTGCATGGCTTATTAAGTAGAAATGCTTAAGGAATTGTTCAGAGAGGCAACAGGGTATAGTTAGTAAAATACTGCACTTGGGAGTCAGAGAAACCTGGGTCCATATTCTGCCTCAGATACTTACTTATTAGCTGTGTGACCTGTGGCAAATCACTTAACCACTCTCAGTCTTAATTTCCTCATTTGTAAAGTGAAGGGTTTGGATTAAATGGCCTTTAAGGTCAATTCCAACTCTAAAGCTTTGATTCATGGGCTTTGGTCCTCATGTGTTTCAAGGCTATACATAAACACCAATAGAACATAGAACTATTTTATATTTTCAGTAATTATACAGTCTTTCCCTCCTGGTTCTCCCCAGTAACCTGGGTAACTTAGAGTTGACTGAATTTAACAAGCATTTACTAAGAGTCTCCTAAGTGTCAGGCACTGTACTGGGAGGTAGGGATACAAGTCCAAAGAATGAAACCATCTCTACTAACAATGAGCTCACATTCTAATAGATGAGACAAGTGTATACATAGATATACATATAAAGTGAATACATGCAAAGTAGTTAAAGTCAAGGTAGTTTGGGAGAGAAGGCTCTAGGAGGGAATCTGGAAAAACTTCTTGCAGAAGATACTGGTTGAGTTGCATCTTAAAGAGAGGAACTTGATGGATGAGACATAAAGAGGAAGTGCATTCCAGGTGCTGAGGGGTGGCCAATGCATTGGTACAGGTATGGGGTATGGGAGTTGTGGTGTCATGAGTGAAGAACAGAGAGGTCAGTTTGGCTACATCAGAGAGTGAGTAATGTCCAATAAGACTGGTACCAGGTTGTGAAAGACTTTAAAAGCTCAGCAGAGGGTTTTATATTTTATCCTAGACCTAGAAGCAATAGGAAACCACTAGAGTTCCTCTGGGGCTATTGGTTGCCAGGCTCTCCAATTCCCTTTTTCCAGTTCATATACTCAGCCTCTCCCTCTTTGTTTTACAGGCGAGCGCCCCCAGGCAAATGCAAATACAAACCAGCACCTGTCAAAACCAAGAGCAAGCTGATCCCCTTCAGGCCACTTGCCAGTGAGTTTGTCTTTGTGTTTCAGTTTGAGCACCTGAGGGGTCAGAAAAACCCTCTGCTGTGGTTCCCAAGAGAGCTGTGCTGGCTTCTCTCATAAATTCTTTGAGCATGAATCCAAAGCACAAATCTACCTATGGCATTTTTGACAGGTAGTCATCTAGGCTTCTCTGGATGATTCTCCAACTCCTACTCTCACCCTCATGGGAACTCAGTGTGGTGTAGTATACAGGGTATTTATTGGATTTGGGGTTAGGAAGATATCGGTTTAAATTTTGCTTCTGACATTTTGCTAGTTGTGCAACTCTGGACAACTCACTTGCCCCCTCTGTGCCTTAGTCTCCTCATTTGTAAAATGAGGAATGATTGGTTTATAAATTTCCTTCCAGCTCTTTCTACCCACTATATCAGTGGGTATTGTGGTCCTTTGAACTCACTTAACAGTCAAGACAATGTTGCCTATCACTTTTGGGCAGCTCTAAACATTAGGAAGTTGTTCTTCCTTAGAATGAGACAAAATCTGCCTTCTGGTACCTTCCACTCCTCGAGGGCCAAGCAAAGCAGTAGAGCAATTGAATCTCTCTTCCACATAACAGCCCTTTATATCCTGAAGTCAACTGTCCCATCTCACCCAAGTCTGGGCTCAAAGCTAAATATTCCTATTCCTTTAAGTGATCCTTCTGGGTCTTCCTATCAGTCTGGTCCCTGTTCTGGGGCCCTCTTCTAAATAATAATAACTGCTCTATGTAACTCTTTAAAGTTTGCAAGACACCTTACATTATCTTATGTGAGCCTCATAATGATTTCTCAAGTTGATGATTTCGGTATCATTCACTCCATTTTACAGATGAGAAAATTGAGGCTCAGAGAATGGCAGTGATTTGTCCATGGTCACATGGTTGCTTCCTATCAGTGACAGAATTTGAACCCACCTCCATACTCAGGACTCTATACATTTTTCTATGCTGCTCGTTTTTCAATGTTCTTTCAGAAAGGACGTTTGTGATTGTTGGTTAGAATTTCTTACTTGTAATCCTTTAATTTGTCATTAGAAGCTAACTCGTTACCTCTCTGTACCATCTGGAAATGACTATTTTTGTTGTTAACTTTTTCTGCTATAAATATCATCTGGTAGACTATCAGCTCCTTGAAGGTAGGGACTGTTTTATTTTTGGTTTTATATCTCTAGTGCCTGGCAGAGTGCCTGCTGGTTGAATGGGTGGGAATCCTACCCTCATTCATTCATTGAATGGTGATTTATTAAGCATCTGCAATAACTAAAATTTTTTTCTCTTTTTATGATACTTATGATAAAATACAAAAATAAATTATTTACAAAAATTTTAAAAATATTTTTGGTACTGAGAGAAATAAGAGAAACTTCCCAGTGTTACCTCTTCCTGTGATAATCCCAGTAGCCAGTAGAATGCTCCCTGTTCAAGGATTTGGGCTAACTGACCTAATAAGAGTTGATATGTAGAGAATGGAAAACCCTTGTGACTTTCATAGGTGGTAGGGCTTTACTAGAATCAGAGTTTTGAGTAATTTCAGTTTTCCATTACTTAAATATCTTCTTATGAAAATTACTGTTTTTCAGAGACTGTCCTGGAGCTTCTAAAAGAACGGTCAGAGAAAGCTGCTAGAAAATTGTCCAAAGAAGCATCAGCTTCCAGTACTCGAAGCAGGGGCTCTTCTCAGAAAGCCTCCTCTAAGAAGATAGCTTCTCCTAAAGGCACTCAGAAATTGCCTGCCAAGTCCAGGTCCAGGAAGAAGACTCCTCTAGCATTTGGCAAGCGCCAGGCAAAAGCTAGAAGACTACCTGCTAGACCTCTGGAGAAGAGAATTAGGGCCTTAAGAGCCAGCATCACCAAAACTAAGGGCAGCCAACATCAAGGCAGGGTTAGTAGGAGTCTTCCTTCTGCCTTTTTTTGGCCTGATGGTCAGCAGAGGAGAATGATTGAAGGGGAAAGAAACCCATCTCAAAGGCTCTGATTCAGCCTCAGCCCCAGCTTAATTGAATAATTATTGGACAGTTGGGACTGCCAACGAAACTCGTGTTGTTTTCCTTTTCACATGAGTGTCCTTATCAATAAGTCCACTGGTGGTAATTTTGCTACTAGCACACAAGGATGGCAATGCATGGTACTGCTCTTTTGGAACCCCAGTTGACATTGCTGTTTTTGTTTAAAAACTTACATGATAACCTCAAACTAATATAAGCCCCTTGAGGGCAGGGGCTATTTCACTTTTGTCTTTTACATATTTAGCACATAAAGGGTATGTAATAAATGCTTTTCGATTTAATTGAATCACAATGTCCAGGCAAATATCAAGGTAATGTAAGTTTCCTGAGGATAGGATTTGTTTAATTTTTGCCTCTATATCCCTAGTACCTAGCATAGGGCCTGGCACATAACTAGGTATTTAATAAATGTTTAATCGATTTGGTGAATAAAGCAGCATTTCCCCAAACTGACAGATTTTCTGACCTTTTCTCTTCAATGATTAGCTAAAATCTAAAATGCCTTGCCTATACCCTCCTAGATATTTTTTTCCATAAGGTTTTTATTTGCATTCAGTTGTAGAACTCTGGGTTCTGTCACAAGGCTAGGAGTCTTGTGCCTGACAGTATGGTAAAATGGAAAAACGCCTGGAATAGGAGAACGGACGTCCTGGCTTCATTTCTCCATGTTTTCACTCTTCAAATGCTTACGTTCTGAACCCTTTGGGGAAAAGGGGTCTCATCAATGGATAGTACAGGACAATCCAGTCCATATATAGGCATATAAGCTGGGAATTAACTTTAATTTCTCAAAAACAAAGGGACGGACTCGATAAAAGCAGGGCTTTATGAAGCATTTGCTTTGCCTTCCCCATGCGCGTTGTGATGTATCTGAAGAAAGGAGCTGAAGGCTTGTGCTTGAGCAGTTAGACTGGAAGCTGGGTAGAAGGATCCTTTCTGGGTAGAGTAACTTTTTTTTTTTTCTGGACGATGAGAGCAAAGGCTGTTGATGCCAACTATTCATTGAGGATGTCTGTTCTCTTTGGAAGAAATCCTTCAGCTGTGGGGAGCCAAAACAAATGCAACTACTTTATACCCTCAAGATTTGAAAAAGTATATTATGTTAAAAAAAACCAAACTTAGATGGCTGTGCCTTTTCTTCCTAGACAGAAGGCTTTGGGGAGAAGGGAATTGATGGCAGCCGGTATGGTTACGGTGTCTTAATTTGACAAGACACTTATTAAGCACCTATTGGGGGTACAGAGAAATAAGAACTGTTATTAGTTGAAGAAACTATAACCTGGATACTTATTCTTGTGTTTTGGCACCTGAAGATCAGAAAATGTTTTAGATACTGGTTTCTTTCTTTCCTTTGCAGGATACCATTCTTAGTTTTCCTAAACATGGATGCCAAGTGGTAGTTATAGTAATATGTCCATTTCTTTGAGGCATTCTGAGTATGGTCCTTGACAGCAAGCTTTTTCAAACTTAATTTTCTATGTGATGTCAATAGAGGTTTCGTGAGAAAATTATTTGCTAGTACTGTCCCCACTCCCCCACATTCTATTATGCATATATTAAATGTGGGAGTGTGAAAATGCCTTAATTTCTTCCATTTATTAGAGAAATTTCCAAGAACTTGCTCTTTCATTTTTAAAATTAGAACAGCATTTATAGTTCTCCCACTTTATTTCACGTCCAGAATTAATTTCATGGCCAAATTAGTTTAAGGGAGCATTGCTTTAGAGCTGATTTCATTTTTACAACAGTCCTGGTAGGTAAGGAATGGGTAGATAGCTTGTGGACAGATGGGCAAATATGAATTAGTTTAAAGGTCATTTAAAGGCCAAGAAGTTCTTGGCTTTCAGATTATGTTTCCAGTTCTACATGCTGTTTTTTTTAATGATTTTTTTTCATTAAGAACTTATCAAATAAGATGAATATTTCCATATACAAGGCAGAATTTTAAAAAGATGATTATATATGCACTGGGTAATCTTCATGTTATATAGCCTGTTTCTTCCTCCAAACATACAAATTCAACATCGTTTAAAAGCTGTCCTGTTTCTCTGTTTCTTATTGACTTTCCTTCTGTTGTCTTTTATGCCTTTTAAAAATGTTTCAATAAACATCTTTTCTTACTTTTTTTTCTTTCCATTTTGGTTATCCTGTTGTTATACTCCTCCACTTCAAATTGAAAGAAAGCACAAAACCCTTGTTTGTATAGTCAAGCAAAACAAATCCCTACATTGGCCACGTCTGAAATGTCTCATTCTGCACTTTGAGTTCATTACTTCACTGCCAGCAGGTTCTTGGGAAATATGATTGATTACTGCATTGATCAGAATTCTTATATATTTCTTAGTTTTTCTTTACATTTTCCCCTTTTTACTTTTTTTTTTTTTTTTGGCTATTTTATAAATTGTCTGTGGATTCCATTCACTCCACTCTGCATTAGTTCCCCTAAATTTTCCTGGTTTTGTCTTAAAAGGTCCCTTTCCTAGTCCTGTATACTTATTGACCAGCAAGGGCAGGGACACAAAATCTGGATGACTATTTGTTAACAAGGGGATTCTTGTTCACGTATGGGTTGGTCCCTTCCAACTTTGAGACTAACTTGACATTTAGGAGATGAAATACCAGCCAGTTTAAAGCAATGCTGGACAGAAAGATTTGGAGTTGCTCCACTGCTGATGTTCATTCAATTAAATAGGGATTTGCTGAGTTCCTTACCTAGCTTATTAGTCTAAATAAGAAGAAAAGAAGAAAAAAGTTGTATACGTATGCACAGTGAGAGAGCTGGATTTGGAATCTGAGAACCTGAGCCAGAATTCTAGATCTGCCACTGTGTTTTTCAGAACAATCAGTAAACATTTAAGTCTGAGGCTACAAATGCTGAGGCTACAAATAGAGGCAAAAGGCAGTACCTGCCCTCAAGGAGTTTATAGTCTAATAAATCAGTTATTGACAAGTCGATTAAACTGTCAGCCTCAGGCTCCTCATCCGTGGAAGGAAGGGCTGAAGCTCATGACCTCTCCAGCCCCTCACAATTACACGCTCTCTGGTTTAGGAGGCTGGTGCTCTAGCCAACGAACTAGCCTATTATGACTCTTTGACACGCAGTGATGTCCCTCATCACCAGCTTATGTTGAAGTGTTTAGGAAGTTGGCTTGCAAAAGTTGCTGTTGCCTGCCCTCCAGGCCAGTGTCCAGTCCCGAGACATCCCTATGCAGCCCGTCTCTGACTAGTTTGCCCCGTACCTAGTGGAAAGAGCTCCCGGCCTGAATTCTCCCCCAGTTAAAATCTGATCTCAGACATTTACTAGCTGTGTGACCTCGGGCAAGTCACTTCACTCTATTTGCCTCAGTTTCCTCATCTGTAAAAGGAGTTGGAGAAGGAAATGACAAACCACTCCAGTGTCTTTGCCAAGAAATCCCCAAACGGCGACACAGAGAGTTGGACGGTACTGAAATGAGTGGACAATAACATATCTAGTCAGCCCAGACGGCAGCCCTTTGTACATGGTCTCCCCCCACCGCTCCTAAGCTCTCCAACGGTTTCTATATCCCAGCCGTTAGCACACAGTAGGCGCTTCATCATTGCTTGCTCATTTAACTAGCAATCTCTTCTGAAAGCGAGAAGAAGGGGGCGGAGGGCAGCCGCGGCCAAGCGGAGGCTGCGCAGAGGTCACACCTCCCCGCGTATTCTCGACCTCTCGCCGAGGCCGGGACCTTGTACGTTATCCCCGCCCCGCCTCTCCGGCAGCCCAGGACCGCTCCCAGCTGCTACGTGGCATTGTTTCTGCAGGGAGAGCGGAGGCCGCGCCCCCACGCCTCTGGCGCCCTCTGCCGGCAGCACGGAGGAGCTGCAGGCGGCCGGGGCTCCGCCCGAACCTACGGAGTCCGCCCTTCCTTCTTCCCCGCCAGGTTCCTGCGCGCGGAGCTAGGCCGTAGTTCCCTTGGGCCGCCGCCTCGCAGTGCAGCCCGAGGAGCTGGTGTCCCACGCACGGCCGCCTCCACTGCATTTTGCCTAGTGCAGTGAGCTTAATGAGGACCCCGGGCCTCCCGCCCGTGACCCCGGAGGTGCCCGCGGTCCCGGGCGTCCGGAGCCCGAGCCCGTCGCCTCCTTTTCCCGAGCTGTTCCTTTTTCGCTTCCGGGGCCCCGCCTAAGCATCGCGGCTGTTGCAGCTGCTGCAAGCAACGCTTTTAGAAATCGTGTCTCTTTGGAACCTGAAAAATATATTTTGAGGGCAAAGGGGAAAAAAAAAAAAACAGTTAAATAAGAGGCCCCAGCGAGGATCGAACTCGCGACCCCTGGTTTACAAGACCAGTGCTCTAACCACTGAGCTATGGAGCCACCTATCACCCTTCCAATATAAATGAATGATAGCGAGCTTCCGGCGGCTTCCGTTTTCTATTAATTTCATTTTTCTAAGTATGCTTTCCCAAGGAGGGGCCTTTCTCTTTCGCGCCAAATAGAACTTGCAGATGCTTCGCCCGCTCTTGCACTTAAAAGAATTAGGAAAGCAAAATGTTCCCCAAGGGCGGGGCTCCACTGAATATCCTGCTCATTTAGAAGTACTTAGTTAATTAAACAATTACTGCAACAGGGGTGTTAACAATTGCTTGCCTGTAGCTTTTGTTGAGTTGGAACGATTCCACACCAGAAAACAAGACCCTCTTGTTGCTGCTGTTTGCAAAGCCTCCAAAGTTCACATCTTGAAATCATTAAGCACTTTGGTGGAAAGGCTGTATTCCTGGAATCATCAATCAATAAGCATTTATTAAGTACTTACTACGTGCCAAGCACCGGGCTAGGCCTGGTGATACACATTACGTAAATGAGGCAGCCTGAGCCCTCAAGGAGGTAACATTTTAATGTGAGACCCAACTCTTTGTAGAAGGGAGGTTCAAAGAAGAACGTCTCCATCTGGGAAGTCCCTCAGCTGGTTAGGGGAAAGAGAGGCCAGTCCATTGATATGCCCTCTCCAGAGGTAAAGCTAGTGTTGCTTGATTATAGTTCTCAGAGTAAGTAAGAGGTGAAAATCGGGACTCAGGGGAGGGTGGGATGCCCATGGCAGGGAATACAGGGATTAGGGTGAAGGTGAAAATGTTTGTTTCTGTTTGTTGCCAGAAGGGTCTCTGTTCCTAGCAGACAGGGCGTCTGGAGGCTAGAGTAGAAGCAACAGCGGAGGCAATGAGGACCAAGGCCAGGGTGAACATGTGGGCTCATGGTCCCTCCCAAGCAGGGCAGAGCTGAGTTACTTGGCTATGTAGAGAACCTTGGGATCCTGTAGTGAGAATTCCTCGGGTTTCAGCCTTCTAGCTAGAGAAAGGGGATTTCCTTGGCAACAGGATTCCAAAATCTGTTTTTCTAGCCTGAAAAGAGGGAAGTTCTTGGATAGCTCCAGCCAACCCCCAAGTTTGAGAGTTCAGGAATCTGGCCTTCTATTAAGAGAAGGACAATTTCCTAGGCAGCATGCTTGGCAGAAGAAAAGGGTTTTTGAAAACTTGGCCCTTGGGGGGTTAGATGAACAGCAGTTAGGGACTGAAGTCACATTATGTAGGAGCAAAGGACCTGGACTTTATATTTCACTATTACAGTCAGTTATTTGATGGATTGGGTCAAATAGGAAAAGGGGAGGTTGAATGTCTAGGAGCACCAAATGTGTTTCCATTCCAGGGGAGTTAAAATCTTCAGAAGAGTGTCTTTCTGGTTATGAAAGTATGATTCATCAGAATTTCAGAAATTGACTGTCTACAGATTGCAATGACATTTCCTTTCTGAGGAGTTCAAGTCATCAGAGTGACATAAAGCAAAATATTTGTATAAATATCTATAGGCTACAATGTTGAGATGTTGCTTGTTTAGAAGCCCCAAGGTCATTTACCTTCCAGGGACCAAATCACAGGGTGGCCCTATGATTCTGGGGACTGCATGTCTATATGGAAAGATGAAATCATCAGAGAGTACATTGTTTATAAACTATTATGAATCCTTTATGTATCTTGTGTATTTAGATGTGGGCTCTTATGAGTCCTTTGTGTTTTCTGTGGTTTTTTTTTTTTTTTTTGAGTTAACTGAAGGCTATCCTATACTCAATATATATGCACTGTTGCCTTGAATACTTGTAGGGGATCTGTGAATACTTTTTGGAGACTTAGACACAAAATTTATTCTGAACTTTCTCAGTGTAAATTTAAGGGTGCAGACATAATGAGCCAAAGAATTGTTAATTTTGGGGAAAGTCCTCAAGACTGAACCTGATCAGTTGTAAACCTGGGCCCAGGACCATGGGTTGCATTTACATATATTTATTTCAAATGGCCCTCACAACAGCATTATGAATTAGGTTTTACAGGTATTATTACTATTTTGCACTTTAGGAAATGTAAACTCATCAGTGAAACTATTTGTTCATGGTAACACAGCTAGTAAAAAGCCAGAAGCAGGATTTGAACTCTGGCTATGCTATGTTGTAGAAATGTACTGATTCAATTAGCTATTGTGATTCTTTCAGTCCCAAGGATATGGCCAGCATGATATCAGGGCTTGAGGTGGAGTTAAAAAGAAAAAAAGAAAAAGAATAAGAAACTCTCCTGTTCTTTTCCATTAACTCTGGTCACCCATCTTTTTCAGATTTCTTCCTCGGAGGAGAGGAAAGGAGATAGAAAGATGAGGTAAGGAATGTTGTTGAAGGTTTTCTGAATGATTTTTCTCCTGCACCTAAGTGGAATTAAATTTGGACCTCAAAAAAAATTGTAGAATGCTTTATATCTTGTATTATAGAATATCATTCTTTCTTCCTTAAGTCCTCCCAATAAACATAGGTTCTTGCTCAGCTCTACCTCATAGTCTGCTTGCCCTGTGACTTTTTCCAGTTTCTACTTTCATTGCAACAGAAAATCCCAGAAGAGAATTTGGAAATGCAATTGCACTGAGAAAAGCAGCAACCTGGGAAGAAGAGGAAGAAAGCCCAGGTAGCAGAGATTGTGTAAGCTTCTTGTGAGCCCTTGGCAATTTTTGAAAATTGTGTCCCTCATGCATCCCTATGCCTAGGAAATATTGAATTTTCATTGTCACAGGAGACTTGACTTTCCACCAAAGGAATGCCTAGCTGACGCATGAAGTGGATTTTATGCACATTTTTGTGTGCATTTTTTTTTAGTACCCTTGTTCCACCCCCTTTTTTTTTGCCATGACTATGAAAGGTGGAGAGTGGAGGAGGCATTGGCCAAGTTCCATGTCTTGAGTTGAACCCCAGTGAAGCTTCTGAGAATGGATACTGCAAGAACTGAGGAGAAGGGGGTGGGTAGAGTAATGGAGCAGTCATGGCAGGGCCAGTGACTGAGCTTTTCAAGGATAGAGAAGGAAAGAGGTGAGAACCATTGGTTTTCTTTTATGAGCCTATGGAGTCTCTGGGCAGGAGCTGGTTCATGTGAACCTCAACAAGACAAGAGAGGCTGGAGATGCAACTGAAGAGCACAACAGGCCAGAAGAATAATGGCCAGAAGAGAGGGAAGGTTTCCCAGTGGACTTCAAACTTGAGAACTATTTTAATTGCATAAATCCACACTAATAACACCCTTTAGAGTGATACTAGTGTTACTTTCCACAGAAAGGCAATAATGAAGTGTAGATAGCCAGTTTTCTGGGAATCATGGACAACTTGACACTTTCCTAAAGCTCCCTCTGGTTCTGGATCTGGTATAAGACAATCCAAAGCTTGGTTTTCACTGTGAATAGCATCAGGATAGTGGTTAGCAGTTCCTCCTAGTGGTAAAACATTTACAAAAGCAATATGAAAACACTATGGTCCTTCTATTCATAGGTGTACTTGGAGTGGGCTCTGAATGTTCCCCAGTATGCCAGCACACCCTGAATCAGCATTACTGTTAGTCATCCTTCTTCTTAAGGGAATGGGCAATGGTAATGCTTAGTCCAGGGTGTGCCAGCCCAGTTGCGGGTGTGCTGATGGCCATACTCTATTGTATCGTGGTACGGAGGTGACCGGCGGTCCTCCAGTGCTATATTGGAAGCTGCATTGAGGGAGGCCCACATCACCTAAAAGCTAGTTACTAGGTCTCTCTCTCTCTCTCTTTCTCTCTCCCTCCCTCCCTTCCTTCCTTCCTTCTTTCCTTCCTTCCTTCCTTCCTTCCTTCCTTCCTTCCTTCCTTCCTTCCTTCCTTCTTTCTTTCTTTCCTCCTTGCTATAGCAACTCATGAAACCAGTGTGTAGGGTACTCATGTTGATGACATTAAGTATCTTTTGAAGATGACAAAAAAAGGATAGTCAAATATGCCCCTCATTGGAATTCCCTATCTCTATCCCACAGTCTCTTAAAAAAAAGAGACAATCGCTGGGGTCTGGTTAGAGAGATCAGATACACACTGGAAGCAGTAAAAAAAAAAAAATGTTTAGGAATTTAAATTCTGATAAAATTTCTTTGCCATTTAAATAGTTATTGTAAGAAGGATCTAAATACGATCCTTATTTACATAGAAAAAATTAATTATACAAAAGAAAGTGGATGAAGAATGCTAATAGTAAAAAAAAAAGAATGCTTATTGTCTAGAGTAGGGGGTCTCAAAGTATGGTCCTTACCGCTCCTGGTGGAATTTCTCTGACCTTTTGGGGGTTCTGCAAAGTCAAAACTAGTTTCATAATAATCTTGAGATGCTATTTGCCTATTAAAACACTCCTCCCTTTTCCAACTACATGTCTGTGTGAGGCCAGATTTCTTCATATCCTTCAACCAAAATATCATATAACAGCAAATTGAATGCATAAGTATATATAAAAATCCATCTGTCTTCTATTAAGCCAAACATCAAAGAGATTTGCAAAAAATATGTAAGCTAATGCCACTGTTTTCACTACATTTTTTTCTTGTTTTGGAAACTATAATTATTTTTCATAACAAACATGTCATTGCTGTCAACCTGTAATAGGTTCATTACTGTCACTTAAAAATGTATTATAAATATATATTTAAAAATTTTATTGGTTTTAATTTTAAATACAGTACGTATCAATGGACATAATGCACATAGGCAAAAGGTATTTGACGTCTTCAATAATTTTTTAAGAATATAAAAGGGTCTTTAGACCAAAAAGTTCTGGCCACATAATAACTTAGAATACCACAAATTATTATTTTCTATGTTATATTATATTTTTATTTATTTTGGTAAGCATTTACCTATTACATTTTAATCTGTTTCAGGATGCCCTTGGAAGTTTGTGGGCTCTCTGTGACCCATCATGTTTGACATCTTTGGTCTAGATTGTGATGCCCAGCTTGTCCATTGATGCATATGTCAATTCATATATCTGTCTAACACATGTATCTGAGACAAACATCAAACGGACTTTGAAGAAGACTCAGAATTGAATGGACTGTGGGAGGTGGGGAACACTGGCTAGATTACCTCTGGGAAACCTTTTAGTTATTTTAACCCCAAGCTTCTCTCTGAAACAAAGGCCCATTTAAAAAAACACTAAATATTCTTTTCCTGATGCTATTTGACCACAAAGCATAGTACATACTACCACCTCTGATTAATTGATTTCTAGGCTCACTTTTGGTGCTGCTAGGTGGCCCAGTGGACAGAGCTTACTAACTGTGTAACCTTGGGCAAGTCACTTCACCCTGTTTGCCTCAATTTCCTCATCTGTAAAATGAGCTGGAGGAGGAAATGACCAACCATTCCAGTGATTTTGCCAAGAAAACCCCAAATGGGGTCACAAAGAGTCAGACACAGCTGACAATGACTGAACAACAACAACAGGCTTACTTTAAGGACTATGATAGACATGAATAAGTTGAAATGAAACACATTTTAAATGAAGAACTACATAGGAAAAGTTAAGATAACATCAGAGAAATGTAGGACTGGGGGAAAAAAAAGAAGGGCTGCTCCTGCAGAGAGAATGAGGAAGGATAACCAGCCAGTGGATATCCCTTGTGTGCAAGGTCCCCTCAGCTAGTAGCACCCTCCCTTCCTCCCAAACTATTTTCTATGTGTTAACTTTATATTTATCCTCAGTATATTTTCGTGTATACTTGTAATCTATATTAGAATATAAACTTATTCTGAGTTGGGATTCTTTTATTCTTTGTACTTATAAAAGGGTATTTCCCATTTCCCAGAACAATGCCTCATGCATTGTTGATAGGATTTGTTCTGATTCACACAATGCCAGAAGAGTGAGAGAAAGGTCCATTTGATGAATCTCCCTTTGGCTGATTGATGAGAGAACATGGGTCAGCATCACAGAAGATGGGTAGACATTGAGAGGCTATGATTTGCTTTGCTGGAGGGAGGATTTATATCAGTGAGATTTCGGCTCAAGAGGGGCATCTGAGTTTTGGTGGAAAAGGGAGAAGTTTTGGGAAGTTTTCAACAGTTTCTTTCCTCCTTGCTTTCTCTCATTCGGAGCCTTTGCTCAGATAGTCAGTAGTTTCCTGTGTCCATGCAGTATTGCTATTCTCAAAATTAGTCACCAGAGGGAGGTGTGGGAGCATGATAAACTCTTGGGTAATACTTGTGTTGAGTTTCAGGATTATTCAAACTTTCCATTAACTTGAAACTTCTAAACCTCTGGTGAGGAGTGTCTCCTAGCAGGTGTGCTTCTTATTGAATTAAACACCATCATCTGACACCCACATCCTTCCCTCTCCAGACACCATCATCTGGCACCTACATTCCCCCGGCTCCCCATTACCGTCATCTGATATCCCTCATTCTGCCATCTCCCCTCCTTTGACCCCTCTCCAACTTAATTTAAATTACAACCCAACTCATTCTCTTCTTTAGGAATTTGTTTTATAAAATTATGTACATGGTTAATTTGTTTGTTACAGGATGGGGGAATGAGAGCACACAGAAGTAATAGAAAAAGGTATCTGCTGCTCTTAAAGGACCAAATTCACCTAAAAAGAAGAGGGAGTAGGGTATGGAGGCAGGAGTCCGCATTGGAAACACAAAGGAACATAGTCATGAGGTGAATTTAGGAATGTAGATGGAAGTTCCTGTTACTTTCTAGCAGTGCCATGTTTGAGACCACTGGTATAACACTAAAGTAAAACACAACCAGTAGATTCTCTGATCTGTTAGTTTGGTGGGGTTCCTTACTTATTGTTGTTCAGTGGTTTAGTTATTTTGACTCTTTGTGACTCTATTATGGGGCTTTCTTTGGAAAGATACTGGAATGGTTTGCCATTTTCCTTCTCAAGCTTGTTTTATAGATATAGAAACTAAGACAAGCAGAGTTAAGTGACTTTCCTAGGGTCACACAAGTAGTAAATGTCTGAGGCAGGCTCCATACTACAGCATACCAAATAGGTGGTATCTAGTTGATGCTTGAAAACTTCTAAGGGAGAGAAGACCCACTATATCTTGAGGTAGTGCAGTGCCTGGCACGTAGTAGGCATTATATAGACGGTTGTTCTCTTCCCTTCCTTTCTTTCCCTTCTCTTCCTCTGCCTCTCCAGGGGTAGCAGAGTCTGGGGCACCATAGAAAGGAGTAGGAGCTAGCGAAACAAATGAAAAAACCCAAGAGACAGAGTTCCTGGGTAATTAATAATCAATTTATTAATTAGGCTAGCTGATGATCAATAAATTGATGGTCAGTAGGTCTCTCAGTAACCAAAGACAAAACCATGGAGATCCCTGAATGCTTAAATACTTTTGGGAAAGGGGGTGAAAATCAAGTCTGATTGGTGAACAATTAATGAGAGGTAGACATATTAATGAGGAGGTGGGCTAAAAGTCTTCAGCTCCTCCTGCTGAGATATGACTTAATCTTGAGCCTCAGCCACCTCCAACAATCTGGACAAAGAAATCCCTCTACTCACACCACTCTGGTTAGTGTTCTCCTTTGTAAGCCAGGTTTCCCTAGACTCTAATGGAGGGGTACAATGACATGGGCTTATTTCCTAAGGGCAAGAATTCACCTAGATTAGACTCTATGTGTAAATTCTCCTAGTTGGGTGAGATCGTGCCCAAGATCACAGAGTATGTGCCAGGGGGATTTGGGCAATCTCATCTATCAGCAATGTCCTTCAGAGACTGCTTGACTGGCTCACATGAGCTGGTTCCTAAATAAAGGGAAAAAGCCTCAATCTTAAATGAATAATTGGTTATTAATATAATAGAAAAATAATCACTTTGCTCACCAGGAAAAGGTGAAGTTTCTTTACTTTGTGACATCAAATAAATAGACCCCAAATTCTAGCAAAATATATCCAAATAAGTATGGAGAGGGGAAAGAGTGAACAGGTGGTGGCTGTTTGACTCACTTTCCCCTCAAAACTAGTCCAGAATCATTTGGGTTTACCTGCCAACCTAAAATTTCCCTGAGTGAAGCAAGGGAGAATTACTCTTATCAGCAGGTTTTGGGGAGAGTGGTGATCTTGAGAACCTAGGATTCAGGAATACATTGGAGAGGTGACCCAAGGTTGTAGTCTACCAAGCTGGTCCTCTTTTCCTCATGCCTGAACTCTGGAGAGGGAAATGGAATGTGTGGGGAATAGTGGAACAGAACAAAATGAGACCTGACTGGGGAAGATCCAGGGCAAACTTGGCTGTCCTTTTTCTCCTTCTCCTCCTGCTCCTCTTCCTCCTCCTGCTCCTCCTCTTCTTCAAAAATAATATTTATTTTCCAATTACTTGTAAAAACAATTTTTAATATTAGTTTTAAAAAATTCTCTCTTCTTCCCTCCCTGAGATAGCAAGCAATTTGATATAGGTTATACATGTGTAATCACGCAAAACATTTTTCCATATAAGTCATTTTGTGGAAGAAAAGTCACACGAAAAATAAATAAAGAGAAAAATAATATGCTTCAGTCTGTATTCGGACTCTGTCAGTTCTTTCTTTGGAGGTGGATGGCATTTTTCAACATGAGTCTTTTGGAATTATCTTGGATAATTGTACTGTTGAGAATAGCTGAGTCATTCACAGTTGATCATCACACAATGTGGCTGTTACTGTGTACAATGTTCTCCTGGTCCTGCTTACTTCATTCTGCATCAGTGCACAGAAGTCTTTACAGGTTTTTCTGAAATCATCCTATTTGTAATTTCTTATAGCACAGCAGTATTCCATGACAATCATATACCACAACTTGTTCAACCATTCCTCAATTGATGGCCATCCCCTCAGTTTCCAGTTCTTTGCCACTACAAAAATAACTAACATAAATATTTTTGTACAAATATGTCTTCTTTCCTTCCTTCCTTCCTTCCTTCCTTCCTTCCTTCCTTCCTTCCTTCCTTCCTTTCTTTCTTTCTTTCATCCCTTTGGGATACAGACTAGTAGTAGTAATCCTGGGTCAAAGGGTATACACAGATTTATATTGGCTTTCCTTTCTACTTAGGCCAATGTTTGATTCTATAGTTTGGTTATACTTATGTGGAGGTAGTGTGATTTAACAGGGAGTTGGATATGGCCTTAGAGGCCTTAGAGGTTCAAGACCTTTGATAAGTTATCTAACCTTACAATATTTCAGTTTCCTCATCTGTATTATATTACCTCTATACTTCTTTCCAGCTCTAAATCTCTGATCTTAAAACACCAAAACATACATCAATTTACGTAAATATAAAAAAAGTCCAGAGGCATTGTGGCATGGTACATAGAGATAGCCTTGGAATGAGGAAGACTTGGGCTCAAGCTCTGCTTCTGACACATATTGGCTGCATGACCATGGGCAGGTTACTTAATCTTCTCAGTGCTCCAGGTGGCTCTCTAAGACTCCAAATCACAGAGCAATTGCTGATCTGCCTTGGTAGAGAGGGTTGTCTCATGTGGTATTCTGGGGGAGGAATGGACCCTGCAGCCTTGAGGCCACTCAAGGCTGCAGGATTCCCCACCTGTACCCTACACCAATTACAGGTCCAGAATAATGAAAAAAGTCAATCACTTAGGTTTTTAGTTCCCTTTTATGAACTTTTTTTTTTTAAACAAAGAGCCTGAACTTTGGACAGATTTGATGAATGAATGAGCCAGATGCTTGAGGGACAAGTTCACAAGCAATGGACAGCCTGTGAGCACTCCCTGGTATCCACACAGTGTCGAAGGAATTAGAGAAAGGTCTTCAGCATATTGGTTTAATCTCCTTTGGCAGATTTAAGGAAGAGCACAAATAAAAGTCCCTCCTCCAGGGAACTGTGCTATCACACTTAGGAGAACAACGGCACTTGGAATTGATGACTTTTAATATTCCTCTCAGAACTATGAGTCTAAGTAGCGGGTTAGGAAAAGAGTCTTTGATTTAGCATCTTTGATACTTGGCTTGCTTGATTTTCATCACAGAACAAATACCTCCTTCCTTACTGGATCCATCTAAATTCTCTTTTTACTCAGCTGTCAGGCTGTTGAAGCCAAGGGGAAGGAAGATAAGAGTGTAGAGACAGATATCTCTGGCTTGAGGCCTTGTGGGTCCCGGGCCAAAACAACATTTGAAGAGAAGATTAATTTTTTCCTCGGTGCTCAGATTTTCCCCCCATTTGAACACCTGAAAGCTTGATCATCTAGGAAAGCTCTCTCTGGCCCTGCAAGAGTAGTGTCTGGGTTGCAGCTCTGGCCAGGTCCTTGAGGAGAATAAAGGCATGGCAGAGGGGACAATTTGAGATGACAACCGAAGTGGTGTCTGTGAGGATGTGTGGAGGGAGGAAAGTGGAGTTCTCTCTCTTTTGTTTTGGAGTTGAGGTGTTTTTTCTACTATCTCCTTATATTTTCAGGAGATTGTTACAGACATAGAGACCTTGATTTCTGGATGGCCAGCTCTAGGCTGTCCCTTGAAATATGTTATTTTAATTGTTCTTGCTGTGGACTTGTGATAGACTTTTATGGGAAAGCTTGGGTCCCATTATAGAAGAAGGAAACTCTGAGGTAAACTAAGCTAGAAGTTTAGAATCAGAATCACGGCATCACACAATTTAAGACTTGGGAGGGGACCTTAGCAGCCGTCAAGTCCAACCCACAAAAAGAGTCTAATCTCTAGCATACCCAATGAATGATCATCTGGCCCCTGTTTGAAGACCTCCAAGAAGAAAGAAGCCATCACCTCTTGTTATGGGAGAAATATCTCCTCTCTGAGTTCATGTGATAGGTCTTTCTGCTGAATAAATCTACTGCAACACAGAACTTATAGTAGCAAATTACTAAATGATGTTATGCTTAAGCACAAGTTCAGGAGGTAGAAAAACAACCCTAAGCTAATAGTAAGATTCTAATGAGTCTTTTTTATAGACAAAATTATGTAAGAGAGACAGAGAGATAATTTTTGACACACAGAAATCTAGCGTATCCTCTTAGGCCAAAAATAATTGAACAAAATTGGTTAAACAATTATATACCTTCTAAGAAAACAAACTTAATTAAACAGACTCTGTAGGTAAACTAAGTAAGGTAACAGATTTACTACATTTAGAAAGTTCATAAGGGGATGATTGAGAAGAGGAGCTTTATATATCACAAATATAACCAAAAGCTAAGAGTAAAATCCTTCTATAACTCTTGTTAGCTAAGGGAGTCCTTCTACAAATAGCTAAATCACTTTGAGAAGTTCAAACTCCTCTTTGGCTTCTTATCTGAGGAATGTCAAAAAGTGTTCCCTTAATTCTACAATTTTATGAGAAAGGTTTTACTAAGTGAGGTTAATATTAACAAAAAATAACCAAGTATCTATGAGAAATAGCATGATAAAAGATAATAAAAAGAAAAATGAAAGATTATCATCACACTCTCAAGGCTCACTGCATCCACTTTTGGACAGCTCTAATTGAGAGGATGTTTTTGCTATGGACAACTCTAATTGAGAGGACGTTTTTGCTGAAATCAAGCCTAAATTTTCCTCTTTGCAACTTTGACCCATTGTTCTGGATCATTCCCTTTGTGTCTAGAGAGAAAAAAATGTCATCTTTCTTCTACATTAAAAGTCTTAGCATCATAGAATGTCAAAATTGGAAGGGACCTTAGGATCATCTCTAGTTCAAATTCCTCATTTTATCGTGAAGAAACAGACCCAGACAGGTAAAATAGCTTGTTCTAGTTCACACAGATACTACATATCAGAGTTGAGATTCAAACTCTTGTCTTCTCACTCCAAATGATAGTAGGTGGTATTTGTTTAGCAGCTTAAGGTAAACAAGGCACTTTACATATAACATTCTATTTGATTCTCAAAACAGTTCTATAAGATAAATGTTATAGATCATGTAATTTCCATTTTTGAAATGAGAAATCTGAGTCTCAGAAAGGTTTAGTGTCTTGCCCATGGTCACAAAGCTAATGTTGTAAGTGGGGTTGAAACCTAGGTCTCTCTCTATTTTAAATTTAGTGTTCTTTCCATTATACCATGTGACTATATCATGATGATGCAAAAGAATTTTTTTAGACTGGGTCTTCCTTTTCATTCAAGCTATAAGTAGCCATCCATTGACTCTATCCCATTGCTGATCAGCACAGGTTCTATGACCTGCTCTGTTTCTGACCTGACCTGCCATCCATCCTTAGGCAAATAGGCTTCTCAGTGGCATTTTAGCCAGTGTTGCTAGAATTACAGTGTATGGTGGCAGATAAAAATGGTGATTGGATTGCTTGCAAAAATAAATAAATTATATGCACACATATCAAAGACATCCTCAACCCTGTAGGACCACCTCTACTTAGAACTCTGAGACATAGTAGCCTCCCTCTGGGGATCTGACCTGCCAGTGGGAATGTGATTTGGGAAAGTAGCTCCAGAGTTTGTGATACATCAATATAGATAGAAACCCTAGAGTTGGAAAGGGCTTAGCCAATCCTTGTTTGGCACCTGCTGGGCTTGCTGTCTGAGACATGATCACTTTTCTCTTGGGACCTGAAATGTGAGTCAGTCAGTGAGTCATGTTCAGAAAGGAGAGTCTTTCTCGCCTCCTGAAAGACAACGGATTAGAATTAACCTTATTAAACTCAGATAGCGCAAGCTTTCAACAAACCCAAGAAGAGTGTTTCCTTTCTGTTTATCCAGCTGTCTCCTGTCTTCTCAGTCTCCTTTCTCAAAGAGGAGCCCCAGCTTGGAGTGACTGGGGGGGAAGCTTAAGTCTTTTTGACAGTGAAAAGAGATGCTAGATGAGTCCATGATGGGCTTGGAAGGAATACTGGGCTTTGGGGACAGTCTGGTAATGGATGGGATAAGAAATCTACTCTTCATTTATGATTGAGCCTTGTTTGTCACCGTACTACACCCAGACTAATGTAAGGGTCCCCAAAGGCCTCCTGTTAAAGTCTTATTGATATGAAAGCCAGCACTCAGATGGGTAAGGATGCTGTAAAGAGGGCTTTCTGCATTCTGACAAGACCAATGTTTCCTTTGGAAACCAAATTATTAGAATCTGATTTAGAAATAACTTTGGAAGTCTTTTAACTCAATATGTATTTGAAGAATAAACCTCTTCCTAAAATATTCCACTCAAGTGGTCATCCAGACTGTATCTGAATCCTTCAAATAATTGGAAACTCACTACCTCATAAGTAAGTCGATTCCAGTTTTGGACCCTTCTAATTGTTTTGGAAGTTTCTACTTTTATTTAAACAAAATCTATCTCCCTGTATTTTCTATCCACTGGTCCTAGTTTTGCCTTCAAGGGCAATGTTAAATGAATCTAATTTCATTTCCACAAGAAAAAATCTTTAAATACTTGAAGATATATGTGATATCTTGCCTTTTCTGAATAAATATCTTTATTTCCTTTCACCAAATCTTTTATGAACTGATTTTGAATCCTCTTATCCTCCTCCTCTGGAAGCTCTCAGTTTGTTCATGTCCTCTTAAAATTTGATATTCAGGTCTTAGTATGGTGTTCCTGGTGTGGTCCAAATAAAGTAGAGTGCGATGGGACTATGACCTCCCTTCCTCTGTGTTTGGTGGTACTACATCACACTTTTGACACATATTGTAATTTTAGTTCAATAATAAGTGCCCAGGTACACTGTGGTAGGGAGATCCATCTTGCCCTACCGGAAAGTCAGAGGAGCGAGGGGGAGGACATAGGAGAGAGATTAGGGGAGGGGTTATACAGTGGGATGGCTGTTTTGAGGTGGTGGGTGGGGGAAAGATGGAGAGAAAATTTGTAACTCAAATTCTTGTGGAAATTAATGATGTAAACAAGAAAATAAATAAATTAATTTTAAAAAAGATATGAAAGGAAATATGACTAAAAAAAATAAATGCCCAAGTATTTTACATATCTATGTAAGGATGTGCTGGTAAACGTTTAACAACAAGCTCTCAAAAAAAAATTACACGAGACACATTTAAATTTAATCTGCATTGTTAAACTTTTCTGTATCACTTTCTGAAGTCTAAACAATGAACAAAATGACAAATTAAGCCCTGATTTGTAGTATTTGCCAATTTCCGAGGTGTAGATACTCACATTGAAAAATTAATAATTGGCTTTCCTGAGTCTGTTTAAGCTGGCTCCAACACATCCCTATATGTACTGTTATCTAACCATTTCTACATTTGTGCAACTGATTTTTGGAAATTGTAGTGTAAGACTTTATATTTATCTCTATTAAGTTCCAGCTTATTAAATCCAGATTGATGTTAAATTTAAGGTTAGCATTGATTTTCTTACAGAAAATAAACACATAGGGGACATGCAGTATGTGATAGTGGAGAGAGTGCTGGGTCAGAAATCTGGTTTCTAATCTTGCCTTGAATATTTAGGAGTTATGTGACTGTGGCAATTCATTCAACCTTTCAAAGCCTTAGTTTCTTCTTTGGTAAAGTGGGTATGAGAATACTGCACAGAGTTGGTGTGGTCAGATGAGAAAATATGTGTAAAGTGCTTTGTATCCCTTAAGCATTCTATAAATGCAAGACCTTGCAATTGAGAGGTATCAGCTGAGAATAAATCATAGAAACACTGGATTTTGGAGCTGGATTTTACAGGTTATTTAAACTAGACCCTGATACAGTAATGCTAACTGCCTCTTCCTGACTAGGGAAGGAAACAGGTCTAACTCTATCTCTAGTGTTATTCTCTCCTAGGAAAAACTTTTCATCATTTTCCCACCAGAGTGAATGCTTATATAGTAGTAGATAATTGTTATCTTTTGGATCTATAGCTGTCAATGGAGTTGTGAGATTACTCTCTGTCAGGTGAGTGACAAACTTCCTGGGTATATTATAGGTATGCTGGAAGGTAGGTTAATTCTTGTGAGCCCTGAGCTCATATTTTATAAATGGTTAGCCTTGGGGTAGGAAAGAATGGAGCAGAGGGAGCCAACGAATACTTACTCAGTTTCCTTTGCTAGATTTATTTATCTTCGCTTATTTATCTTTGAAACGGATATGCTTGCCTTCTCAGTGGGTGGGGGAGGGGCAGGAGGGAGAGAGAATTTGAAACTCAAAGTAAAAAAAATTAATGTTAAAAATAAATAAATGAAAAAAAAAGAGAAAGAAATGAATGAGCTATTGTTTCTCAGAATCACAGAGCTATTTTGTGAGAGCTGAATCATATCTTCCAGGTCCTCTTTGGGAAGCATGGAATGTTTTTAGTCACTTCAGTACTGGAAGTATCTTTTGGACTAAGTGTAGAAGAAACCACAGTCCAGAGTGTTAACACTTTATGAAAAACAGAGAGGCAATCCCCAAACATACATACCCAGACCCAGACCCAGACCCAGACCCAGACCCAGACCCAGACACACACACACACACACACACACACACACACACACACACAGATAGAGAGGAGAGAGAGAGAAAGACAGAGAGAGAGAATGGGGCCACTAGGTGGCACAGTAAATAGAGCACCGGCCTTGGAGTCAGGAAGACCTGAGTTCAAATCTTCCCTCAGACTCTTAACACTTACTAACTGGGTGACCTTGGGCAAATCACTTAACCCCAATTGCCCTGCCTTCTCCCCTCCAAAAAGATGAAAAAAAAAAAGAGAGAGAGAGAAAGAGAGAGGCTTGCCCAGGGTCATATAACTAAAAAAAGTTTGAGGATGAATTTGAACTCAGGCTTTACTGACTCTACACCCAGTACTGTAACAACTGCCCCATGTAGCTTCCAGCTAACTCAGTAATCCTTTGATACTTTGAGCTGCTAGGAATTTTGATTCCAATGCAGATTCGTCCTCGGCTCCAGTTTAGGACTAAGACAGCTTGGTATACTGGAAAGAGCACTGGTTCGGGAGTCAGTAAGACCTAGGTTCTGATCTTGCCTCTCATGCTTATTGCATGAATCATCTTGGGCAAGTGATTCAGTGTCCTCCACCCTCAGTTTCTGTATCTGCTAAATGAGACCAGGAGGGCTGCTGGACTGGAAGGTCTATGAGGTTTCTTCCATCTCTAGAAGAGAGGGCAGTGAGTGAAAAGTCCCCACAGGATAGAATAGGCCTTAGGTCTTCTCATTTTCTCCAGTAACCAGGCAGAACATGCCCAGCCTTTCTCATCCCCCTCCCCTCCCCCATTTCCCCAAGTTCTGCTCTCTCTGTCCTTGAAAACTTCTGAGATAATGTCATTTCTGTCTTTGCCTAATTACTTTGTTTGAATCCTTCTTTGGAGGCCTGACCTCTCCCTTCCTCTTACTCTCTTCTTTCTTAGTCACAGTGGGTCAAGAAGGATGGAGAGAGAGAGCTATAGACAGATGAGGGACTGAAGGCCAGAGGAGCTAAGTGGTTTGACCAAGGTCACACAGGTAGGAAGCTGCAGAGCAAACATGAGATTTTAAAATTTCAAACCTAGCACTTTTGGTGGCAACAATGTGGATGTCAATGGACTTATGGTTTTTCTCTGAGGACTAGCGTAACTACATGAGTATGTATATATACCTGTATGTATATGTATGTATATATATATATATATATATATATATATATATATATATACACACACATATACACACACACACATATATAATCATGGGACCCCTTCTCATGAAATAGTTACAAATACTCTGAAGTTACAGTTACAAATACTGCACTTTGTTGAGGAGATTGCTGACTGAGTGGCCACTAGGTGGTGGCATCATATAATGTTAAAAGGGTCCTATAACTAGAAGAACTACGCCTTAGGATAACACCTCAAGACAAAAAATATGTGAAAAAAAGTCGGAGGAAGGAGGGGCTGGTGAAGAAGATTTTGTTCCTAAAATAAGACGGCTGTCCATTGAAGCAAGCACCATCATGGCAAGTACATCGCATTGCTGGAAAAGGACATTCACTGCCCACAGGCCTCTGGCCACCTCAGATCCAATGATAAAAATACACAATTAAATGAAACCACGCAGCAGGAAGCACTTCACTAGAGAATGAAAGCCATCTGAGCCCAGCCTTTCTGGGAGGAATCTGGCACTGCTGTTTTTCTGTAATGACATAGGAGGAGAGAGCCAGGGACAAGTGTCACCCAGACACAATCTCTTCTGTGTTCAAGCCACTCTTCAGGCTAAGAGAAAGGCTTTTATGCCAGGGTGATGAGCTGGTGGGTGAATTTACCATTTGTGTAGTCTGAACTGTCCCCTCTCCTTTATCTTAATATACCTGGGTGCTGAACACACTTCTATGGATGAATGAATGAAAAGGCAATTTACTAAGTGTTTACTGTGGGGTTAGGTAAAACAATCCCCACCCTTCACCAACATATATTCTAATAGCAGAAGATGACATATGTAGGGGAGTGGTCACCAGTGAGGGGAGTTTGGATCTGAGGAATAACAGGAATGGTGAGTTGATGGAAAGGGCAGTCCTTTCACATGCCCTTTTGTGAAGCAATCACAGTATTGATTTTAATTAATTGGCCCAGAGCAGGTGGTGGATGGCTAGATGGCCAGGGTGGGTGGTTAGATGGGATAGGATCCATGGTCTGGTCTGGGGCTGACCAGATAGGATGGACTAGATAAATTTGTGCTTAGTCACTAAATGGCGTGTGAGATGAAAGAGTTCAGAGTCTGAATCTAAGGTCAGAAAAGGTCTTTATTCTTTCTCATGAGAAAGGACTCTACCCCCTGTTACCCAAAATGGCATCTGCAGGGAGAGAGTGACAGGTAGAAGACAGTCCATGGTTATATAATCTTCCAATGCAGAAACCCAACCCCCCCAACTGGCCTTCACTCTTCTTGGTAGGGGGTCTGTCCTACAACTGAAGCTCAGGAATTTCACTGAGACAAAGGACCTGTGAGTATCCAATGAAAGCAGTCTTAACCTCATTTGGCATATCTTCTGCTGATCTGGCTCTGGGGGAGGGTCTCCATCGCTCTAAGCCTCAGATTGCTTGAAGGTCAGGTGACCTGACCTTAGGCCTAGTCAATACTGAAGCCATTCTAGATTTGATTTTTCAGAATGGGGAAACTTCACTATAAATTATCCCTCACAACGGCTTACTCCGAATGTGGGAGTTACAAATCTAAATAGACTGGGGGAATTGTGGGAAGATTGTGGAATAAATCCTCCACAAGTAACTTAAAAATAATGCCTCACAGTAAATTTAAGAGTAGCAGACATAATTAAAAGTTGGAGTAAAGCAGTTGTGCAGCTTAAGACAGTCTGGGAGGATTAGGAAAGATTTGATCTCCAGTCTGGCTGATTGAAGTGCAGATACCTCTGGGCAGATAAAGGGGAGTTAACAAACAGCAAGCCCTGTAGGTAGCTATGTTGGCTGGAGCCTTAGCTTCAGGAAATTTTGCCCATGGACTGTGTGGGTGTAGAGTGATAGATCAGGGGAAGGTTGCAGGGGCCTTCTTCTAGTGCTGGACTCAGGGCCCAGGTGTGCTGATCAAAGAGGTCCCAGGTGGTGACTGTGGGTGAGTGTAGTAGCAGAAGGGCAGGGCTCTGCTGGCTGTGGTCACTTCTGGAGTCTCCGATTTCTGTTCCAGGGCAAAGGGAATGACCTGAGGCTTATAGCTACCTGAAGAATGGTAGGAAGCAAGAGCTTTTGTGGTAGCAGCAGTGCTGGGGGCCACAGTTGGGAGTCAGAGGGGAAGAGATGAGTACCTGAGGTCACTTATAGACCAAAGTGTGAGCTGGAGGAGCAGTGACCATACCTAGCCCTGGATTATAGAATATTGGAAGAATCAAGAGGACACAGACCCTCAAATAGAGCTCAGAAAACAACACAAAAAACTTAAACCTGAGACATTATCCCCCACACCCCAGGAGCAGAGCCTCACTGTAATATAAAGTTAACAATCAAGAAATAGTCCATTAAAATTAGTAAAAAAAAAAAAAAAACCAACAGAAAAACATAGGTAGTTACTATGGTGATAGAGAAGATAAAGTTCAACCTCAGAAGAAGACAAAACAGCTTCTTGTAAAGTTTCAAAGAAAATGTAAAATGTTCACAAATTCCAAAAGAGCTCTTGAAAAAGCTTTAAAAGACTTTAGAAATCAAATAAGGGAAGTTGAGGAAAAATTGGGAAAAGAAATGAGTAATGCAAGAAAAGCAATAAAATAACAAAAAAAAAAAGTCAACCAATTGCAAAAAGAGATCCAAAAACTTACCAAAGAAAATAAAAATCAGAATTGGGCAAGGGGAAGCTTATAACTTCATAAGATATCAACAAATAATAAAAGCAAAATCAAAAGAATGAAAAATAGGAGAGAATGTGAAATATCTCATTAGAAAAACACCTGCCTGGAAAACAGATCGAGGAGAGATAGTGTAAGAATTGTCAGAGTGCCTGAAAGTTATGCTCAAAACAGAGTCTCTAGATACTATACTTCAAGAAATTAAGGAAAATTGCTCTAAAGTTCTAGGACAAGAGGGTAGAAATTGAAAAACTCCATTTATCACTACCTGAAAGAAATCCCCAAATGAAAACTCATAGGAATGTTATAGCTAAGAGTTGAAGTCCAAAATCAAGGAGAAAATATTACAAGCAAGTAGAAAGAAGCAATTTAAATACTATAGAGCTGAGTCAGGATAACACAAGATTTAGCAGGTTCTACTTTAAAAGACTGAAAGGCATGGAATATAATATTCCTAAGAACAGATAAGTTGGGTTTGCAACCGAGAATAACCTACCAAGCAAAGCTGAGTGTAGTCTTGCAAGGGAAAACTGGATATTTAGTGAACTAAAGGACTTTCAGGTATTTTTGAGGAAAAGACCAGAACTGAACAGAAAATTTGACTTATAAGAATCACGAGAAACGCAAGAAGGTAAACATGAAAAACTAATTACGAGGGATTTAATAAGATTAAATTGTTTATTTCTTATGTGGGAAAATATTTGTAATTCTAAGAATGTTATTATTACGAGGGTAGTTCAAAAGAGTATACATGGATAGAAAGTTTGATTATAATGGAATGATCTCAAAAATAAAATTGGGTAGGGAGAGGTAAAATGGAGCAAATTATCTCATACATAAGAAGAATGAATGGAAGAATGGTTACAGTGGAGGGGAGAATAGGATAAAGGGCAGGTAGTGTGTGGAACTGGGTTAAAGAATGAATAAAATTTACCTTTAGAAAGGTATAAAAGTCTTCTTAACTTGCAGAGAAATAGGAGGGCGAGGAGATAAGATAAGGGAGGGACTTTTAGAAGGGGGAATAGGGAGGCAGTGGTCAGAAAAAAATTATATTTTGGAGGAGGAGGGGGAAGAGGGGGGAGAGAAAGAGAGAGAGAGAAAAAGAGAGAGAGAGAGAGAGAGAGAGAGAGAGAGAGAGAGAAGGATAAACAGTGAGGAAAAATAGGATGGAGGGAAATACACAACTAGCAATTATAACTTTGAATGTGAATGGGATGAATTCACCCATAAAACAGAAACAGCAGAATGGATCAAAACCCAGAACCTGGTGATACATTATTTATAAGAAACATTTTAAAATGATAGACACATGTAGAGTGAAAATAAAGGACTGGAGTAGAATTTATTCTGCTTTAGCTGAAAAAAAAAAAAGAACAGGCATCAATTGTGATCTCAGACAAAGTTAAAGCTAAAATAGATTTAATTAAAAAAGAAAAGCAGGGAAAATGCATTTTGTTTAAAGGTACAATGGATAATGAAATAAAATCAGTACTAAACATGTATGCACCAAAAGCTACAACATTCAAGTTTTTAAAAGAAAAGGTAAATGAATTACAGATGGAAATAGATAGCAAAACTATAATAGTGGGGAATTTCAACCTTCTTGTCTCAGAACTAGATATATCTAACCAAAAAAAAATAAGAAAGAAGTCAAGGAGATGAATAGAATCTTGGGCTAGATATGATAGACATCTGGAAAGAATTAAATGGGAACAGAAAAGAATATACTTTTTTTTCCAGTGGTACATGGCACCTTTACAAAAATTGACCATATTTCAGGCCATAAAAACTTTATAGTTTAATGAAGAAAAACAGAAACTTTTTAAAGGCATCCTTTTCAGATCATAATGCAATAAAATTATATTTAACAAAGGACCATGGAAACACAGATTAAAAATTAATTGGAGACTAAATAACAACAATAACAAGAAAACCCAAGTAGATTAACTTCTCCAGGGACTGGGAAAGGACTTTGTCCTTTTTAAAATTCTTGAGCATTGAGATTTTTCAGGTTGGCACAGCAGAACTCCTGGCAAGAGATACTTACAACATTCCATTAATAAAATTATTTGGATCCATCTGCATGAAATAAACCACAGAAATATAAGGTTAGTTACCAGCCCATTTCTCTATAATGGTATTATCTGTCCCGGTGAAGTTCTTCTTATGAGTTCCACTGTTTGTTTTATCCTTACTTACTTAGCAAAGACTCCCAAAGAAGGGGTTCCCTTGGGAGCAGCAAGAATCTCTTTCCTCCACTATTTGGAATGTGTCACTTAGACCCTGTTGACTGATCTTGGTGAGATAGACTTCTTTCACATAGGGCTCCCAGAGAAAGGTTGTCTCTGAAGCAAGGAAGTTCGAGAAGGTTTCAAAAAAAGCCTTAAAGATCCTTCTCTCTTTCTAGAGGTGAGACCTGCTAGAATATTTGATACTGGGCTCTGGCTGGCAGTATGGTCTCAGGGTATTTACCTTTTTTCCTCTAGCCATCTGACTCACAGTTTGAGTGTCGCTTAGAACTTATGATCCTTAGGCAGGTCAGCAAATGACTCAGTCTCCTCATTTGTGAAGCAGAGAGAAGGATTTTTTTTTTTTTGCCAGAAAGAATAAGTACTTACAGATTCCTTTGGATAATTTACTATAAATTCATAGATTGTTACCTTGTCATTCTCCCCTCTCTGCTGCTCCCCTCCCCTGCTGCTTTTGCACATGAATATATATGCAGAGAAAATTAGTCTGTATTATGCAAGTTACATAAATTTATCATTGTAAATAACCTAGGGTCCTGACTGGGTGTTCCACAGAGCAAATTTTCTAATGGCCAGAAATGAATTCATGAAACAACCTCTGTCTGGTAGGAAACTAGCCAACACATCTGGGGGATGCAGGATTGCTGGAACTATGCCTTGTTTAACCTGCATCTGCCCTCTCCAAATCCTCTTGCCCTCCATTTTTGTATAATAGCCCAGATTCCCTAACCACAGTGCTACTGAACTAGGCCTTTTAGGTTGATTCTTTGGACTTGAACACTCATCTTCTGGGAGGTAGGAAAAAAATGAACAGTTTCCCAACTTCTTTTTGAGTCCAAACCTTCAGTCTCTTCCAGTGTCTTTTCCAAAGGCCAGGGTCTGGCCGCATTCTCCAAGATACATGTCTTCTTCTGAAAACTCTCTGATTTCCAAACTCCTTAGCCACACCACCCATCACTAACCATGGCCAAACCACATTTCAACTCCCTTTGATTGATTAAGTCTCGTCAAAGAAAGGAAGTTGTCTGGGTTGCAGACTGTAACTGTAGGATGAACATTGGAACAGTTTTCCTTTGTGAACTTTGTATGCCCTAATAGACCATAGACTTTTTCCTTCTTGAGTTCCTTTAATGAGACCATGCCAGTGTTGCTAAAGAAATCATAAAACATTCATTCATCCTATAAGCATTTAATAAACCCCTACTATGTGCTCCTCTTAGGTGCTATATACACAAAGACCAAAATAGAATTGTTCCTGCCCTCAGGAGTTCACATTCTATGGGACCAATTAATTAGTAAGTTAAAAAATATCTTTTTCCCTCCTTAGTGCTTATCATATATAAGAAATAACAGTGTAGTGTCTAAAAAGATGACATTAAAATATTCTGACACATATAAACTTTTTGACCATGGGTCAATCATCTAACATTTCAGTGTGCAATACATTCTCTGTGTGTCTGTTATAGTCAAATTTGATGTTGGTGGAGGCAATTTCCACATGGTGAGTTCTCCACATCAGTAAAATCATGCAAGTCCAGAGTTTTCTAAAGTGTATGTCTGACTATGCTACCTCCTCTACCCCTCGATAAAATCCAACGGCTTCTTATCACCTTCAGGATCAAGTACACAATGCCTCTGTTTGGACCTCAAAGCCCTTCATAATTTATCCCTGTTCTCTGCCTTTCCAGTTTTCTTACACTTTACTCTTCCTTGCTGGTTGCTGTTCTAAGACCACATCATCCCATATCTTGGCTCTGGGCATTTCTTTGGCTCTTGGAATGCTGTCCCTCTTCATCTTCTAGTTCCCCCAACTGCCATCAAGTACTAACTAAAATCCCATCATCTACAAGAAGCTCTTCCCAACATTTCAGAAATCTACTGTCTCCCTCTGTAGACTACTTCTTATTTATCCTATATATACCTTGTTTTTACATATTTGTTTGCTCATTGTCTCCCCATTAGATGTGAATTCCTTGAGCGCAGGGACTGTCTTTTATCTTTCTTTGTATCTCCAGTGATTAGTATAGTCTCTGGAATGTAGCAGGAGGTTAATAATGCTTATTGACTGACTGACTCTCACATACAGAACACTGCACCATATACTTGGGTTAGGGGGTGGTGAAAGGAGGTAGGGAAACCAGCTTAAAATGTAATGCTTATCCTCAGGAAGGTTACAATTGGGTCAAAGAGATGACAAATAATATGAGAAATGTCAGACCAGTAAAAGAGAGCATCTTATTAGAATCAAGGGAGAGGTACAATAGGTACCCTAGGAGTTCAGAAAAAAGGGAGCAGCTCATTGTGTGATGGAGCAATGAGAGAATGCTTTGTAGAAAAGGTAGCATTCAAGCTGGGTCCTTAATACAGTCTGGAATCATTGATATATATAAAAGGCACTTAATCTATGGAAAATTACTTGAATAATAGGCATATCAGTGGGAATTTGAATGCCATGGAAATGGCAAGTAGATCAACTTGATTGGAGGAGAGGTATAGGGAAAATAAGGCTGTAAAAATTGTTAGCTTTGGATACCAAGTTAAAGGGTTTGAATTTTCTCTTACAGGTGATAGGGAGCAATTGAAAGTTTTTGAGAAAAGCAATGTTTTATTAAAAAATTTTTTCCCCAATTTTTCAATTTTATTTTCCCCAATTATATATGAAAACAATTTTTAACATTAAAAAAATTGAGTTCTAAATTCTCTCCATCCCTCCTCTTTGAGAAAGCATGCAATTTGATACAGATTATGCATGTGCACTCATGCAAAACATATTTCCATATTAACCATGTCGCAAAAGAAAACATGGGCCAACCCCACCCTCCAAGCCACCCTAATGAAATAAAGTTAAAGAAAAAGTATACTTTGATCTGAATTCAGACCTTATCAGTTGTTTCTCTGGAGGTAGGTAATGTTTTTTATCATAAGTCCTTTGGAATTGTCTTGGATTGTATTGCTGAGAATAGCTAAGTCATTTACAGTTGATAAACAATATTGTTATTACAGTTTAAATGTTCTTCTGGTTTACTTTGCGAGGTATGAGGAGACCAAGGAAAGTATACTGAAAGTCAGTGAAGAGAGGGAATTATAAGATAAGGTCAGTAGTTTCACATTCTGCAGGAAGATCCAAGTGAAAGAAGATAGAGAAAAGTCCTTTGTATTTGATGAGAAGGAAGTCAGTGGAGATCATTGAGAATATAGTAAGATGGTGAAGACTGAAGAGAAATTACAGAGAGTTAAGGAGTGATAAATTCCACTTGTTTTGGAAATTTAGTATGAAATGAAGGAGAGGAAAAAGGATACTAACAAGAACAGCCCCAGAATGGAAGTTTTTCTTAAGGTATGAAGACTTATACTTGGGGGCAGCCAGGTGGCACAATGGATAGAATGCTGAACCTGGAGTCAAGAAGACTCATCTTCCTGAGTTCAAATCTGGCCTTGGACTCTTCCTAGCTGTGTGACCCTGGGAAAACCACTTAGCCCTTTTTAGCTCAGTTTTCCTATCTGTAAAATGAGCTGGAGAAGTAAATGGCAAATCACTCCTGTATGTCTGCCAAGAGATTCCCAAATAGGGTCATAAAGAGTTGGACACAAGTGAAAAACAACTGAACATGGGCAACACTGAGGGTGTGATAGGAGGTGGCATGAGTCAGCTAATCCATCTCTGACATCTATTATATGTGTGAGGTCTTTTCCTATTATAATGTGTACTCTTTTAGAGTATATACTGAATGCTTTTCTATTTGTATTCCAAGCCTGGTACCTTGCATGTAATTAGTAGCTAATAAATGCTTTTTCATTCATTCATTCATTCATTTAGTTATTCTGAGAGTTTTCAGAAACTGAAGAGTACATATATGAATGAAGTAAATATGTTCATAATGCAAGTTATTTATGTTGACAAATAATATGTATGATACAAGTTTTTTTTAAATCAATCAACAAGATTATTGGCTCATGGTATCATGCCTTAGAGCTAGAGGGAACTTTGGTTCAGTCCCCTAGTTTCACAGATGACTCTGAGGGAGACAGGTCAAGTAACTGGCCCAAAGTCGCACATAATATAGCGGAGTTAGAATTTGAATCCAGGTCCTATACTGCAATGATTTCTCAACAAAGACCTAAAAATGGTTAACATTTTAAAAATGTAGCTTAAGTTTTCAACTAAGTAATAAAGTCTGTTAGTAGTCCTACATTTTGCTAAGCCTTCAGCAGTTCAACACTAACTCAAAGGTTGCAGGTTAAAAGTAGAAGACATTTTAGCAAAGTCTGAGTTGATATGTTAAAGAGAGTCCAAAAGAGAGCAAGTAGAATGTTGAGAGATTGGAAAACATGCCATATGAGGATGGATTGAAAAAAGTGTGTGTGTATGTGGGATGGGTTTCAGTCTGAATGAGAGAATGAATGAAAAAGCATTTATTAATGTTTACTTAACACAATGCAAAGTATTGGGCTCCCAGTGGAGGATACAGATAGAAAAATAAGACAGTCCCTACCCTCAGGGAACTTGTTTTAATAGGGAGAAAAAACACTCATAGGAAATTAACTATAAGTCAGATAGAAAGGCCCAGTGGTCCTAAGGATATATTGTCAAAATAGGTGGTAATGCATCTTTTCTTTTTTTATAACAAATTTGATTGATTTCTCTTGCTCTTATATTACCTAAATTTCCCCTAAGTAGCTTTTCCTCCCACCTGCCAGGGAGTCACATCTTATAACAAAGAATTATTATTATTATTTTTGATTTTTGAAGGGGGGGAGGGCAGGGCAATTAGGGTTAAGTGACTTGCCCAAGGTCACAAGTGTTAAGTGTCTGAGGCTGGATTTAAACTGAGATGCTCCTGAGTCCCTGGTGCTCTATTCACTGTGCCACCTAAACAAAGAATTATTTTTAAAAGAAAAAAGAAAGAGGGAAAAAAAATCAGTAAAACCAATTAATACATTGAAAAAAACCTGACAATATATACAAGATTCCACAATCAACATGGAACACCCACCATCTCGGCAAAAGAGTTGGAGGAAGTGTCTTCTCATATCTCTTCTTTGGAGTCTGGCTTGTTCTTTTAAGTTTTTATCATTTGATTTTGATTGTTTTATGGTTGTTCATTCCATTTATATTGATTTTGTTATTGTAGTATTCTATCCCTTTGCTGTATTTGTTTCTCTTTGTAGTAGTTTGTGCAAGTCTTTACATGCTTTTCTGTATTCATACATAATATTGTTTTTTCCCCAAAACAATAACTTTCCATTACATATACATATGTATATTTGTCCAGGGGTAGGGAACCTTTGACCTTGAGGCCACATGTGGCCCTCTAGGTCCTCGATGCAGCCCTTTGACTAAATCCAAACTTCACAGAACAAATTCCCTTAATAAAAGGATTTGTTCTATAAAACTTGGACTCAGTCAAAAGACCACACCCAAGGACCGAGAAGGCTTCATGTGACCTTGAGGCTGCAGGTTCCCCACCCCTGGTTTAGACATTCTCCAGTTAATGGACATCTACTTTGTTTCCAGTTCTTTGCTACCGCAATGTTATTTCTACTAATAAAAGCATACTGGTTTCTGATATTGAACTATTGGACAGTGCCAAGGATTTTGATAGCAAGAACTTTTTTTTTCTTCCCTAAATCTTTAGTAGATATGGCAGCTAAGAGGCAGGGCTTAGTACTTGCAGAGAACATTGTTAGGTCACATCTCCATAACACTGCTTCCCTGGCTTATGGTTGCAAGGGTCAGGTTGGAACAAAGGATTCTGGTCTGAGGGTCCCTAGTGTTCCCAGGACTCTTGGGCTTAATTGCCCATTTTAGGTAAAGGACATGATAGTTCTCTATTACCATGATCCAACACCCTGGACAGTCCCTTCCCCCTGTGGCCCCTCCCTCTGATTGGTCAGTTTCTCTTGGCACCTCCATTTGTTGAGGCCAACTACGTTCATTCCTTCATTCCTTTGTGAACTCTGGTGTTGACTCTAGGTACTTCTTTCTTTACCACAGGTTACCTTTTTTAAGCTTCCTTTTAGATAGGAATGTCCACATTGTAGTATAAGCTCCTTCAGGGCAGGATAGTGTTCCATATTGCTTCTTTTTGTATTCCTAGTGTTTATCACAGTGCTTAGCACACTTAAAAAATGCTTGTTGAAGATTCAGTTTTTCTTCAGCCATTGGAAGGTCTGTCAAGTGCAAAATGGATTAGACTTATTCTGTTTGGCCTCAGAGGGCAGCTAGGAGTAATTGGTAGAAGTTGTAGAGAGACACATATTTTAGTTTTGATTTAAGAAAAAACTTTCGCATACTAGGGTTATCCAAAATTGAAGCCGGCCATCTTCAGACAAGGTAGATCATCTCTCAATAGTGGCCTTACAGTAAACATTAGATGTCTACTTGTCAGCAAAGTGGTAGAGGGGACTTTCCATCAGGTAATATTTGGTCACTGAAGTTCCTTCCAATTAAAAAAAATTCTTTCTCCAAGGACCAGAGTCACTTTAAGACAAGTAATAAATAGTACTGAGCTTAGTTAAGATGAGATCAGCTAAAACCTGGATCCAAATACCAGCTCTGATACTTTATAGCTGGATGGCCCTGGGAAAATCTTTTAAGATCTTTGAGCCTTGATTTCCCCATCTAGAAAATGGGCATAATATTATTGTACTACTTAGCCCCCAGAGTTGCCATGAAGGAAGCAATTTATCACCTCAAAGTGATGTACAAATACGAGTATATTACTATGGGTCACAAAGCATTGCCTGTTATCTTCAGCGACAGAAAACAGCAAGGATCTTTTTTTTTTTCCATGAATGGGAAGGGGAGTAAATTTACTCAGCCATGTTGAGAAAACATTATCCAACCATTAGATTGAAAAATTACTCATGTTTAAAGACAGGGGGGAGAAGGCTTCAGAGAGAGGGCGAGAGATTGATGATGCTGGAAAGATGGAATCACTGCGGTAGCAAGGCACTGGGAGAAGCAAGCAGGTTTAAAGCTTAGTTAGCCTTTGAAAGTAGCAGAGAAATCTCTTCCAGTGAATGGATGAAGGAAAAGAGTGTGGAGACGAGAACACTTGGGGTGCTCAGGTCAGAGAGCCTTTATCTTCACAGTAAAGTAGAAGGGAAGGTTCTATCTTAAGAATGAGACGGATGGGGGAGTGTGATAAGAGTCTAGAGGCCTGAAGATAACATAAAAAATTTGCAGTCTCTGCTTCTGGGAATTAGCAGTCGAGAAACAAAAGGATTACAGAGAAACAATGAGGGCCTATTTGGAGTTGGATAGCATGACTTTGTTGTGAGTATGGTGTATAAAGTTTGATGACTAACCAGGGACATGAGGGTAGGCTTCATGGAAGAGATGGAATTTGAATTGGCTTTCCAAGGATGGTTAAACTTTCAACATGTGGAGATGGGGTAGAGGTGAGGATGGGGAGAGGAGTTCTAGGTGTGGGGGCAAGATAAGCAAAGATTTGGAGGTGGGAGTATGAGCAAAAATGTGGCAATTCACTGTGGAATTGATTAGGCATAATTGTGATTATTAACCATAGAAAGACTGATATGAACTGTGGTATAGTAGATAGAGATCTGGCCTGGAAGCCAGAAAGACTTGTTCAAGCCTTGCTTCCGTGACATACTTTGTATATAATCCTGGGTAAGTCACATACCTTTTCTGTGATTTCGGTAACTTTTTTCAGTAATTGTTCACTTTTAATTTAGTAATTGTAGTAATCTGAATGTCTGTATGAACAAGAACTATAGAATTTAAGGCATGTCCATTTAGAGAATGGATTGTAGAGACTGTCTAATCCAACTTGTGTCTTTTATAGTAGAAGACACTTATTCTTTAAAATGCTTAGGAACTTCCCAAGCCATTTAGGTAGCTAGTAACAGAGGTAAGTTTTGGAGTGAAGTCCTCCAAATGCGATTTCAGGGCTCCTTCAACTACCTTTTTGGTCTCTTACCACCAAGGATGGGAGGTGGCCATAGTAGTAGGAGCACCACTGATCTGCTTCAGGGAGACTGACAATTTTCGTATCTCTTTGAGGAAGGAGTCTGAACATATCTGGCTGCATTGGCCCCCTTAACAAACTGTGCTAAGTGAGTTTTCTGATGTTCCAGACCAGGGAGATGAATCTAGATTTGTCCTTGTCTGTCTTCACTACTGTTCTCCAGCTGTGCTCAGACTTTTAGCTGTTTTAATTTGTTGTTGTTGTTGAGTTTCTTTGTGATCATAGTTATGTTCTAAAGCTAAAATTATAGTTACCAAAGAAAAAAGTTATATAAAGGCATACTATCAGTGGGATTTTTTTTTTAATCTAAAATTCCAGTGAACTAATTTCTCTCCCAGTGGTCATAAGCAATTTTTCTAAAGCATATAGCCTTAGAGTTTCCTGGGGTACCATGACATTATATGACTTGTCCATGCTATAGTTAATATGTATCAGAGTCAGGACTTGAATCAGGTGTTTTTGACCCCAAGGCTGACTATCTATACATTATACCTAGTTCCATTGGTTACTATTAATAATCACAATTAATAACTGGTCCTATGAATAGCTATCATAACTCTTTTCAGTTTACTCTTATGCCTTCTTCATAGGAATATATATTTAGATCTGGAAGAGACATTAGAAATCATCTAGTCTAATCCCCTCATTTTTTTAGGTGAAGAAACTGAGTCCCCAAAAAGTTAAATGACTTGCGCAAGGTCAAAGAGGTAGTAAGTGGAAGAGGCAGGATTTCAAACCTGGATCTTCCTATTCTAAATCCAATACTCTTCCTACTGGGCTGCATTGACTTCATTTGAAGGATTTAGTTCACGTTTGATCCTAAAGAACTCTCTTTTTGTATTTCCCTTTCTGTTCCTTCTCCTGAGGATGAGGATTAGAAGTAGGAAGGGGTCAGTCACCTGATGAAGGCAAAAAAATTTCCTTTAAAAGAATAGGGTAACTTTTCTGGGTTGCCTCAGGAGTGGTGTTGCCCAGAGGCAGAAGGATGGGGTAGAAGGAAGACCACGCTGAGTCCCTTGCTATAGTTTCCTGGTTCTAATAAGGCTTTTGGGAGCTCTCCATGTGAAACTGTGTGAGGTAATGAATGGCTCTGTCTTCTTTAAGCTAAGCTAAGGTAAAGAATGTTTCTTTCCCTGCAGCAGCTTTGGGAGAGGGCACAATCAACTTTCCATTATTCTCAGGGGCCAGATGACAATTTAAATCCTTTGTTGTGGATTATCTTGGCCCTTTGTTTCTTTCTACTTATGTGAATGTTTGCCTTTGAATCACTGCACTACTCATTAGTGCCTCCTCTTAGGGGAAGACTGGCTAAGTGACAGGAAATGAAACTTTAACCACCCTAATTAGTTACTAGCTGCTTCTGTGGAGGGCTTGGTGAACAACTGAACAACTAGCAAAAATAATGCTTTTGGATTATTTATGGATTTTAATTATTTGGGTTTCCTATCTTCTCTTCTTCCTTCACCATTCCACCCCTGTTTGCCCAACTTGTTTTCCTTCCTTATTTTCCCTATGTGACCACAAATAATTGAAAATAAGATATTTGACCTGTCCTTTCAGTGTGTTTCCAGTTACAAAACACTGAGTACCAAAATTTGGCTTAAATTTTCTCTTTAAATTAGAATCACAGGCATAGGATCAGGGACCTTAGAGACTGTAGGCAAACCCAGTCACTTTATAGGAGAGGAAACTGAGGTTCAGAGCTTTACACAAGGTCACACAATAGTCAATGGCAGGGCCAGATCTCATGGATTCCACTCAAGTGCTCTTTTGGCATCCCCAATAATCTTAAAGCCTTGGTCAGACTGGTATGGGTTTTGATGTTGACAGGTCTGCTTGGAGGAGAAGCTATTCCCCTGTGGCTAGACTGGTGTTGAGTACTGGAAGAAGACAAATGTCTGAGAATCTAAAGATGCGTCTTACCTCATCTACCCACCTCTCCCTGATCTGGGACTCAATCTGCACCTCCCTGCCTCTTCTTTAGGAAAAGAGCCAGCCATACACTAGCATGTCTGTCCTGTGCAAGACCTCCAGTTCAAATTTATAAAACCTCTCTCCCAAACTTGATGAAAACGGAATAAGGAAAGTTCTTGGCCTCTCTTCCCAGCCAAGTCATTCCTGTTCTGTGAATGTTGGTTGGAGCGGCCCTGCCTTCTAGCCAGTGCTCATTTCTCAACTCTGTTACTGGGTGGGATGCTGATAGCCTAGCTGCCATTTGCCCTTTGGCACAGAGGAGAACTCCAGATGATAAGGATGAGTGAGGCCTGGATCCAAAGGTTTTTTTTTTTTTTTTTAACCAAATTGCTTGTGAAAGTTTATTTCCTGAGTTTTGAGAGTTCATAAATAGAAAAGACCATTTCTATGATACTCCTCCTTGTCTCTTATCCCAAACAGCAGGATTTTTACATTACAATTTTGTATGAACGGTAACAGCCTGACATCCGTTTCACTATAGTGCAATTCAGGCAACGCTAAACCAATAGAAACACAGCCCTGCCATCCAGACTTTGAGATCACCATTAGGGGTTGGAGCACACTTTAGTACAGAATAACCACCATTAGGGCTACATCTCGAAATTCTGCATCCTTCAGATATTTTGCTGCGTACCATCCTGAGGTAAACTAATTTTACTCTATTATATTTACTTTTTTTTTTAAAGTAAACCAGCTATGACAATTTTTACTAACAAATTGAACTAGATAACCCACATGGGTACATTTTTTAATTTTGTTTTTTCCTCTTTTTAAAATATAAATGTCTGTGCTCAATTGTCAAGTTACACGCATGAAAAACTGGCCAGCCCTAACAGTGTAAAATCATTAGCAAATGGAACTTTAAGGAGAGTCCACTAAGTGCTTCCTTATCATTTAAAGTAGTAGTGCAAGTACTTATATTGTAAAACTGATGTGTAACTTGATCTTTTGGGGACAGGAACACCAACCAATACATGCAGTTTTGTTTTTTTTTTTGTGGATAGAAGGTACTTTTGACATTCAGTTTTTATATACAGAAGCATAATGAATAAATGAACTTTTTTTTTTGCAAGAGGTAAGTAAAAGATTCAATTTGATTCATCTAGAGGGGGGAAAAAGGTAAGAGGAGGTCTTCATTTTGCAGTCATCATCTGTACGAATTCTTCCTAGTTGACTTGTCCATTTCCATCAATATCTGCTTCTCTGATCATTTCATCTACTTCTTCATCTGTTAGTTTTTCTCCTAAGTTTGTCATTGCATGACCTAGTTCTGCTGCACTGATATAACCATTGTCATCCTTGTCAAAGACTCGGAATGCCTCACGGATGTCTTCTTCACTGTGTGTATCTTTCATTTTTCTAGTCATCATGGTCAAAAACTCAGGAAAGTCAAAAGTGCCATTACCATCAGCATCCACCTCATTGATCATATTCTGTAATTCTGCTTCTGTTGGATTTTGACCCAATGACCTCATAACAGTTCCAAGTTCTTTTGTCGTGATAACGCCATCTCCGTCTTTGTCAAATAGGGAGAAGGCTTCTTGAATTCAGTGATCTGTTCCATGTCAGCTGATCAGCCCTTGTGCAGGAGAGGGGAGAAAGGAAGGAAGGAACTAATGAGGCTGCTGATGCACTTCAATGGGGAGCCTACTGCACACCGTCCCTGCTGCAGCTCCGGCCTCTGGGGGTGCTAGCCGCAGCTTTTCACTATATATACCGGACCCTCAGATGAATAACATTGGCTCAGTTTCCACTGGCTCACCTGGTTCATTTCAACTCCTCCATGAAATGCCCACCTTCCGCTGGCAGCAGGAAAGAAAACATGCAAACGACTATGTACAAACAAAATACATACGGAATAAACTGGAGATAATCTCAGAGGAAATGCATTAGTGTTAAGAGGAGCCCTGGAAGAACAGAGTTCAAATCTTGCTTTAGATACTTGCCACCTGTGTGATCCTGGCAAATCATGCCACCTCTCTTAGAGTTGGTTTTCTCATCTGAAAAATGGGTTTAATAATAATCCATACCATACGGGTTTTTTTTTTTCTTTTTGGAGAGTGGAAGGCAGGGCAATTGGGGTTAAGTGACTTGCCCAAGGTCATGTGGCTAGTAAGTGTTATGTATCTGACATTGGATTTGAACTCAGATCCTCCTGATTCCAGGGCCAGTGCTCCATTCACTTCAACACCTAGCCGCCCCCATACAGGGTTGTTTTGAGGATCAACTGAGATAACATATAAAGTGCGAACATTGTTATTATTATTATTTTTCCAGGTAGCCAACCATGTTATATTTTTAAGTAGGCCAATCCATAGATACATATATATGTATCAAAGACAAGCAATGGATGATGCAGGTCAGTACTGATGAATGCCTTATGGTGAGGGCATTGTTCTGGCACCTAGCTCAAAGGTTCTCCACTTCTGTTTTTTTCCATGAAAAAGAAAATAAACTTGCTGTCTGTCTGTGGACAGCTAAGCAACCTGTCTTTAGATGTTTCATTTATCTCTGTTGATTTAATCTCTATGCTAATAATAACCATGGCTAGCTGTTAAAATGTGTGTGCTAGCCCAGTATGGAAGGCCTGAGAAGCCAGGGCATATGGGACTTGAGCCTGGTGAGGATTTTGAACTTGGACCTGAGACTGTGTTCTCTAAGAACTAAGCTGAACTGTGAACCTCATACTTTTCCTGTCCCCAGAGCCTGAGATCATGAAAACCAAGGGAGCTTATGCCTCCCCTATGTTGGGGGAGTAAGTATGTATCTTTGTGATTACACTTTTTGAAGCGAATATTTCTGTGCAAAAACTAAAAAGAAATGTATGTGCTAATGTTGGATGCAGTGTGAACTGGGACAGTAGTGTGAAAATCTGGGAGGAAGGAGATCACCTCCAAGTTAGCACTGCCAGAATGAGATTTCTGCTGTTATCTTGGAACTAGAAAGGAGAGTTGTTGATCTCTTTTTCATCACATCACAGGGAAGAGCACATACACTGACTGGGTTTTCTCTGGGCAAATGAAACATCAGCAGGGGCTGATTAGCTGACTTTCTGGGCTGCCACTGAATCAGATACCCATAATTTCTGCAGCCTGATTTAAAAGCAAAACCACTTCTCTGGAGGAATGGGGGTAAGGGAATGGTTAGAGAGCAAATCACACCTCCAGGTGGGGAGGACTAACGACTGATGCCATAATATTGCTACTACATGGCTACTACAAATGTGTGCTTGTATGTCCCAACTATCGTCTTTAGTTGTTGTTCAGTCATTTTCATTTGTGTCTGACTCTTCATGACCCCATTTGGGGTTTTTTTGGCAAAGATACTGGAATCGTTTGCCATTTTCTTCTCCAGTTCATTTTACAGATGAGGAAACTGAGGCAAACAGGATTAAGTGACTTGCCCAGGGTCATACAGCTAATAAATGCCTGAGGCTGTATTTGAATTCATGAAGAAGAGTTTTCCAGACTCCAGGGCCAGCACTCAATGCACTAGTCCATCTAACTGCCCTCAACTTTAGTCTTAGGTCCCCTAAAACACATCTTTTCTATGCTTAAGCACAGTGCTATGAATACAGTAGATTTTAGTAAAAGTTTATTGAAAGGAGATTGGGAGATTGATCCAGTGAGGGGCAGAGGAAAGAGCCTCTTATTTGGAATAACAGGACCTGGGCTTGAATCTTTACTATGTTTGCATGACCTTGGGCAAATCACTTCATATTTGGAGACCAAGTTTCTTTGACCATCTAAGGACGGAGTTGGACTAGCTTATCTGTAAGGTCCCTTTTCCTCTAAAATCTTATGATCCTAGGAACAGTAATTATACTATTGCCTACTTTTATATAGAACTTTATGAAGGACTTGATAGATACTTAAATCATTCTTCATGATAATTGTGTGAGAGAAATAGTGCAAATATTATTAACCCATTTTTATGGAGTAGAATATATTCGTTGTTACCCTGAGTAGTTGTTCGAGAGCTGGGTACTTTGTTACTTATATGCTTGGAGACCTGGACTGAGCATATTTGAATGATATCCTGATATTTCTCAGAGGCAAATTTGGATGAGGGCTGTCAAACCAAAGCCAGTGGATATTTTTTTTTTTTTTTAGTTATCCAAGATTGAAGCTAGCTTGTGTAAATATGCTTCAGGTGCTAAGCCAGGGGTTAAATAGTAAATAACTTCCCAAGGAAGCTATTTTAAAGAAGATCATACTCATTTGGATCTATGACTTTGTACGTGTTTACTAAAAAAATAACCCCAAAATCATTGTTTCGTGGTTACATATGTACTGAGAACAGTGCCCTAGAACTTGGAGCAGTACCTGGCGAGTGGTAGGTACTTAAATGTTTATTGATTGATTGCATTCTTTATATCCTCCAATTTTGATCATTAGAATGAGAAGAAAGACCTCATAGCTCACCTTGCATGTGAACAAGAATCCTCTTTATAATATATCTAATAACTGATTATCCAGTTTCCCTTTGAAGAGCTCCAGTAATAGGAAACCCATCATCTTCCAAGGGCAACCCATTCTACCATTTGGATAACTTGTTAGGAAGTTTGTCCTGATGTCAAGCCTAAATTGGCATCTTTGCAACTTTCCCCCACTGCTCCTAGATCAGCTCTCTAGGACCAAGCAACACAAGTTGGATTTTTCTTTCCTTTAAACACTTGAAATCAGCTGTCATCTGAATGGATTGAAATTTAACAGCTTCAGTTGGTATAGTGAATAGTAAATACCTCAGAGAAGGAGGCAGAAGAGCTGAGTTCAAATTGTAGCTCCACCCCTTGGGCAAGTCACTTAAATTCTCTGGGCCTCAGTTTCTTCATCTGTCAAATGCAGAGATTGGACCAGAAGCTCTCTAAGATCCTTTTCAACTTTAAATCCCAAGGTCCCATTGTGCTTCCTCATCTCTAGCTTGACCCAGCCCCATACCTTCAAGGTGAGGTCTCTGCCTTCCTTATTGATATGAAAAGACAAGTAGTTTTTGAATCTAATCTACAAGCCAAAACATCAGCTATTTAGCCAGTCTCTTTGGTGAGGGTTTATTGGAAAGAAGTGTCTGTAGTTGTTCTTCCAATGGGAAAGCTTATTCTAAAAAGATTGAATATGCACATTAATTCTCTTCCTCAACCAAATGAAATTCATTTGCAAAATGTATTGATTGATGAATAGAAATGAAGCTATTGCAAAATATTTTGTGGGGCTAAACAAAAGACTGAAAACTGGGACTCGGATCCTGACTTTTACTCCTTATCTGCCAACATCCTTCTCTCTGGTCTTAGGGAAGTCACAACCTGCTTCCTGCTTCAGTTTCTTTGTCTGTATAAAGGGGACAGCATTACTTCCCACTTCTTGGAAATTAGTGAACAAATGAAGGTGATGATTATAAATCTCTCTGTAACAATAAAGTGACCTAGAAATCCCTGTTTAGGGTAAACCGTTATGATAATTTAGTCAGATACATAACTTAAAACAACAACAAAAACCCAACCAATCTTCCACCACTGCTTCTCAACATTTTTTTCTATTACCATATTTTATTTATGAGTTTCATACTACCAATTCTCAGCTGCACACAAGATCTTATTTGCAATTTTTTGTTAAAATTCCAAGTTTATTTTGCTTGTTACCTAAACTTTCTGTCTTTGGCAGATAGGTATTTTAGGACATAATTATTTTCCCCAAACCATTCCATAGTTATTCTTATTTAAGAGTTATCATGTACGACTTCCAGTATATCACCTCTTTCTATGTTGCACATCTGGCCCCATTCTTCACCCCATCCCAAACTCCAATCCCTGCCAGATTTCAATTTTCAACTACCTGAACAGCTTGTCCAGTCTCCTGACAAAATCATTATATGCCATCTGTTTAGCATGTATCTCATACCTTCCCAAGAACCCCTAATCTTGGTATCAATACCTCTCAACATGTAAAAATATCAAGAATAGCACAGTTTAATTCTTTCATTGCAGAAATCACATAATATGCAAAGGAATCATAGGTGCACATTAACATCCACAGCAGTGTAAAACACACAAATAATCCTTTATCAGTTCTTTTCTCAGTCATTCTCCTGCCCTGCTAAAGATAAGGTCTCTTTTTGAGACTGTTGAATAGCCATCTACCTCCTTCCTTTCAGATAAAGAACCATTAAACATGGCAGGGAGGTAAGAGAGAAGATGTGGTGGGATAGGGTTGAGAGGACATAAAAGTGTTCTACTTAACTTTGGAAATAGTGCCATTTACCCAGAAGAATGTCTTGCTTGGTTGAAAGGCAAGGGGTAGGGAAGAGAGGAAAGGAAAAGTTCTAGCCAAGTAGTGTTGGGGATGGTTTCCAATGGGATCCCTTCATGGGGAAAACTTTGGACACCTATAAACCAATAGGGATAGGTCACTGAACTGGCTGTGAAATTTTGTCTTCTATTCCCTTCTACTTTAAGGTGCATTCCCTATTTTAATCTAAAGAGAGAAGATATGGGTTAAGGAGAAACGCCAAGAAACTTAGTTTGGGAGCCATTAAAGGGCAAGGTGGCCTTTTTTTTTTCTCTTCTCTATCACAGTCAAGCTCCTCCACCTTGTAGGAATCTCTTTCTGCCAAGTGGAAGGCTTGAAAAGCAGCCAGCTCCAATAAATTGTAACGATACTAGGATTTGAAGATCTTCCACGCCCCTTGAGCTTGCTGATGTAGCAGGAAGGGGTGGAGCAAGAGAACGCCGGAGCCAAGCTAATCTCAGTGCGGTGCGGACTGGAAGCGGCGTCAGAGGCAGTGGC